>KK112750.1:0-10002 GCA_000611955.2 Stegodyphus mimosarum
TTTTAACTCTGAAAATTTATAAACTCCACCTCTGTGTAACCAGTCTGCCACAACAAAAGTAAAACAACTGTAATCATACAAATAGAAATTCAATGAAACAAATTTCAATGAAATAAACAAAATCAATCAAGAAAACAAATCCAATACTACATAATATATATACATATAAACATTATAAGTTTATACATACATATATATATACAGAGAGAGAGTATCACAAATTTTTATTTTAAAACAAAACTATTCCAATGTTATTTTCGCACAATATGATGCTGAAAATTAATTAATTATAGATAAAACGTAAGAAATTTAGAACCAAATCCACAAAGACATGAAATAAATGAAATTCAAAATCAATAAAATCCAAAATTCTCCATAAATATATAAAAATTAACGAATAAGCATCAAACCGGTAGAATTACAGAAAAGGGATGTACGAAAATTACAAAAAATATATAGGAAGAGGATTGCAATCAAAATCTGATTCAACGTTATCAAGAGGATTTAGATCAGATTTAATTGAACTCCTGTTCCTTAGAAAACCACTGCGTTTCTTTTAATCCAGAATTATTTGATGAGCCATTCTAAATTATTCAATTATAATAGTTTCCCCAAAAAATTCTGATTCCCACCTTTACGCAGAGGAATTCCGAAAGTGTAATGAAATTACACAAAAGCAAATCTATACGTACTAAATTAAATGTCCAATAAAGTAAAAGAAAAATATTATCGCTCCGTATAAAATACTAAGGTTGCAAATAAACTTTTTATTATTTTTTTACTTCCTCGTACGAAGTAAAGGGAGCATTGTAATCACGAAAAATTCCGCGTACCATATTTCAACGAAAATATCCATTTTGACCGTCATCAAATGCAATTTAACGATGTTCTTGCGTGACATTTGTACGTAAGGACAGAATAAAAGACTCTTTTCCCTAAAAAAATTATAAAATTTATTTAAAATGGATTCTTTTTAAATGGAGATTTTTTTCGTGGCGTCTGTGCGTGCGTACTTACGTACGTATGTATATATGTATATCACATAACTCAAAAACGAGTAGCCTCACATCGTTGTCGGTTTGTATATAGGACTGCTGTAACATGTAGATGGGCAGCTCTTATTTTGGTTGCAATCCGCTGCACCATAAGTATATATATATATATATATAATAGGATTCAGTGGGTTTCGGGTGTGCTATGGCTTCTGCATTCTTGCTTGTTAATTATAGTGTAATAAAATTTGCAGCTAGATGCGCAGTTTTTAAAACCTTGAAATACTATCGTTCAAGTTTTAACAAAAACACAAAATTATATAGCTCTAAAAATAATGAAGAATGAAAACAATAGCTAAAACATTTTAATTATAATATGCTTAAAATTTGATTATTACATTGTTCTTACAGCAAAATGCTTGCAATATACCCTTCATGTATTACTCACCATTATTGAAATTTCTTTATATATTTGAATTTCCAGATAAAATCTACTTATTACTTTGAACGGATATTTATTTCGCCTTAAGTAAGAAAGCTTACTTACATTATTACAATCTGTGTTATCTATAAATATTTATTTTTTTGTGTGCAAGCTGATAAAATCACGTCCTGAATGTTCCAAAACTTTTAAAAAAAAGATATTCAAAAGTGGAACATTTCCAAAACTTTCCCGGTCACGATAACTATGAATTAATTTACGCTTCCGAAAAAGGGTTGCAGGTCTCAAATGATATATTCGAAACTTGAAAACTGGCATTTTAATAGAAAGTGCGGCGACGACGTTTTGAGTTTTTGATCTTGTTATTGACAACGCTGCAGAGGAAATTCGATTAAGTCCGGCTCGTGCAATTTTTTTCTTAAATTTATCTGCTGGAAAGACGCTGCTTCTAAAAATACTATGATTACAGCTTATAATGAACGCTTAAAAGTTCATTAATTTTACTTTTTGTAACTAACTTTTGGTATGAAAAGTGGTAATTTTCCTTTATGAATCAAACTTGCTAAGTAATTTCTTAGTTCATCTTTGGACTCTTTTCTTATCTGATAAGCATTTCACTTACTAGTTGTTTTTTACATTCCGATATGATTAAAGCCAAAAATACCACGCTGTCGTTTTTGTTATGCGAATTATTGATTTTTTTAGCCATAAATATTTATGACGCTTTCATGTTTAGGGCCAGGAAACATGCTGCTCATGGATATGTCCAATAATTTACAGCCAAAATTGTCTATTTTCTTATATCTTTTAATAATACATTGTAGAAAAGCTTAGAAAAGAATAGACTGATATTTAGAAAAATCAGCGAATGACGCCTATGATCGACGCCTTATCGATATCGCTTCGAAAAACTACGTGTTTGAGAATTATTTAACATTTTGCTCTTCATTGCAATTTCAGCGTGAAGAAAATTCTGGGTCTTAAATTAGTTTAAATGCTAAGTATTGTACTTAGCTATATAAACACTAAAAAAGTACATAAAACTAATAGAATTAAAGTTATATACAAGCAGGTATTTTTATAAAGAGTTTATTAACCTAAATATCGCAGAACTTGGTATACTTGAATTTAAACTGAACTATTATAACCAAGGTGTTTGATTTCAGATTTTGATGTCTTGCTTTTAATACTCTAACAGCAAACAGCACTACCACCAAAATTTGAATACGTTGATTTAATACTTTAAATGATATTTTTAATCCTATTAAACACTAGCAAATACCTTAGTCTGCAAAACTTTTAACAACTTCAGATAAATTACTCTACTTTTCAAAATATTAAATTTTTCAAAGACGCTGCAGATTTCTCACTTTTATCCTGGTAAATGAAATGTTGAGGAACCTATTGAACTGTTAAGCGAATTATGGCTTAGTTCAAAGAACAGAGAACGTAAATTCAAGAAAGGTTAATTACCCTTTATTCACTCAAAATAAGATTGGGCTTGAACTCAAAAATAAGAATTTTATTTATTTTTTATGGCGGGCACTTGCTTTTCTAGCATTCGACACTCCTAAGGTTGAAAGTGGTGGCCATTTTATTGTGGAGGCACTTAATTGGCGTCAACTCTTATCTCCTATAAGAGGACAAACAATTTAAATCCATGCCCTCTCCGGGATTTCGAACCCGGACCCTTCGCTATCGCAGTCGGCTCCCCTGACCACTATAATGTGTAGGCGGCAAAAAGGAAGAAGTAAGAATTAATGACTAACTAAGAGATTTAGCCGAACTTAACACAGTTTTAAAGTAGTTGGTCCGCAATCTCAAATTAACCGGCGAACTATCAAAAGGCACGTAATAATATGGCCGAGCGTAACAACAGCTTACAGAGACGTAGCCCAAAGGCAAAAGCGTGCTACTCAGGATTCCTGACTCTCTCTCAGTTGAACTTTCCTTTAATACGATCTCTTCTTCATTTGCATTGAAAGCGTTTCTAGAAACTCATTTTGGTAGGGAGTTGTAAGTTGAAACGAGATAAGATAAGAAAGGTGAGCTAAATTAAAACAACTGTTATAAAATTAAAATATACCTTACAATGTATTCTTTGTGAGGATAAGTAAATGGTTCAGATTTGGTTTCTATAAGATGGAAGCAGCAAACGTACTACTTCTACGACACCCAAACTAAGAATCTGCCAGTTGGTTTTTAAA
The DNA here is from genome assembly GCA_000611955.2 of Stegodyphus mimosarum. NCBI lineage: Eukaryota > Metazoa > Arthropoda > Arachnida > Araneae > Eresidae > Stegodyphus > Stegodyphus mimosarum. The sequence continues at coordinate 3,642 of KK112750.1, forward strand.
GAAATTTGCATTAAGCTCTTTCTTAGCGTCATGTAAAATATCAAAAATCAACTTGAAGACGTGGTAAATGAAAGCAGACAAAGCGCAGGCTCATAATTTAGACATGATATTGATGTTTTAGTGATATTTTAATTCGCCTTTTCACCTCAGGCTTTAAGATTTCCAAAACCAACTACTGTATCGAAGAAAATGTTGTGTGCTTCGCCAAATACAAAAATTGGCAAAATACAAATTTTAATCTTATCTCTAAATGAACAATTTAACAGTTAAGTATAACCATAAAAATTAACCCAAGATTCGATTTGGTGAAACAGCTTAAAGTTCTTGAATTTTAATGTTATAGAGAGGTAGTTTCAAAACCGTGGCTAAAAGAATAATCACTTTTGATAAGTTCCACATTAATAACCTAGCTCCACATAAATAAACAAGTAATGGCGTTATCCGATTCTTGAAAAAAATTCCTTAATAAATATTTACATATTAATATTCAGTTTTACATATTCATCACTACATGCAATGAGGAGATGAAACCTACATATGGAGATTTCAAGATCTGGAAAATCTAAAACAAAAGATTACGGGATGCTGATGATTACACACTGAGAGTCAGACTTCAAACGAAGTGATGTAATCTGTTCTGAACATTGTCTCTCACAGTCTTTTACCGTGCTAATCCTCTCTATCACGCTAAATATCCGTCCAGAAGAGTCTCTTTACAACTATTCGTAAACAGGAACAGTCCCCCGTATCATTGTACGTCGTAATAGTCAGAAGCTGATATTTTAAGTCGCTAAATATCTGTTCGGAACAGTCTATATACTTCGCCGATAAGAGCACAACGTCCAGATGATCGTGATCATACAGCCGGGAAGCTGATATTCCAAGTCGCTAAGTCTGGAACTTGAACGCTCACGCATTATTTTTCTTCCATCACTCATTGAAGAACAATCTGGACAAGAGTTCCTATTCATTTTTGGAGTCATAAATTTACCATTTCATCGTGTTGTACACTTCGTAATAAGAACAAAGCAAAGGCTCTTGGATCGCCGTCACAGGTGATTTGTACGTTCCCGCCTTTCGCTTCTATCATACTCCAAATAATTCAATTCTGTTAACTATCTTCCACGAGGCCGATACTTCTGTAAATTTTTCTTCATCTCCATATGTTGAGAATCATCATCGCGTTAACCTGGTGGTTTTTGTCTTCCTTTCCAACATACCTTGCTAATCTCTGAGGGGAGTACTTGTTAGAATTTACCTTTCCTGCTTCTCGCTCATTTTCTCCTGCTCCTTACTATCTTTTTTCTTTCTTTATCCCCCTCCGAAAAAAGGGAAGAAAAATATAAAGCAGAAAAGCACATTTTCCGCCAGTCTCTTTCCTATTTCTAATCTATAGACCATTTTTTAATGCAATTACACCTCAACGGAATTTAATTGATCAAAGTCAGTCACTCCATGACTTTTTTCAAACCAATTAGCCATCCAGCAGTTAAATTAACGCACTGCATATTTTTTTCTTATTTCGTCCCAAGAAAAGGTGACTAGGGCTATTTGCTCATCTTCGCGCCGAGGGAAGCTCCCGACAGAACGTCGTGCAGGAAAATAATGTCAAGTAGACAGCCTGTCTAAATTTTGTTTCTTTTACAATCTAAAAGCCATTTAAATAATAAAATGGTACCATACTCTAAGTCACGCCATTTTTCAAAGCTATCGCTGTCGTTGACATCCTACAAAGAGTTAGTTCACAATGTTTTTAACTTTCCCTTCCAAGATTTTCAACCATTTCTGCATAAAGAAGGCCTTTCTTACAAACCATAAATCCATTCCTCTTCAGCCAGCACTCTGCGGCTCGAAAACGCTCACTCATTAAGGCAATAGAAGCCATTCTCTCTCTTCAGAAAGCGAAAAGGTCCTTTACTCACAGGCTGTTTCTCTTTCCATTGGCGTCTACGACTTATCCGCTCATATCTGCAATCACTCGTCCTTCCTATCATAGGATCGAGGAACCGTAAGAATTAACTCGGAAGCCAAATTGTTGCGTAACACAATTAATTATCGCAATTTACATTGTAAGTGGTTGCCTATCTGCTTAGCAGATAGAAGATATGTGGCCATTATCCTGAGAAAAGCCCAGTGGCTTTTCATGTATCCTGCATCAAAACATCTAATATTACTTGCAGATTCATATATAAATATTAACAATTCAAGTTTAGAGTATCATTGTTTAGAAACTGGAGAATTATTTATTTTATAATAAATAGCAAAATAAACAATACACTTTTAGTTCTTTAAATAAATAATTTTTCTTTGTGGTAATTTATTGCTCAGTGAGCTCTATCTGCTTAACAGAAGAGATGCTTTTGAGGAAAATTTTCTTCTTTACATTATGCATTTTCTTCTTTACATTCTTTACATTATGAAGGAGCGAAACCACTAAGAAAAAATTATGTGAACAACAAACAACTCAGATCACCAGCGGTATTTTGAGTTAAACTCTCAATGGGGGGGGGGAGAATTGAAGAAGGACTTTTAAGTAAATTGTACTACATAATTAAATAAAGAACATCCATAAATTTTAAAATAGCATTGTTTCATTTTATTTCATACTAAAATTAATTAAAAAATAATAATTTTTGTCGATTAATCCAAGAAATGGAGTTTTTCTTATGTACATGTGATAAGTTGCTCAGCAAATAGAGCTGAAAATATTATTCATATAGAAACTCCATGTATTCTATACACAAGAGAAATATTAGAATAAATTGCTTGCTAATTCAAATAAGAACTTTCGTACATGGATTTTTGATGTCACATTATATTACCATTTCCCAAATATACAGTATAATATTTTTTACTATTATACGCTCAGGCATGAAAGGACCCATGCAGCCAACGTATTCAATGTAATGGAACCATGGTCAAAGGCTAATACTCAGCTGATTTTGTAGGGTGTCCCTTATTTTGCATAACAAATTTATTTTGATATCTTTCTTGAGCTTCTAAACTTCCCCTATTATTTTCTCACCAGGATGTAAATTTAAAGTTAAATGAAGTGAATATTTAAACGGATGAATCTCTGAGTGTATTTAGAGCGTGTTTTCACTAGCCAGCGCACATTTCGTTGCTAGTAAGCGTCTTGGCCATTTTGGATCATCGTCACGCCTGTTAGATTTTTGTGAGTCGACCTGTTAGGTGTAATTTAAAGTGTTAATCCAGCACTATTCTATTTTAGATTCGACTTGAATTATGTTCTACATTTAGTTCCACCGTAAGCTGATGGTGTTTTTGTTACGCACGAAGATCGTGCCATTCTGTTAAACTTTGAATTAATAAAGGGTAACTTTTCACACTTCTTCTGTGCTGGTAATTCATTTATGCCTGTGCGAGAATTCGCCAAGTTCATTGTAGGATATATTTTTAATTTATGTGGAATAACAGATACAGATCTTACAAGTAGCGCTCCGGGCCCGCCATCTTAGCACGCCTTCGTGATGTAGTGGTCAGCACGCTCGGCGCGTATTCGAGAGGTCCGATGTTCGAGTCCCGGCGAGGGCATTGCTCATTTTTCACATCTCCTGCTTAAAAAAATACGTAATGTCTCTACAGTGGCACCCGAACTAAAAAGTGATGAATGATTATTCTCGACCACCAGGATCTGGCGATTGGATCCCCTAATCCCCAATTAAAAGGAGGTATATAAGGTATTTCTCCCGTCTTCTTGGCATGCCTTTGTGGTGTAGTGATCAGCACGCTCGGCGCGTATTCGAGAGATCCTCGAATTTTGATAACTCTCTCCTGCTTCGAAATACCTAATGTCTCTACAATCTTACTCACCTGGTCTCGTTTTGACCCAAATCAATGATTTAAAATTTAAATATATTCGATTATTTTAATCACGGTAATACGTACGAAGGCTGTCTATCTATGAGGGCAAGATTTAAATGAATTTCCTTCAATTTATTAGAACCAATCTATCTCAACAGAATCTCTAGGTTTCCAGAGACTCATACATTTTCTTTTTAATTAAATTCTGGCTTAGTAATGGTGTAAGATATAGATAATGAATCGGTTTCAATTCAAATAGATCTAATTATTTCAATGAAGAAACAATGGCTATTTTATAGAAAGAACAGCACAAATGTGTGTTCTAAGAATTTCAATACAATAACTCATTCTACTGATTAGGGAGGGTATGTATTTAATGTACTGAAGACTACATGAAAAACATCTAGCGTTACTCAGGAAAGGAAGACTTTTTTAATTACAGAAAACAGTGCATAATTACGCAACTCATTAAATTTATGATCATACCCTCATAAATTTTGATAACTACTGCACTTTATGGGAAATCGATAAACCAGTAACAATAATCTTCTTGTTAGGAACAAAATCATCATATTCGATACCCTTTTCTTCCGTAAGGGGTAATAACTAATTATCTATGTTACTTCGTATTATTAAAAATGTAACCATTTTTATAACTCGTATTTCTTGGATTACGTTTTATGAGTTCTGGAACAGAATCTGTTATTGTGTCTAATGTGAAGTTATTTTGTTAAAAATAAGAAAGAATTTAGCTATTTTGATTTGAAACGAAATTGAAAGCTTCAAGTTTCGTTGCAATCATTTCTTGAAAATTTAAATTCCTTATTTAAAGAATACATATTTTGATCTTAAAATTCAGATATTTTTTCGAAAAAATACTCTAAGAAAATTTGGTATGAAAGCAAAAAAAAAAAAAAAAAAAAAACAAAAACCTTAAAAAAATTTGGTAAAAAAAAAAAAAAAAAAAAAAAAAAAAAAAGCAAAAAATTTAAGCCGTTAGGCGAAGTATTAGTTCAGTCTTTCTTTTTAAGAAGCTTTCTTTTTGTAACCGATGAGGGTAAAGAAAAGGTTTTGTGTGCTTTTCTTTTTTTTATTCCGCATTTTATCTCGGGTTAAAGAAAAGAAAGAATATTTATGGATTTTCGGTGGTGACATCAATAATTCAATTCTTTGCCTTGAAAAATGGCCAACGAGAGTGGAACAAGAGCCATTTTCGACAAAGTTATTGAGTTATTTTCTTTGGAGTCTTAAAGTTTAAGGCATTAGTACCGTTTCTTTGAAAAAAACCACGTGACCAACCTCTTTAACAAAATATAAGGAACAATGTTCTCGAGAAGGAATAGAAATTCATTGAATCTCCACCGCAAGCTATTGTTTGTTGATCATTCGTCTAAAGTAGCATAGTATCATCATTTTACTTTCATAGTCAATGATGCAAAAAAAAAATATAATGCCAAAAATACATTATGCCTGATCATGTCATTTCTTATCTCATTGAATTGTATTCAACGTTAACATTCTTTTTAAAAGTGAGTAGCTAAATTAGAAAAATACGGAAATAGTATCAGAAGTGCATTTTGAAGGATTAAGTAAAGTAAACACAATTCAGTTTTACGCACAATTCCGGGAAAAAAAAGAAAAAGAAAAAAAAATCTTAAAGGATAGAGATTTTAATGTTGTACCAGAGGGTTATTAAGGTTCTTTATGCTCTCACTGAACTCGCGATTTACCAATCTGCTCTTGGACTCACCCTTGCCAACACAATGTTTTTAGCCTGTTCAGCTTTATTATTATTAAACACCACTTTCACTACACTTACGGCGGATTAAATTCAACAGCAAAATCACAAAATGCTTAAAAACAGCATATGTTTCGAATTTCCGATTCCGTGTTAAGGGTTGCCATCAGTTTTTTTTCAGTTCATTATACCAGTACTAAGTTTTCTTAATAAGATGCTTTACAAAATGTTTTTTGTCTTTTTACTATTAACATTTTTAATTCTTGTACGAATTAAAGGAAGTATTGTAATCACGAAAACTTCCGGGTACCATATTTAAAGAAAATATTCATTTTGACTGCTATCGAATGCGATTTAACGATGTTTTTTCGTGACATCTGTACGAAAGGACAGAACAAAGGACTCTGTTTCCCCAAACGAATTATAAAACTGATTTAAAATGGATTCAGAAGAGATTTTTTTCAAGGTGTCTGTACGTAAGTACGTATACATGTATGTATCTGGCATAACTCAAAATCCAGTAGCCGTAGAACGTTAAAATTTTGAATATAGACCTGCTGTAACATGTAGATGTGCACCTTCCGTTTTGGATGCAATCGGCCGCACCAAAGTATATATATATATATATGTATGAATTTAACAAATATTCTCTATTTGTAAAAATCAAATATAAATTAGAAATTAATTATAATTGCAAAAATAAAATTAATTATTGCTGCGAACCAATTTACAATATCATTTAAATTCTAAGAGCATAGTTAAATTAAGTGTACGTATTTAAAACCATGAGAAAAATAA
>KK112750.1:10066-25078 GCA_000611955.2 Stegodyphus mimosarum
TACAGAGGCTGTTCGCACATTTTTTAGACGATTTTGGTAAGCGGTAATAAAAAACCGTTTGCTACAAAAGAAGTAATTGTAATTGTACTATGTTTTTAAAAGTCCAAATTATCGTCTGTGGCTTGAAAGTTTTGTTTTTATTCAAAATGACGAATTTAACAAAGCAGTGGTTTGAAGGCTACATTTACGCTCTTTCCGAAGAGAAATATGCATACTCCGTTATCCAAAAACGATGTGAGAGTCATGGTTCTGTGATATCTAAAGCGTCGATAGGTAATATCATCAACAAGAAAGGAAAAAAACGTCAAATGGGAGCCTCAAGTGGGACAAAAATTCCAAACAAGTATCCAAAAAAAAACGGACATCTTCGACTATTGCAAAGGTACGTTATTTAATGTTAAAAGAAAATCCCCCTAGTCAAAGGACAGTTGCAAAATCATTAAAATGCTCGGTGTCCACTGTAAATAAAATGATAAACGTTGATTTAAATCTTAAGAAAACGAAAAAACGCAATGTGCATCGTTTTCTTCCAAAGCATATCGCTCGACGCAGGACACGCTGCTGAATTCTATATCAGAAACACTTATCCAAAGAAAAATGGGAAACAATTGTCACAATAGATGAAGCATGGGTGTATTTAAATGATTGTAACAAAGAAAGAGCCATTTATTATCCTAAAAGGGGAGAAAAAAAATTTAAGTACATGGTTCAAAAAATCGAAAGAAAATTTTTCTAAGGGATTCATGATTGTTGTTGGTTTTTCTTATAATGGAAAGTCAAAAATAAAGAGAGTGCAAAAAAATGTCAAGATTAACTTCAAATGCTATCAGGAACATATTTTATTGCCAATTTTTCTGAATGAAATACTATCGCTTTACCCACAGCGCCATCAATCCGTGAGACTCCATCAGGACAAAGCTAGCAGTCACACATCAAAATCCACTGTAAATTTCCTAAAAGAAATGGAACAAAAAACTGGTATCAAAGCCATACTCTTCACTGATATCTCTACTAAATCTCCCGATGTGTCACCTATGGATTTTTGTGCTTTCGGACTTCTAAAAACTGCATTATCCAAACGTTGTCCCCAAACCCCAACAGGACTCTGGAAAGCTGTTCGGGAGGAATGGGATAGAATACCGCTTCTGACACTTCAAAAGGCATTATTATCCTGGAAATTGCGGTGTCGAAAGATAGTTCAGAATAAGGGATGTCAAATAGAACATTTAAAACACAAGAATTTTATGTAATTCAGTTTTGTGAATACAATGTACATCGTCTAAAGAATGTGCGAACAGCCTCCGTAGCATAAGTGAATAACTATTGAGCAGGCAGGAGGCAGACTTATCAAGGGGAAGTTGCCTCCAAACCTAACTCTTCAATTACGCAATTCGTGTTTCGTCATCCAAATAGGCAAGGGTAAAAATTCAAAACCAAAAGTAAAATCAAATGTTGTGAAATACCCAAAAAGAAATTAAAATGAAATTAAACTAGCTAGAATTCTGAGAAATTAAGCAAGTAAAAAGAATAAGAATACCGATTGAAGGTCAATAGGTAGAAAACCAAATGATTTAAAAGCAAAACAAAAGTAATTTATAAACTCTTTATTTTAAAATAAACAAAAATAACTTTAGAAACTCTTGCCTATTGAAACCTTCCCCTACCGAATTATGCATGTAAATCTAATAACTATAAACATAAAAACTATACATAATATATCAAAATATAAAAATAATACTAAAACGGCAGTAAACTGCAAATTCTAATTCAACTTACGTAGAACTACACATCTGAATTCCTGTGAGTGGACTAGTATTTGATAAACTAAGTATGGTCGAGTAGTCCTTTGCTGCTAAATGTAAAAATAGAGGAAGCTTATAATGTAAAGTTGGGTGTAAAGCTTTCACAATACCTGCTAGAGTATTGTGAAAATCCATTCTGTAAACTTTAAGTAATGTAAAATGTAAAACTCTGTTTTGTGTGCAAGTGAAACAATATATATATATATATATATATATACACCTACTCGCTACTCGGCTTAGTTTTCAGGACTGAGTGTTCTGTGCATGTGTTTAGCGAACATGGTGAAGTACTTACTAGGGTCCTTAGCCTCAAGTCCTGAACTGGAACAGGGAGCTGAAAAATGCGCTTTGTTCTGGTGTAGATACTGTGCTGGAGAATAACTGCACTTGAAAGGGATTTAAAATCCTCTTTTATTAAATCACTATTATTTACACACTTCCCAACTCGGGAGAGATACAGAAAGTAAAAGACCACACTTGGGCCTAACTTAACAATCAAATAAATTTATACTAAAATTTAATTAAACTTGTTCGCAGAGCAAATCGCGGAGTTTGGCCTCTAACTAAATGGTGCGCAGCAAGAAATACTAATAGTAACGCACTTCAATTTATTTCAATAAGTAATCACGTAGTAAGCAAGATGGCTTATAATTTTAGCTGCTAGCTGGTCAGGCGAACGTCGAACAGAATGACCGTGATCCGAGACTAAAAGCTCTCTCACGCTAAGAGATTTCTACCTCTGGTTTAAATAGTACTTGGCTGTACTTCAAATTAGCATAAGCTGAAAACGCGCGCTTCTTCTGACGGGAAGTTGAAACAGAGAAGAGATAGAAAGATTTAAATTAAAATAAAACTTTGTTAGTTTAACTAAAACCTTACATAGTGAGTTCAGTTTTTTTAGTCTTATGTGTTGGTAAATTGTGCATTAAAAATGACTGAATTGTGCAAATTAAAAATGATTGAGTTAAGTTGTTCTTATCTTCCGGTTAAGATTTTTATGCCTTTAGTAAATCTGCATGCAATATTTGTAAAATTATCAAAAATTTAAAAGTTTTTAAGTGCGGCTAACGGCCATATTTATTTACATTTAAAACTTGGCAGAATAGTGGATTTGTTGCCAATCTGGAGAAACTAAGCTTCGCAACAACAGTAACGCCTTCTTTTATTACTGCAAATTAAATCATGCTTAATCAATTCTAGAACTTATTCTTGGTAATAAGTGTTTAAGATATACTTCATAATTTTTAATCTAGGTATTTTGAATTTTTATGTATTTTTTGCCTTGTCGCGAAGTGAGAACTGAATTAATTGAATGATAAATACTGAATCGTCTATGAAAAACTCTTTCTTATTTGCTTAATTTCTTTTATACGTCGTTCTTTAGATTTATTATAGTATTTAAATAGAACATGTGGCAATTATTAGATAATACTTCAGATGACATAATTTTTGTGCATTCTGAATTATAAAATGAATGAGATGTAAGCTGTTAATGAACCTAGCGCCAGAGTGTTGCCATGGTAAACAAATATCGTGAATTTTAAAGAATGCTTTTATTCTATTGCGGTTTATGCGCTATCGAAGTAGATTTCATTCAATCCAATAAGTTTAAATGAAAGGAAAAAGATGCGTATAATTTAATATTCTGTACAAGGAAGTCATGTGGTGTATACATCAGATTTTTTTTCTTTTTAACTTTATAAGATGTTATTTCCGTCCTTTACGTTTGCCTTCGTGGTGTAACTGAATAGTAGGTACGGGTGGCAGTCGGGCGGTCCGGTGTTCGAATCTCGGCTAGAGCATTATACATTTTTCTCGTCTCCTGTATCCGATAAACTTAATGACTCTACAGCTTTATTTATTAAATACAAATTTCTTTGCACTTACACCTCATAAAATTCAGCTGCAAAATCCCCAAATACGTAAAAGTAATAAATCTTTAGAATTTTTGATAAAGTTTTTAAGTGTTGCCATACCTTTTTTATATTCGCTATATTATTTCTTTAAAAATAATACATGGCAATAACATTTAGTGGCATCATCCTTTTATTTGTATTGCCATACATTTTCTTATATTCGCTATATTATTTCTTAAAAAATAATACGCGACGATAACATTTGAAAGCAACATACTTTCATTTGAAAGATGATACGGGAAAATAAGTGAGATTCGCGAATAATCGCATCTCTGGCGCTTTCAAAAATAGTAACCTTTTAAAATGAATAGTGTAGAAAAACAATAGTGCACATGAAGAAACAAAAGAGTATTTGAATCGATAGTATAAATAAGTTATTTTCAAATAAATTGTATCCAGTAGAATCTTTGAATCTTTATTTCTGTTTACTTTGAATATTTTTTTATAATTGATTTGTTAATTGATTTTTTTACTAAAAATATATCCAAATGTTTCTAAAGACTATCCAAAGATAATCTAAAGATTATCTATAAAGATGAATGAATATATATAAAGAAAGTTATTAATCTAAATGTAAATGCATTGCTAATACTGGAAACATACATTTTTCAGTAACATTGATTTAACAAATTAGATAAATAAAATTCGCGAAGGATTCCCTACAGAGGTATATAACTTATTATAAATGAAAACCTCTTATATTAATTAAAACAATGGTGCAAATATTCATAAATGCCGTTTGGATGTATTCTAAATTTGATATACTTAAATTTATTTTCAATATTATATTTTATTTAAATTATAATGTTGAATTTATTTAAATTATAATATTTAATTTAATATTAAATACTATAATAATAATTTAATGCATATTATAATTATATATAATTTACTTTAATATAAATATTATAACGTTAATATTAAAAAAATCTGATGTGTACGCCACATGACTTCCTTGTACGGAATATTAAATTACACGCAATTTTCCTGCATTTCATTTAAACATATTAAATTAACAGTTAACGAATTTTGAATTAAATCTACTTCGTCAATAGCGCATAAACCACAATAGAATAAATGCACTCTTTAAAGTTCACGATATTTATTTACCATAGCCACACTTCGGAGCTAGTTTTACTTGACAGCGTTACATCTCTTTCATTTTATAACTCATTCACTCTCTCAAACTCACAAACTCTAACATCTCATTCATTTATATAAACAAACAGACACGCGTAGATTTTAATAGCTAGATAAGTAATTTTTCTGGCCGAAAGGAAAACAGTTCGGTGTGTGATTCTGAAAAAGCGTTGCAACCCGAAACTACCGTATTTTCCGGCGTATAAAGCAATTTTTAATGGAAAAAATGAGATTGAAATCTACGGGTGGGCGTTATATGCCGGATTGAAGCATGAGGGAAAGACAAGCATTTTACAACGACATAAATATATAAAATAATCAGTATCATATAAACGTTTTAGTTAGAATACAGCGGGAAAAAAGGGGGGGACGGTTCTATATCTCCAGTTCCTACTGGGCTGATTGACAAAATTCAAATTGCGCTTTTCATGTTTCGAAAGCGCGACTTAGGATATGTATTAGATTTACGTATAGGTTGTTTTAATATAGGTATTGTGGCACAAAATCGGATTTTTTCTGAAATTACATGAAAATATTTTCCATAGATTCTACAACTCGAATTATGCCAAATTGCCAAGTTTTGTAAAAATCGCACGAGTAGTTTTTAAAAAATTCAGTCTCAAAATTTTAGCTCCTCAGTATTAATTGAATGTGACATATATTTATTAATATCTCTTTTTTATTACACTTACTTGATTCCTTCTTTCAGAATTCTAAATTTGGGCTTAATCTAAATATAATTCGCACATTTTCTATGATTTATTTAAAAAATTTTTATTTTTAAATAATTTTTATAAATTTTTCGAAAAACTTCTTGTATTTTTTTAACCTATAAAATTTTTAACATCATCTTAAAGTAGATGCATTTCTAGCCACAGTTGCAAAATATTAGAGTTTTTATTCAAAATTTATTAAGATATACGTGAATTCACACAGCGTGTTTTGAAATTTGGCACATTCGTTACAAGCGGTAATAACGCCAAATGTGGTTTACGCACTTTGTTAAAATTATTTGAAAGTAATGAACGTGACCTTTTTTCTCTCGTATATAATGAAAAAAAAGAAAGGAAAATAGGTTGCTATAAGTTAAAGAGTTCGCCAAGTGAATTATTCTTGGCGCAAACTGAAAAAAAATCCTCCAATACAAGTTTTTAAATTTCTCCGTAAATTTCGCACCAGATTTTACAAAATCTAATATCTAGGCATAACGTGAGTTGTAGAATCGAAATATGGAAAAAAAAACTGCATGCCATTTCAGAAAAAGTCCGATTTTGTATCAAAATACATGTGTTAGAACAATGCTGTATATAAATCTAATATATATCCTAAGTCACGCTTTTGAAACATGAAAAACGCAATTTGAATTTCGTCAGTTGCCCAGTAGAACGGGAGATATAGAACAGTCTTCATTTTTTTTCGCAGTGTACCTAAATACTGTTAAATAGAAATGACATACCTTGCGTATTAAAAAAAAATTATTACCGGTTTATCCGGTTTTTATCCGGTTCAGCTAGATGGTTAGATATACTGCATTATTTAAAAATGATTTTGAATTTTGTCAGGTTTAATTTTATTCCATGCTTCCACTCACGCACTATTTGTAGATTGGCATGACGCATTTGGCCTGTTCTTGTAAATGTTTTTTCATCTTCTAACATCCACATATTCCATTGTCGTTTTAAATTTTTTTTGAATGCTTTATTGAAACACGCATCTAAAGCCTGAATTAATGGCATTAATCCGCCTGGAATAACTGCCACGTCTGTATTACATTCTCTCAACTTTTATATTATGTTCTTTGTATTATCCATTAGATGTATTAATTGTATTATCCATTAAATGCACTAACTGTATTATCCCTTAGATGTATTAATTGTATTAATTATAGTCTTTGCATCATCCGTTAGGTGGAATCAAAACATGTCCCAAACTAGAAGACTCTCTGGATTCTTTCAGGCAACAGGACCGCTTTTGCCAAACATTTTTTGTCCACAATTTCACACCATTTTCGTCCATTCATCCTTTCTCGTAAACATGAATTAAAACACTATTTGGAAAATTTCATTTCGAATGGTCTTTCCTTGAATTTAGTACCTTCCGCTAATTAGGAAACCACTATGGTGCGGTGAGATTTTTCGTGATCTGATCCTTTCATATCAACTGCTTTATTTCAGATCATATCAAACAGTTTTGGAGTTTCATTCATACTTCCAGTATGTGACAGTAAATAATTTTATTTTTGATTTCATAGGCCAATAACATATTCTCAGAACTTGTTAATTTGTCCAAATATTTCGGAAGCCTTTGCGAAACTTTTGCTTTTCTCGCAGAACTAAATTATTCCGTGTCACAAATCGACTACATCAATTCAAAGTTTCTTTCAAGTTTACACTTTCATCTGCGTTATTTTTGCCCACTTGAAGGCAAATAAACGTAAGGTATTTAATATTACAATTAATCCATTCTGGCGATTTTCTAGCACCCAGTACGCAACACTTTTTTCTAGGGTAGGTTATTTCTTTACTTCTTTACGCAAAGCACATTTATTCTTTGGCATATTAAATATTGCGATTTCATTTTAGTTTCAGTAACTTATAGAGTTTTCACCAACACCAAACAGCCTTGCTGCAACACGATTTCTACTTTTTTTCGCAAATTGCTTGCTTAAGGCTTGCTTTTTGAAATCAGCATTATGTTTATTTCCTTTGGCAGAACCATATTTACTACTAAAAGGAACTCTAGATCAACTGTATTTCAATTAAAGCAAATGCGATTTCTAAAGCCTTCGACTTTAACTTCAAAATCACGTCATCAAATGACTAAAAAATGACACATCTGGCTCCTACTTCTTCGAATTCATTCGGGTCGGAAGTGCATTATTACCCCAAATTATGTCCCTCATTCCTCGAAACCCTAAATTAACATTCTTGTTCACACCTGTATTGTAAACAACATACCCTCTTTGCAGAATTATGTAATCTCTGACATTGTTCCCATATCACTTGTCAGTTTAGTATACGATTGTTTGAAAGTCCAGGAAAAGTCTTCAGATGAATTACTTCAAACGATAAGAGCATCTTACATATATCTTTCAGGTTTCTTCGTAAAATAGGGTGCGCGTTATACGGCGAATATACCTGAAAACTAAAAAGGTATGGTTTAAAATTATAGATGCGCATTCTAAGCCGAAATATACGGTATGTCAAATTTTATTAATTTTTTTTCTGTTATATTTGCTTCAACTAATACGAAAGTAAATCTAATTTTCAAAATGTAACAGCTATAAAATGAGTCGATTTACAGTTCTAGGAACAAGATAATCAATCCATTTAAATTATTTTGCCATAAAAACGTAATCAACTAACCAATCAACCTAAGCATAATAAAGGAATTGGGCGAAATTATATACAAACTTATATTACAAATCAGAGACCTGTTTAATGCCTATAAAAAGAAATATAGTGGTAAGTAAAACATGGCGCAGTGAATATATTAATGAAAAAAATGCACTAAAATGGCCCACATTTAATATTAAACAAAAAATATAATCTATAAGAACATTTCCTTTGCGTGCAAAAGACTTCCCGATTCTCGCGCAAGCATACCGACATTAAGAAGGCAAATTATTCCAGAAAGTTTCTTGGTCGATACTAATTTTAATTAGAATAATTTACCGACGTTGTTTATCACTTCTCCTGTCGAAACTGTGACCGTGCTTATATAAATCAAAGTTTGCGTAACTGAATTAAAAATTAATGTGAATATTAGCCGAATTTTAGGCAGGAAAGCTCTCGCAAAATTTATATGTTTATTTCATATTCCACACGCAAAAGTGGTTATTTAATTTTTTTTTAAATTTCACCGTTTTCAGTCTTAGTATTTATGAAGTTTTTACGATTTGTTGTAAAACTTATACGATTTCTCTTACATAAGATTCAGTGTACTGGAGACCTTATATTCAACCAATATTTTCTTCTCCCCCCCCAAGAACTATTAAAAAAGGTAACATACTAATTTTTGTACAAGACTTTTCTTCTTATCAGTTTTTACTTCCTTGTGCGAAGTAAAGGAAGTATCGTGTGATATTTCTTTCGTAAATGAAGCAAAGTCCATTGATGGAATACAGCAAAAACTTTATTTAACACTTAAAATGGCGACATACAAGTAAGAAGAGGAAACATATTCTAAACTATTTTAAAATAAAATATAATTACATTCTTCGTGCGTTTAAGAAGTTGCCATTCAGATACATGTTAATGTATATATATATATATATATATATATATTGGCATTTGGCAGCCTTTAGTGAATTCTGAGTTTTACTGCCTATCTGGTTATTGCCCTTGGGCTTGGTAATTTTGAATTTAAAGGAGATAACCTCCACGCCTATAGGCGAAGCTAAAAACAAGTGCTGTATGCACGTATTTGGAAATTGAAAATAATAAATTGTGCCTCGTACAAGTCTTGGGTTGCCGTTCGAGCTGTGAGAAACTTCATGCGTAGGTGAAAGTTGATTCGTTCGAGACAGTCGCGTGGGAGGTCACCCTCCCAAGGACTGACGCGGAGAGGAACCGCTTCAGATGGGCTGATGATAGAAGAATTGGATTTTCCTGCTGTTACAATAATTAATCTTCGGGTTCCGCAAACTTCATTAAATTTAAAGCTGCGTAGACTCGTGCTGTAAGCTTCTCTGCAGTTGTTTTTACCGCTCGGATTCTTTCTATACTTCCAATGACTGTGCTTAAGAAGTTTTTAATTTTTCTGTCCTGCAACCATTCGATTGCTTCTGGAACTTCATCTGGGGGTGGCTGGAGTTTATCACTGTACGATGTTTTTTTGGACTTTCTTTTCTTGCTTTTCTTCACTCTGTATGAGTACTGGAGAGTCTGCGGCGGTGAATCTTGGGGGTTTCGTTGTGGTTGTAGATTTTTTCTTCTCAAAGCGCTTGACGTGATTAACTGGTATTTATACCAAGCTTGATGTACAAGTGCAGGTAGTCTATGATTGGTTAGGTAGTAGCGTTACATAACGTAGAAAAATCTCGAATTCGGGAGAACAGATGAATTTAGATGGACAGCACAAAATTTAGAATGTTAATTTTGAGATCGCCAGTTATTTTTTAAAGCAGTTTTCGTATTTTGTTATATCTTACATATATGTGTGTGTATTTATATACGACTAGTGCAGCCGATTGCAACAAGTAACGAAAACGGGAGGTACACAACTACATGTTATATCAGTCCCAAATACAAAATTTCAACATTCTACGGCTGCTCATTCTTAAGTTTTTGTGAGATACATACATACGTACGGATGTCTAGAAAACGTCTCTTCTGAAACCGTTTTAAATCCATTATTTATTCTGTTTGGGCGATCATAAAACGGTCCTTTGTTCTGTCCGTACGTACAGATGTCACGCAAACATATCGCTCAAATGGTTTCAAGAGCATTTGAAAGGGATATTTTCTTTCAAATAAATAACACCCCAAATTTTTCGCAATAACCATTGTAACAGTTTTAAATACTGTTGTTAATCTTTTGTACAATTTAAATAGACGAACATTAATATGTATCTGAATGCCAACAATTTAAATGCACGAAGAATAGTTTTAAATATTGTTGCTAATCGTTTGTATAATTTAAATAGACGAACATTAATATGTATCTGAATGGCAGCATTTTTAATGCACGAAGAATAGTTTTAAATATTGTTGCTAATCGTTTCTACAATTTAAATAGACGAACATTTATATATATCTGCATGGCAACATTTTAAGTGCATGAAGAATAGTTTTAAATATTGTTGCTAATCGTTTGTACAATTTATATATATATATATATATATATAAATCACGTCATTCGTTTCCTAGCTTCTACCTTGCTAATATCTCCTCGCTTTGCTTCCCCGCCTAAAATGCCTGCGTCTTAATTTTAAGAATCAATGTACAGAGCAATCTATCGTATTTCGTTATGACTGGATCATAAAAATGCACCGGGTTTCATTATGATTGGATAAATATATACTGTGATGATTTTATATGCGCGGGAATAAAACCTCGAAGTTCTTCAAGTTCATGTTTTGTTATCTTCATCTGTACGCCGTCACTTCTATGCTTCCATGCTTCTTCTATGCTTTATATGGATTGTGATATTTTACTACGTGCTATTTGGAAGCGAAGCGATCATTTAAGAAACCGGCACGTTTTACATCTGGCAGTCGTAATGGCTGAGGGTGAAGGCGTGAAGACGAAGCTAACAAAACTGAATTCAAAGACACATTACATTTATTTTTACACACAGAAAATCATTTTTTGTAGGCAAGATAATTCCAGATCATACTTAGTAACAATAATTTTTATGAACATGGGTTAACACCATATTACATCATTTTAAAATAAAAACAAAGGGGGACAATTTAGCGTAACAGCTCAGAGGTTTTGCAGGGAAGGAGAAGTTAAAAAAATGAATGACGTAATTGCTTGCGAAGCAGTATTTATACTAAGCAGGCGCATAAGTACAGCTAGTCCGCGATTAGTTAATTTTAGGTTTTAGTTCTATTTGGTAGTTTGCGATTAGTTAGATTAGTTAATTTTAGGTTTTAGTTCTCTTTGCAAGCAGTGTTATGTAACGGTCATATGATTTTGGAAAGATTTCGAACTTGGGAGAAAAGATGAACTTAGGGGGAGAACATCAAATTAAGAATAGTCAATTTTGAGTTACCGGGCTCCTTGAGCTTAGATTTTTATTCTTGTATGTTGGTAAATTGCGCATTTTTCGCTTTAAAAATGATTGAATTATGCAGTTTTTATGTTCGGTTAAGGTTTTCATGCCTTTAATCAATATACGTGGAAGAGTTGTAGAATTGTCAACAATTTAAAACTGGCGAGTTAAGCCTAACGAACCGCCATTTGTTTACATTTGAGTAGAATAGTTGTAGAATTGTCAACAATTTAAAACTGGCGAGTTAAGCCTAACGAACCGCCATTTGTTTACATTTGAGTAGAATAGTGAATTAAGTCAGTTTCCGCACCTTCAATGACTTTTTGCCGAGTGGGAAGAAAAGTAAACTTACAGTTTTGTGCACCGAAAAATCTGCCTTGTTGGCCGATCACACGTTGGCCGAGTTGCTTATTTTTGAGTAGAAATTCTAATTTAATTGTAATTTTTTTAAACTTGTAGAGACGTTAGGTATTTTTTGAAAGCAAGAGAGATGAAATATGACTAATGCCGTCGCCGAAGACTCGAACCACAGACCTCTCAAACACGCGCCGAGTGTGCTGACCACGACACCACGAAGGCATCCTAAGAAGGCCGGAGAAATGCCTTATAAACTGTATTTGGTGTTTTATATTTTTCTGTATGTTACAATTTTTAATGAAAATGTTTTGAGTTTTTATGTATTTTTCTTTGTCTAGGAGTAAGAACTAAAATAATCGAATGAGAGACATAACTCTAACGAAAATCGAGAAAATTAGTTTAAATAAAATGCAGCAAATAATATGTATAATTTAATAGGCCAGTCAAGGAAATCATGTGGTATGCATATAATATTTTTTTTTCTAATATTTCGCATTTTTTTGATAAACAGAAAAAATTACTGAAATCTTTTTATTTCTATCTTTCATTAAAGCACGTTTCAGGTAAAATTAGTTTTTTGATTTTTACTCGTCTGATGAAGAAGTCTGGTCACAAGAAGATAAAAAGAAGTAAGAATTAAAATAGACTAAGAGTCCGTTCAAAAGTTTAAATAATTGAAGTTACAATGATTAAATGGATTATTTTTATTCCTCTTTTCAGCGTAATAATCAACTTAGGATATCGAAAATGTGGTATTATAGCTAGGAAAACAAGGAAAAAATTCACATAATTGTGACACATATAAAAATTTTTTCGTCATCAGTATAGGTGTTAGTTATGATTTATATCACTGAAATATTTATTTACCGATTTTGATTCCCTTGTAAACAGTTTCAGAGAGTGATAGATGTTATGAAATGCTTGGCAGAGATGAAGAGCAGCGAGGTGAAACGGATGTTAACGAACGCGTTGAATTCGCGTTTATTTCATATTTTTGCGATGGAAAAACAGCACCGATTTCTCTCGACTGGAATCAGGAGATCAACATAGTTGCAAAGGAATTTATTTTTCTGTTATTATCTTTATTTATCTATGCAGAGTAAAAAAGGATCACTAAACGTTACAGAGGTCCTATGTAAAATTCAGAAAAGAAGCAGAAAAAACATATGTAAAGGAGTAATGCTCAACAGGAATTTAATAGGTAAACTATCAAAGTTGAAAAGATAGCATAACTTTGCTTAAAAAATTGACATAAAGGGTTATTAAAAGTTACAGTAAATAAAAAAGTACATAAAGGTAAAGCAGAATAAAAGTATTTAATGTAATAAAGTTTCCTCATTAACAGAAATTGGATCAAAAGACTAAATTGGACAAAATGTTATTAAAAATATTGAAAATAATAATAAAGAAAATCTGGAAGGTTTCAGATTTTAACGGTCACCTAAGAGGATTTATTAAGGCTTTTTATGCTCTCACTGAGTGTGTAGTCAGCCAGTCTGCTCTTGTACTTACTCCTGCTAACCAAATTTTCTTTGTGATTTTAGCTTTATTTATTAAGCACAGTTTTTCTGTACTTACATCTCATACAGTTCAGCAACAAAATTTTAAATTTCTTAAAAGACGCTTTGTAACATATATTTAGAATATTCCCGATGCAGTGTTAAGTAGTGGTATATATTTTTACATTTTTTTCAGTCTTTTCTCGGTTCATTATATCAATATTTAGTTTTCCCAGTAAGATGGCTGACAAAAAGCTTTTGCGGGGGATTTTGTTGTAAATATTTTATACGTAAACTTTATTTATTAAATATCACATTCTTCGCATGTACGCCAATTAAAAGTCAATTCAACAGCAAAATCACAAAATAATTAAAGAGTATTTAATTGGTGTTTCTAATTGGATTAATCTTTAGAATTCCCAACAGAGTGTTAAAAGCTGTCATATATATTTTTATATTCGCTATATTATTTCTATTGAAACTAGCCGCTTGAGCGGCCATAAGAAAGAATTGTATCATGATTTTAATGAGTCCAGCTAGTGTAATATCATAAAAATAGTGATTAGTTCCAATTACACACCTACACGATTTTAATACATATTTATTTAAATCAATCACATTACAAAGTAGAAAAAATAATTTTAAGAACTATGTTTATTGCTTTTAAATCGTTTAGTTTATTATTCACTAGCCTTCTAGATTGAATCTGAAAGTACATTAGGCTTTCTTGAACGGTAACGGATTGGCGCGTGGAAAATAAAATTATTTTATTTCCTGCCAAGGCAACACCTTTCTTTCACAGAGCCAAGTTTGTGAATTAAAACCGTAAGCTAAATAATTAACATTTTCCAGATTGGCAACAGTTTTACTCGCTGGAGATAAAAATGTTTTATTTCGAACAGTGTTGCTACTACTTACTATTATATTCGGATATACTACTATATTCGGATTTTCAAAATTGGATGGCTCTAGGTTGGATGATAACGGGTTTGATGGATGATAGCGTGCTTTTTTCATAATACAAAGATGATTTCGTAATACAATAGATACAAAGATGCAGAGTCTAGTTAATTTCTTTAAAGATTATAAAGTCCGATAATATTTGGTGGCAATAATTAGTGATGCACCATTTGCAGAGAATCAATGTAAAAGCCCAGTTCGAGACTAATAGCCCCCTTTGGGGTTAAAAATTAAAATTTGACATAAAATAAAAGCAAAAGGCAAAAAGCGACACATAATGGTAGACAAACAGAAACCAAATATTCTTTGCAGTTTAAATGTTAAATGTTTTCCCAAAAATGATTTGACATCTGCCTCTTTGTCCATTCTTTTAAGACATCTCTCAATAAAATTGAATGAATGACTAGTAATTTTATTGGGATGCAGTTGCATTCTTGATGGATCTATAGATAAAGTTGCAGAATTTCTTTTTTACTAAAGCATAGATTTGGTTTTAAATTTATATCTTTATCTTATAAGTTTAATTTTCCTTTCAACGAGAACCACTAAGAATGGCAAATATTTTATGAGATTTTTTTTGATTTTTTGAAATCAGCTTTGTTATCCATTTCTGTTCTT
>KK112750.1:28836-160519 GCA_000611955.2 Stegodyphus mimosarum
TGGGAGAATGTGATTATCGAGGCTTCATTTAAAGAGCGGATCATGGCAGATAGAGATATATTCTAATGACGGAGAAACGACGGCATTTTTTACCAGACAAGGACTTTCGTAGTCAAGGTGTTGCCATTTGGATTATGCTATGTGCCGGCAACATTCGAAAGCGATCATAGAAATCGCTTTGAGAAGTCTTTCGTACAAAGCCAGTATAATACTCCTGTATGACGCCATCATCGTCTGGAAAAGATTCGAAGTACATCGAGAAATTAACGGAAGCCAATCCAAGTCCTATCTAAGAACAAATCTAAGAAGCCAATCTAAGAACAAATTAAGTCCTGCCAAATGTAAATTGTTACCGATACCAGGAAAAGTATCGGCAGTTAAAGATTAGAGACTTCGCGAAAATGCCCATCAGCTGAAAAGATTCCTGGGGTTTTGCACTTACTAAAGAAGATTTATGAAGGACTTTCCTTTCTTCCTCATACCTCCTCAGAATCTGACAGAGAGAAAGCAAGTTCTCTTGTGACGAAGTGACAGAGAGAAAGTAAGTTCTTGTTGACGAAAGAATGTGAGAATGCATTTTACAAACTGAAGAAGACTTTAAAACTTGCGACAATCCTCAGCTAGAAAAGACATTTATTCTTCACACGGATGCGAACAGTGAGAGTATCGGTGCTGTTTTGTCCCACTCGGCAATCTGAATAAGACTGGAGAGAGCTTCAGTTTTAAGCTTAACATAGGGTATTTAGAGTTAAGAGTTTTGAGTTTCAATATATTGAGAGATCACCAAACGCGCTTCCGCTTTTTGATGCGCTTTGCATTGAACTGTGTTCAGCTTTCTTAGTAGATTGTAGTGGTAATACTCATTATGCTCTGTCATACTAGGACCAGATGTACAAGCAGTTTTGTATGAAATGTTCCAGGACTGTGAAGTGTTTCAAAACTTTCATTCGTTCTGTGTGCATTCAATCCGTTACAAACCCGTAGGCACGTAACAGTATTTTAAATAAGAATGCATAGAAGAATGAAGAATGTTTATCGCAAGAAAGTTACAAAATGGCCTAATAAATGACATAATCGGAGGAGAATTTCATAAAAGATTAATTGAGAAAGTTCTTGCTAAATTCATCATTGCGTGGTAAGTTTTTGCTAAAATAATCACTAGGTGATAAGTTTTAAAATTACAAAATTTATTTATCTGCTTCTTCATTTGCCACGCTCTGAAATTAACCGTGCATAGAAATCCTGTTACAGAAATGTATTGTAAGTGAAAATGATAACTGTTTTTCCTTTGATAATTTCCAGGACATAATTTTTTTTGCTAGTGTCAGAAAGTTCTACATTTTAAATGTTAGTATATGTATCATAATCGTTTTTTGACTTGTTCTGGTTTTTACCATTTTAATTTACAATTAAAACCTATGCGCTGGATGAATAATCTGGTCTTTCACCCTATTTTATCAAGCGTCACATACTTAAATTCAGCCCTTGTACAATATTCTGCTATTTTTTGCCTTGAAAATCTTTTATTCAGGTTTCGGACGTGATGTTTATAAGATGTTTAGAAAGATTATGTAGACATTGTTGGTTTAAGTGTAAAACAAAAGGTTTTTTTCAAGCCAAATTAATCGTTAAAAATCTGCTTTCATGACTAGAATTAGAAGTATAATTAATTGAGATACTTGGCAACCGTATATAAATATTGAGAAAGGGAACTATGCACATTAATTTTGTCAAGTGCAGATTCCTAACAGATACCTTTTTGTGTCAGATAAATTAAATTTAAAAGTGAGGGTTTAAAATTCCCATTGCAGAAAGAAATTTTATTTTGCCTAACACATCGCTTTTACATTCCCATGAAGATGCTTGTGTGCGGGGGAATTAATTTAAGCTCTATAAATTTGGCAATTTATTTCCTTCGTCAACTTTATACACTATATAACTTTTAAAAAGTACTTTCAGTAGGATAAAGAACGGTTTACTATTCTAAAATTAGACAAAAAGGCAATCTTAAACTTAGATAGATTTCATATAAAACTCTACCGATTTTGAGGGCGGTCTCTTTTTTAGGTCCGTTTTTTCAGAAGTAAAATTAACTCGCGAGGAAAAGGTATTTATACCTTATGACTGGTTGTTGATAGGTCGGTGGTTAATCGAGGCAAACATTTTTACATCTTTCCTAGACATGATTACATGTCTAGGAAAGATACCTTCGTGGAGGAATTTCTAAGAGAAACTGACTCGTGTTCACATTGCACATAGGAAAACCATGAAAACGGCCAAGGAGCCAATTCATTCCGCCTGACAGGAGTCCAATCGAATGACAAGTGTTGAGCGGTATCATATGATGCACCACTGCTGTGTCCTGGCACAAAATTGAAATTTCGAATACTTTTGATAAAATTTGTCATTTGACTAAAACTGTCATTATTAGAAAAATTTAATCTTGCTTGATTTGTTTCTTAAACTAGAAACCTTAATTCTACGATGAATGTCTCAATATATATTCATACATGAAGCTTTTTTGAAATATTCGGTAAAGTATGTCACATATAAAAATTAATAAATAAATAAACATAAATAAATAGAAATAAAAAAAAAACCTGAAAGATTTCAGATTTTATAATACACCCAAAGGGGCTTTTTTCTAACATTTACATCTGCAAACGATAGCATTTAACATGTATTAACTTTATTTATTAAATATCATGTTCTTCACACTTAAAACTTAAAATTAAATTCAACAACAATATCACAAAATATTTAAAAACTGCATATCTTTAGAAGTTCCGATAGACAGTGTCGAGCACTGAAGATAAAATGTTATTTTTTCACTACAGAGTTGACATTGCTGGCTTTGAAATAGTTGAGTTTGTTAATCGAAAATTCGTTAAAGGTTTACAAAATATGAAATAGATAGTAAAACAAACTCCAAATTTGAGCTTCTAAATGCCCATATTCCAGTGGTGGACTACGTTATTCAAACTTTGATATATTTAGGTACCACTGTTTTATCACAATAAGAGAAACATACATATATTCATGTAGATTCTTCATTATTTAATTTCTTTAAATATAATGCAGGTCTCTAATATTTGGTGGCAACAGTTTGAAAAGTGAAACACCGTTTTAGAGTGGACGACGCAAAATTCCAAACCGAAATTAATTGCCCGTCTAGACGAATTGACGTCCTTTGGTCCAATAAGAATAAAAATATGCTTACTTTTTGAAGATACTATTTCCAGCAATGCTGTAATCTCCATGGATTCCTAATATTTAAATTAACTGTCAAGAAAACTTGTGATTCCTTCAATAGATCGTAAGAATTATAAATGTGAATCCCTATCCAGAGGACGGAAACTCAGTTATGAATTCTTTCTTGGTTTACATCTTATAACTGTACCTGAATCAAGCCCAGCTCTGTATGTGTTATACTGAGCCATAAATTAGCATATTAGTTCACTGTCTAGGTTAACGTTTCGCAGTAACAGGGTATCTCGTTATAAATTCGTTACACAAACTTCGGCGCTGGAGAAACATCGAATAGATAGTAGCAGCTTTCTTTTTATCCTACCTTTTTTCAACGCAATTTTCACTTTCTTCAGGAAATGATTTCGTTTTCCGAGGCATAAATTTTAACACCTCTTATTTCGCAAACTATCGATGAAGGAAGAAAAATTGCATGCATAGATCCTCTTTGCTCTCCGAAACGCGCTAAGTATCTGAAGAACGACGGCAATAAATTTCAGAGGTTCTGTCCGGTTGGCTTGATTTTCTTTTAAAAAATAAAAGTTTTATCTTGTTTAGTTTCTAACCTAGCAAGTTGGCTGATATGTGGGTGTGGGGAAGGAGATTTATCCGTAACCGAAAATTCAATTTGTGAGTACATGCTGTGTGTGCTTTGTTTATGTATCAGACATTTTGCCCCCAATAACGGAAGGTTAAGATATTTACATATGAGAAAAATACTGTTTGGCTTTCTGGGGATTCAGTGCAATTTCTTCATCAAGTGTAAAAGAAATATTTATAGCAAGATTTCTTTTTGTTCTGTTTCAAAAACTTTTATTCCCCTTCGTTCGTCCCTTTGTAGTTTTTACTGCCTTGTACGAAGTAAAGGAAGTATTGTAACCACGAAATATTCCTGGTAGCATATTTTAAAGAATATATCCAATTTAACGATGTTTCTGCTTGACATCTCTGCTAATTACAGAGTAAAGGACTCTTTTCCCCCCCGACGAATTATGAAACTGATTTAAAATGGATTAAGAAGAGAATATTTCGTGGCGTCTGTACGTACGTACGTGTACGTATGTCTGTATGTGATGCGTTTATGCGTTTACTTAACCTGCATGCAATAATTGTAGTATTATCAATAATTTAAAAGTTGTTTAAGTGCTGTTAAGCCTAATTTTTTTTGCCATAGCAGCCATATTTGTTTACATTTGAAACTTAGCAGAATACTAAATTTGTTGCCAATCTAGAGAAACAAAGCTTTGCAACAAAAAAGTAATGTCTTCTTTTATTATTGCTAATTAAATCATGCTTAGTGCATTCTGGAATTGTCATTTAAGTATTAAATTATGCCATATATTGACTTAGCACAGCGTACATGACAAATTATCTCAGTCTATACGCCTTCAGTGTCTTTTTGCTGAGTAAGATCAAAAGTAAATTTTGAGTTTTGTGCATCTAAAAATTTGCCTTCTTGCCCGTTGGCCGAAATGCTTGTTTTTGCTTAGAAACTCTAATTTTAATTGTGAAAACGTTTTTTAAAATTGTTTTATCTATTTATGTTTTATATTTTTCTATATTTTTCAATTTTTAATAAAAATATTTTAAGGTTTTATGTATATTTTCCTTGTCGCGAAGTGAGAAATGAATTAATTGAATGTGAAATGTGTGTCTAATGAAACTCGAGGAAATACGTTTAAATGAAATACAGAAAAAAGTGCATTTCATTTAAACTTATTTCCTCGAATATAATTTAATATTCCGTACATAGAAGTTATATGGATATATATATATATCAGATTTTTATTTATTTATTTTGCTCTGAATAAGAAGGGTGAATGTGCATTCCCTCCCCCCCTAGAGAAAAATCAATATTTTGATTAGCTTATAAAGCAATTTTTTCCTCCTTTCTGCATGTGTTCGTGGTGTAAGGGTAGCGCACTCGGCGCGTATTCCAGAGGTCCGAGTTTCGGCTAGAGCGTTGCACATTTTTCATGTTTCCTGCATTAAAAATAGCCTAATAACTCTATTGTAGCGCCCGAACTAAAAAAACGTGGTGGATATATTTATACGTTTATATATTATACGTTTATATATTTTAGCTTACGCTCTTAAATATTTATTTTTTATTTTATCATTTTATTTATATTTTCATATCTCCTTCTACTGAGCCGATTTACGAAATTCAAATTGCGTTTTCCATGTCTCGAAAGCGCGACTGAGGATATATATTAGATTTATATGTAGCTTTGTTCTAACATAGGCATTTTGGCACAAAATCGGAATTTTTTTGAAATAACATACCAATTTGTTTTTCATAATTCGATTCTACGACTCAAATTATGCCTAGACATTAAATTTTGTAATTTTTGGTATCTTGTAATTCGTAAATTTTGTAATTTACAGAGAAATTCAAAAATTTATGTTGGCGAATTCTTTTCAGTTTGCGTCAAGAATAATTCACTTGGCGAACTACTTAATTTATAGCAACCTATTTTAATTTCCTTTTTCTTCATTGCCCACCAGCGGGGGAAAAAAGTTATCGTTCCTACTTTCAAATTTTACAAAGTTGTATAAACCACATTTGGCGTTGTTATCCCTTATAACATATTTGCCAAATTTTGAAACGCGCCAATATGTAAATTCACGTATATCTTAGAAACGTTTGAATAAAAATTTCTAATTTTTTGCAGGTATGCTTATAAATATGATGATGCCAAAACCTTTATAGGTTATAATTCAAAACTGTTTTCGAAAAATTTATAAAAATTATTTAAAAATACAAATTGACAAAACCTTAGGTTATAATTCAAAACTGTTTTCGAAAAATTTATAAAAATTATTTAAAAATACAAATTGAAAACATAAATCATAAAAAAACACGCGAATTTTATTTGGAATGAACCTAAATTTCGAAATATGAAAGGAAGAATCAAATAAGTTTAATAAAAATGAGGTATTAATAAATATGTAACAAATTCAAGTAACACTGAAGTGCTAAAATTTTGAGTGCTAATTTTTTAAAAACTACTCGTGCGATTTTTAGAGTACTTGGCAGTCTGGCATAATTTGAATCGTAGGATTGATATATGGAAAAAAATTGGCATGCCACTTCAGTAAAAGTCCGATTTGTGTCTTCCTCAATAGGCACAATAGAACGGGAGATATAGAGCTGTCCCCTTTTTTTTCTTTTTTGCGCAGTGTACATAGTAGTTGTAGCTTAGAAACATCTTTCATTACATATATAATAAATTAAATGTGTTTTAATTTTTATCACTCCGATACGTTATTAAAAGTAAAATAAAAATTCATAAGATGTGTGTTTATTATTTTTGAAATTTCTCAGTTTGTTGTACCACATAATATTTATGAAATGGAAGATAAAATAAAGAATTTTTGTTGAAATGATACGCATTATTACGCTGGTTATTTCTCAAGATGGTTAAACTTAAAGATCTTGTGTTTCCTGCAATCGCAGTCTTTAATATAAAGCGCGAATTAGAGAGCGTAGTATGAATTTGGAAAAGTCCTGCTAAAGACGCTTCTAATGTCAACAAACTTTAATTATTATTGAAGGCTCATAGGAAAAAAAGGAATAAATAAAATAAGCTTTAACAGCATTACTGAAGTTAACGTTAAACTGCATGCTAACAAATATTCTGTGTCGAGGTATGTTACATATGGAATTAGACTTTTTACAGTAATAATGCAAATTTTCGCACAAGTTTTGTATGAATTAGATGCATCATAAACTGCATCAGTTATTGAAGTTATTGAAAAATAAAGATATAAATTATTAATATTATTACGAATTTTGCATAATGTAACACGTAAGGCTTCAAGAATAGACAGAGCTCTGCGGAAACGTAAGATTACTGGAGCAAACCTACTTAACATTAAGGTAAATGGCTATCTCGTTAAATTGGAGAAATATTGCGAAGCTGCCGTTGGTTTTGGAGACTAATTTTTCCTGCCTAAATTTCGCAAACATTTGACGATGTTTTAGTCCCCTCCTTGTAAAACTGTAATTGGTACTGTAATTGAATAATTGTAGTAGATCCGTATATGTAACTTTAACCATTTCCAGCCTTTATATGCAACTTTAGTTGTACATGTCTTCTAGTAATTTCGAGAAATCGAAGGAAATTTCTCGGAACAATGTAATCTCGGGAAACAATGTAAGATCGGAAAGAGCTCTTATTTTTTAGTTCAAAGTTGACATCGAGGACTGAGAGTGTTGCGAGCTTTTTCTTTAGTTGCATTTTGCACTGCGTTATGCTTAACATTCTTAGTAGCTTGAAGTGGGGACTACTGATTGTTATACTGAGAGGAGCTATTCGAGTATTTCTGGGTGAAGTTCCAGAACTGTAAAGCCTTTCTTTTGGGAAAATAAATTTTATCAAGCTATCAGCGGTTCTGGGCGCATTCAATGCATTACGAACTTAATCCATTACGCATTACTGTTTGTAGTGCCAGAAGCAATATCTATGTATATTTCATTCAACTCATTCAGCTAAGAAATATGATATTTTAATTGGAAGAATAAATCAAAAATCTTACGTATTACCCCTTCTAAGAGTGTAGAGACATTAGGATTTTTGAAGCAGGAGACATGAAAAATGAGCAATGCCCTCGCCGGGACTCGAACCTCGGACCTCTCGAATACGCGCCGAGTTTGCTAACCATTACGCCACGAAGGCATGCTAAGAAGGCGGGAGAAATGCTTTATGTACTCCCCCTTTTAAAAGGCGACTGGGGATTAGGGGACACAATCACCAAATTCTGATGATGACGAATCGTTATCCATTACCTTTTTTAAGTTCGGGTACCACTGTAGAGTAATTAGGATTCTTGAAGCAGGAGATATGAAAAATGAGCAATGCCCTCGCCGGGACTCGAACCTCTGACCTCTCGTATACGCGCCATGTGTGCTGACCATTACACCACAAAGGCATGCTAAGACAGCGGGAGAAATATCCTATAAGAGTACCACTTAGAATAATAATTTATCAAACATTTAGATGATAAATAATGGATCTGATATTTCGTGGCATCATTTGTTGTGCTTCTTGAGGTGATGAATATCCTGGTAAGCATAACGTAAGGCAGTGGTCTGGGGCTGACGTCTTGCGGGAGCGGGCGAACATCAAACCAATTTTGTGCTGCCCTTGAATACATTTTCATTATTATGTCATTAATAATTATGATATAAATTTGAGGAAAGTTTTAATATTTTAGTGATGTAGAGTTAAATTTTACATTAATTTCATTACCATTAAAACGAACGTTAGTAACACCCAGAAAATCTAAAAATGGAACTAATTAATTTGCACTGTGAGGTAGTAAATCTTACTCAAAGATCTGAATATACGGATATTGTTAGCGTTTTTCTGTTCTTGTCAAAAGATAAATAATTGTTCAATGATAATATCTTTGGAATCTACGTCCTACCGTCGATGCTCCACGCCGACATATACTTCAGCTTTTTGGAACACAACTTACCCTCACATACGAATTTTTGCAATAAGAATAATTGCTGGTATATGGAGTACATTTGTATGGGAAACCAAAAAAGAAAGAAATTAAGTTATCACTATTTATTTTCGAGTTTTGTCCTACTTGGAACGTTTTTGTAATACGTTTAATGTTAGTTTTCTGAAATGACATACCGCTGTTTTTCAATATTTCGATTCTACGCCTCAAATTATGCCAAACTGCCATACTTTGTAAAAATCGTCCGAGTAGTTTTTAAAAAATTAGTTATCAAAATTTTAGCTCCTCAGTGTTAATTGAATTTGGTACATATTTATTAATCTCTGTTCTTTCTTTTATTAAATTTTTTTGATTCTTTATTTCACATTTCGAAATTTATGTTCATTCCAAATAACATTCGCCCATTTTTTATGATTTAGTTTTAAATAATTTTCATAAATATTTCGAAAAATATTTTGAATTATAATCTATAAAAGTTTTACTCTCATCTTTATACATGTATTTCTAAGCATAGTTGCAAAAACTAGAGTTTTTATTCAAAATTTCAGAAGATATACGTGAATTTATTTATACATTGGCGCATTTTGAAATTTGGTATATTTCTTGAAAGCGATAATAACATCAAATGTGGTTTGGGCACTTTGTTAAAATTATTTGGAATTAGGAATGATGTGAGTTTTTTTCCCGTTCCTGCAGAATATAAAAAGAGAAATGGAAATAGGTTGCCATATATTAAGAAGTTCGCCAAGTGAATGTTTCTTGGGAAAAACTGAAAAAATGCGCCAAGATAAATTTTTAAATTTCTACATAAATGCCTCACCAAAAATTACAAAATTTAATATTTAGGCATAATTTGAGTCGTAGAATTGAAATATGGAAAAATGTTATTTGACATGTTATGTTATTTGACAAAAAGCCCGATTTTGTGTCAAAATACCTATAATAGAACAATGGCATATATAAATCTAATATATATCCCAAGTCGCGTTTAGGAGGCATAAAAAACTCAGTTTGAATTTCATCAATCAGCGCAGTAGAAGAGAGATATAGAACTGTCCCTTTCTCTTTTTGAGCAGTGTACCTGAGAGTTATAGCTATTTAAAATTTTACTTTCTAATTTCAAATATACTATACGGTATTTTCTCCCTCCTTGTAGCGTGCCTTCGTGGTGCGACAGTAGCACATTCGGAGCGTAATGGAGAGGTCCAGGTTCGAGACCGGCGAGAGCTTTGCACATTTTTCATGTTTCCTCTTTCTTCGAAAAAGAAAAAAACCTAATATCTATACAGCATACATACTCGTATTTTGCTATAAGCAGCTATGCATGTGAATTTCCGAATGTAGGTTTCTGTACGTGAGGAGGTATCAGTACAGGTTTAAATTTCGAAACTTTGTACAGAATATAGATTCATCTTTTATGCGTGTTCTGTAATCTACGTTTTTCCTGGTTTTTTTCCCTTGTTTGTACGTGGTCTGGGCCATGTAATTTTGAACTTACCTCAGGAACAATTTTGAAGATTATACAGCTTTAATTTTTTTAAACATATAAACGTTCTATAAATATGGAGGTCACCCAGACTGTATAGTGGTTAGGGGAGTCTACTGCGGTACCGAAGGTTCCAGGTTCGAATAGCGGAGAAGACATGGATTTTTGTAAATGCACAGTGCCCGTGCCGCGTGGCGGCACTCTAAATTGCTCATCGAGCTGGAGGTCCTCTCGTGTGTTTTGGTGGAAGGGGAGAGGGTTGGGAGACTCCCGGACCACCCCTTCCGGGGTGTTCTTCCTCAAAATTGGAGTGGAAATAGTGAAATGTGGTTGGAGTCCAATCGCTCTTTCAAATAGGCTCTGGCAAACCTTTTCCCTAACATGGACACGACAAAAACAACACACAGAATATGAAACATCTTAGAATTTTCATTCTAGACGATCCATATAAAAATTTAAATTTGTTAACATTTTTACTAAAAGGGTTTTTGCATGACTAGATTTGTCATTGTTTGAAAGTCATTGATTATTACCTTTTGTGATTCATTCCTTAAATTGGAACCACTGAATCTACACTCATGTCCATAAATTAAGGATAATGCAAAATCAGGCAAAGGAAGAGTTAGAAGCAAAACAAATTTGACTTATTTGTAAAGCTTATTTATCAAAAAAAGGTAAAGAGCAAAAAAAGATGCTATATGTTTGAAATTATTAAAAAATTAGCGATTTTTTCTCCCTGGAGCAAATTACAAAAAAAAAAAAAACCTATTTACAAAAAAAACAATATTACATGGTTGGTATGATTGTTAATACATTGTATGTCTCCCAGACGATGCAATACAGTCCGTACAACGTTTAGGCATGCTGAGTATCAAATTATCGATCTGATCTTGGGGGATCTTACACCACTCAAAAAGTAATGTTTTCCGAAGTTCCGGTAGACATGTAGGAGGAGGTTGATAGGCTTAAACTCGTCGGCCAAGCATGTCCCACACGTGCTTTACTGGATTCAAGTCCGGTGAGAATGCTGGCCAGTCCATACAGGTGATATCCTCCGATTGAAGGCATTCGCTTACGATGTTTGCACGGTGAGGACGGGAGTTGTCATCCATAAACACAAATTGTGCGCCCATGGCGCCCCGAAACAAACGTACATGTGGTTCCAGAATGACGTCCCGATAGATTTGGCTTGTCATGGTTCCAATTTGAACATGCAGGTCAGTTCTGGAACCCAGAATAATTCCACCCCATACGAGCACTCCTGCACCACCGTAACGGTGTCGTTCAATGATGTTTTCTTGGTGGTAACGGGTATCTGGAGCTCTCCATATGAAAGTCCGGCGAGAATCAAACTGCAAGCTAAACCTGGACTCGTTGGAAAACATCACACAAGCCCACTGGTGCGGTGTCCACAATGCATGCTCTCTACTCCAGGCTAACCGCAGGCGACAGTGAGTTGCAGTAAGTGGAACGCATCTGACAGGTCTACGAGCATATAGACCAACCTGCTCTAAGCGTCTGTACACGATCTGCCTTGAAATTGTCGTACCAGTGGCTGAAGAGAGCTGACGAGACAGGTCTGAGGCTGTGCTCCGCCTGTTTCTTTTGGCTGTAACTGCCAAATACCGGTCCTCATTCGGCGTTGTAACTCTGGAGCGACCTGTGCTGTAACGTCTACTCACATTACCATCATCTTGGAATCGTCACCAAAACCTGGAGATGACACTCTGGGCAATTCCAAGTTCGTCTGATGCTTTCAGTTGGGTACGCCCCCATTCCAGACGGCCGATAATTCTACCACGTAAAAAATCATCCAAATGCGTCCTTTGTGTCATAACTATTCGGTTATTGCACTGAAATGCTGATAAAGCGCCTGTGAACAATTTTACATCTTTGTCTGTATTCCTTATATATCACTCTCTTACACTCTCGTCATTGTGACGTACCATCGGTGTCATTTGTTACTTCCTGAAATTTGCGTATGATTCTTGAAGATGTGTGTTGCGATTTTATAAATGATATATTTATTTTAGAGTTC
The DNA here is from genome assembly GCA_000611955.2 of Stegodyphus mimosarum. Lineage (NCBI taxonomy): Eukaryota > Metazoa > Arthropoda > Arachnida > Araneae > Eresidae > Stegodyphus > Stegodyphus mimosarum. The sequence continues at coordinate 41,082 of KK112750.1, forward strand.
GATTTCCGTGTGACTCCGAATTATCCTTAATTTATGGACATGAGTGTATTATAACTCTACCCAATGTATGACTAATCAAAAGACGCTTCGCATTGCAATCAGTTTGAAACACCGTACGTGCACATGATTTCTGCATTATGCTATTCTGCATTATGCTATCTCTGCATTATGTTATTCTACAATAGCAGTTATATCACTAAATGAAAATTTACTTTTTTGAAAAGTATTTGTCCTTAATTTTGACTATTTTTAAAGCTACTTAATTCATTTGGCTTAATAATAACTTCGAGGAATTTAATTTCCTTATTGATCACTGTAAAAAAGCCTAACTGTGATCAATTTTTGGTAAATTAGATAATTATAAGAAAAATGGGTTTTTAAATCTTCTTTTCTCTTTTAATTGGGAAGAACTTAAGCGTTTCCAAAGGATATTTTCTGTGTCTAATCACACGAGAAAGCTCCATTTTGTACTTGTTTATTTTTAGCAGATTCCTTTCTTAGGAGCGGAATTTCGATTAAGAATTTGTAAACACAGAATAGTCGCTTCTCCAAATCATATGCTATTCTGAAGTACCCTTAACATAAAAATTAATACATAACTTCAATTTGCTTGTATTAAAATGCAAATGTAAAAGCTATGCAAGTTGTTTGTAAAGAAAGTAGGCGCAAAATATCTACTTAACATCTTAAGCGATGTTAATGAAACACAGTGCGTTCTATAGAGTTAGACGTATTAAAATTCATAATAAGTCCACAAAATGGCGAATCAGAATGCAGTTTGCATCTGAAAACTTAACACAGAAGCGGAACATTTTGTTTTTGTCACAAGTTACACTTTAGCTCAAGTTTTCACTGACAAATACAGCCTTTAAAATCTCAAAAGTGCGGAACTTGGTGTTCTAGAACCTGGAGAAGATATGCTTTTAAGAATTCGTTATAGGTTGATACTTCTAGTAGTTCCATAATGTGTCTGGAAATAGAAACGAATAAGACTTTAATAAACACTCTAATTCTTTTCGCGACAGCGCTATTCATTGCCAAAAGAATTAAAGAATTCGAATAAAAGTACACCTTATAAGTCCCGCCCCCAGAAAAACTTCACCTTTGTGGTAAGTTATAAATTGTACCCTATCAGGCCAGTTTATATGATTTTATTAAAAAAATGTCCACATTTATAGGACACCCTGTAAGTAATTTTGTGTTTCAGAAAAACCATTCGCTTGTGGTTCGAAGCTTTTAAAGTTGTGCAAGTAACAGTAAGAGTAACGGTTAGCATTCAAAAATGCAATGTAAAATGCATGCTAGTAAAAGGTTTCTATTCTGAAAGAATAAAAGGTTTGTGCTGCCTTCTACCTGTAGATGAAATTCTGGACTATCAGGTATGGTTGACCGAATGCTTCTATATATTCTGTTTCTCCGTATCCAATAAAATGAAGAAAAATCAAAGAATGGAAAAATATAAATATTCTATTCCTCCGCTTTTACCATTTTATTGGTCCCTACTGTATTACCAAAGGCTTGTTTCAGACGTAAACATAAAACAAAGAGACGTTAAAGTCATAAAATCCGTTATTCTGAAATACTGTTTCAATATTTCTGCCATACCTTGCACAATCGTATTTGAATTTTGAGAGATCATACTGTTACGTTTTCTATATAGCGTTTTATACTAGAGAGGATCTGTGAAGAGAAAAATTCGTATGTCATTTGTTCGAACTATTTCTTAAAGAACAATAAAAATGGCATCCGGAAGTCAGAGAATAATTTCTTTTCACTAGTTAAAAATACCGACTGCAGTACTGCTATAGAAAAATTGAAAACTGCTAACTTTTGTTTTTCTTTTGGATTTTTCACTTCTTAAAAGTCAAAAAGGGGGGAAACTTTTTTGTTGTGTTTTCTGCTTTGTTTTGGGATTTTGCCGCAGATTTTGATTGAGCCGAAAACTATGCTTACAAGATTATGCACTACAACAAAACATATCTTTTTGGCTTCTTTGGCAGCTGATCTTAAAATAGCGGGCTAGGCTTAAGTTTCAACCGGGAATCGCTTTTCTTCTTCGCACTGTCTTTTTCCTCGTGTCGTTCTGTTTCTAGACAAGAAAATTCCATTTAGACCATTGGGAAGTGCAGACCAATTTTATTCGAGCATTCTTTCATTCTTCTGCGAAAGGATTCGCAAGTAATACCAAAATAACATTTGTAAGAGCTCACAAGCTTCTGTTATGAATAAAAAATTATTCTAATAGATATTGTATTTCTGAGAGCGTAAGTATATATTGATACTGAATATCATCTCTCTAGCGAACCCTCTCTAAGACGACCACCTACGTTTTCAAGTTACTCTGATCGTCTTAAAGAGGCAGTTTTTAATGCTCATGTTTATTAATATTCTTAGAAATACTGATAGCTTTCAAAGGTGTTTTTCTTATGGAAGTGGTCCTTGACGAGAGGATTCACTGTATGTTTTTAAATTTTGAACTTTCCACCTGGTTGCAAAACCGAAGTAACCTTAATCTCAACAGTAGCCAATATATAAATTAAAGTAAAATAAAAGTAAATAAATAAGTCATTTATAATAATCAATAGACAACATGGATACCAAGAAATTTGGGTTTACTGATACCAATATTAATTTCTCATAACTTGCATTGTTTATATTAGGTCTATTATATTTCTTCGTTTGTATGGGTTCGTGGATTTGGAGTAACTGAGGACAAAAACTTGATGAAGAATGAACACACAATTTATTAGCCAGTACTACTAAGGACAGCTCTAAAAATACGTTTACAGTCGTCGAAAAACTACGACAAACACGTTGAAACAATCAGCAGCACAGCCTTCAGGCTATTAGGGGGTAATTATAACGACAGCTTCACGGTAAAGCACTAGAGAAAAGCTCCCGACTCGGTTCGGTCGTTTTCGGAACTCAGCATACTTTCGACTCGTCCTGCTACAACTCACCATGCACTCGACGATGCACTCGATAGCCTCAACGATGCACACTCTCGATACACTAACTCGCGATACACTTTGACGATAAACTGAACACACTTGACGACCAGACACTAGACTGCTAGTCCGCGTACAGGCTGGGTTTATATAGCTTTTGGCATGCCTTCGAGAACATTCTGGGCCAAACCGGTAAAAATTCTTTCCAGCATGTTCTCCATCTCCAGCATGTAGCGCTGGCTGTTCAAAGTACCGCCAACGTGTACTAGACGAGTGCGAGAGGGATATCCAATACCGCCCCATACAATAATACCCGGTGCAGGACCAGTGGGGCAGTGCATAACGCAGCTGTTCAGCATCCTCTCTCCACGGTGTCTCCAGACTCGAAACCGTCCATCGTGGTGTTGCAGACAGAAGCGTGACTCGTCAGTAAAGACAATTTCATTCCATTCTGCCGTCCACATCTTTCTTTCATCTCACCATTGGTGGCGGAGACGTCTGTGGCTCTGCGTCAAGTAAACGAAGCAATGGACGTCTTGCGGACAGACCACTCCACTGTGCTATGGTTTGTGATGTGACTGAGCGATCCGTCACTGCCATGCGCACAATGTTCCTGTCGTCACGTGAAGTGGTGCACTGAGGTGGATGCGATCGAACACATCGGTCCGTCGTACCCCCCCAGCATCCAACGGTCACATATCCGCATTACAGTTGTTTGGTTTCTTCCAACACGACTATCGATTTCACTGAAAGATAATCCAACACTCTCGGTAGGCCACTATCCTTCCTCTGTCGAACTCAGATACTTGATCAAACGATGATCGCTGCTTACTACGAGGCATAATTGATCTTTTTTTGAAAAAAAAAAAAACAACAAGAAAAACACAATTGGCGAAGTTGAAATCGTTGAAAATTCCAAGTCTTAAATAGCGCTTTGAAGTGGCGCCACAGGCGGGTGATATGCGTCTGCGCTGAAATTCTAATCATTTGCATATCTCACCTCCGCTAATGCATGTTGTAAATTTCATGTTATTTGCATGTTTCCTACAGGGTATTGCATTTACGGTGGCCAGCAGTGTATATAGAGACATCTATTTCCATTGTATTGGTATCTATATATTTCTGATACCAGTAAGGAAACCTCAAACCAAAAATCAATACAAACCAGTAGAAAGTTCTATTAACACTAGTGCTAACTGTATAGGTATCAATTGATACCAATAAGGAAACCCCGAAAAGATCAATAAAAGCACAAAAGTCAGTAGAAACCAATAAGTAGAAGCCTACGGGTTATCAATAGAAAGCTTTACTGGTTTCTATGGAGCATTGTGATTGATACCAGTAAGTAAAAACAGTAGAGACCAAGAGACACCTGTAAACTCAGTAGAAGCTCATAGAATTCTGTGGTTACCCATAAAAAGTTTTTCTGGTTTCTATGAACCGTTTTTAGTCGGAAAATGGGAGTATAAATAAAATAAAAAAAAGAATCAGCGACTTCTAGATTTTAATGGTCATAGTACAACAGGTCTTAGTATCTTAAAAACAAAGCTACTGAATAATTCAGCATATATAAAAGCTTTAATGTTGAATTGCTAAGGCACTGTTATATCTGTAGTTGAGAAATAACCCGATAAGATCAAAAACGTTACTCTTTGTAAGGAATATTTTTTTCCTTATCGCCTGCCCTCGTGTTGTTGTCGAAAAGTACGTACGGCTACTACTGGTAGTTCGTATCTCGGCAAAGGAATCTCTGATATTTTATGTTCCTAAGGACTCTGCAACTTTTAACTACCTGGGTGAAATCGATTTTAATTAATTTAATTTTATTACTTATATATGAAACGAATGTGTGCTTTAAAAACGCTTACTCTTCGCATCATCAGAGTTTCCATTTTCAAACTTATACGATACAATCAAATTTCTGTTTACTCTATTTCACAAATTCCACTATTTAGCGCAATTCCAAATGGCAAAATAACTCTTTATTTAACGAAGTTTTTTTAATAGATGATTTTTTTCGAGATTTTTCTTTCTACTTTAAAATCATTTGTTCCTATGTCTTAACAAGTATATGCGTGTTGTTGTGGTTCTAAAGAAAATCGGGTGGTTGATTATCTGTTGTGACATTTCATTCTATGTAAGAGAGGAAGTTTGTGGAGAGATATTTTGAATAAAAAGAATTTCTCCATCTTCCTGTTAAAAATTCCCCAACCAATCTTGTTGACCACAGCGAAAAACGACACAAACTAACGCAACTGAAATTAATAATTGAGTTGGGCTAACTTATGTCGTTTTCGATCGTGGTTGTGAGCTGGAATACAAACTGTTTAGAATTCCCAATGAACACAGTGTTTTTCGAACCGAATTACTGTGCATTAGGGAGTCAGTTAAGTGGATATCTAACCATTGTTCGTTAAGTGATAAATTTCTTATTTGCATTGTTTCTTCTGCATCCTTATACTATTACTTCCTTGTACGAAGTATAAAGGAAGTATGTAATTGCGAAAACTTTTGGGTATCATATTTCAACAAAAATATCCATTTTGACCGCTATCGAATGCAATTTAACGATGTTTTTCTGTGATATCTGCATGTAAGAACAGAATAAAGGACTCTTTTCCCTCCAAAAAAAATATAAAAATCTAAAATAGATTCTGAAGAGTTTTTTTTGAGTGTTTTGGCGTTTGTGCGTACATATGTATGTATGTATCCCGCATAACTCAAAAACGAATAGTCTCAGAACGTTGAAATTTTGTATATAGGACTGCTATCACATGTAGGTGTGCACCTCTTATTTTGGTTGCAATCGGCCGCACCAAACAAATACATGTATATATATATCCACTCTGTTACTCGACTCAGTGAGGTCAGTTTCTATGTTTGTAAATTGTGCATCTTTTGCTTTAAAAATGATTGAATTATATTGTTCGTATCTTCCGGTTAAGGTTTTTATGCCTTTAGTTAACATGCATGTTATAATTGATAATTAAAAAGTTGTTTAAGTGTGGCTAAGTGTAATTTTTTACCATAGCAGCCATATTTGTTTTACATTTGAAACTTTGCAGAATAGTGGAGTTGTTGCTAATCTAGAGAAACTAAGCTTCGCAACAACAAAGGAACGTCTTCTTTTATTATTGCGAATTAAATTTTGTTTAATCCATTCTCTAATTATCATTTAAGTTATTAAATTATCCCATATATCGACTCAGCATAGTGTCCACAACATGCCTTCAGGGACCTTGCCGAGTGAGACCAAAAGTAAACTTTCAGTTTTCCACAGCGAGAAGTCTGTCTTCTTCCCCGCTGGCCGAATTGTTTGTTTTTGCATAAAAACTGTAATTTTGATTGTAAAATAAATTCAAACTTATTTTAACTGTGTTTGGTGTTTTATGTTTTTCTATATTTTTCAATTTTTATATAGATATTTTGAGTTTTTATGTATTTTTGCCTTGTTGCGAAGTGCAAACTGAATTAATTAAATGAGAAATACTATATCTCTAATGATATTCTAGAAATGAAAAGCGAGAAAAAAATTCGTATAATTTAATATTCTGTGCAAGAAAGTCATGAGGCGTACACATCAAGTTTTTTTTTGATTTTGTACTGCAAATCCTCTCTGAATTAGTTGTATAACGAATGATAAAAGTGTCGAAACGAAAGTGTCTTAACACTTGAAAAAATACTCATTCTCGACAAAGAGGATAGAGGTGCAAAGAAGAAAGACACTATCGAAAAATTTGGTATTTTGTAAAGCAGTTTATAGACAGTGCTGAAAAACGGAACAAAAGTTTTTAAAGCTTTGATTTCACCGTTCCAATTGTCAAAGTTGTTGTTAAAAAATGTTGGCTCAAAGTTAAAAAATGTTGGGTTCGTGTAGACGTTGATAAAGCAGCGTTAAAATGGCTACGCACTATGAGAGGAAAACTTGTACCAGTATCCGGGTCACTTATATTGAAATAATCTACGGAGTTGGCCAAAAGCTTTAGAACAAATTTAATTTCATACGAGTGATAGGTGGTTGGAGAAATAAAAAAAGACGTATAGTAGTTACAAAAACCATATGTGGCAAAATCAAATATGTTGATGCACATGACATTATCATATGGTAAGACTGAAAACTAAAAGAAATCATGGAAATGGGCAAGCCAAAATGCTTCTTCAACTCCTTTGAAGTCTAAACTTAAAACTGAAATTTAAGTGTATAAGATAAAAAAATATTTAATGGTCTAACAATCTGAAGACTTAAAGTGGAAAATGTTTGCATTAGTTTTCTTCTGCTCAATATAACATGCCTTTTCAGTCCACTGAATTATCCAGAATATAGAGATGAACTATCTATCCGTATTCCAAAGTGTATGATCTACTTCCAAAGTGTATGAACGTTGGAAGTAGTGTTTGTGACTTTTAGAAACAATTCACTATGAAAAATACCATATTTACCTTGGAAAGATCTAAAGAATATTAACCTCGTTGTTCGTTCGCATTGTGTCCTTTGATCATATTTGTAGATAAGGAGTCGAGTGAGGAAGATTCTTTCGGCTTTAAGACATGTTAGGTATCCGTGTCCGACATCTTGAATTTAGTTACAAGTTCAGACAAGTTTGATGTCAGTGAGGAGGAGGATGCGCAGGCTTGAATGAACCTTAATGATGATTCAATTCTTGTCATACTGTCTCCCGATGACGAAGAAAAATTCGGACATATATTGGGAAAGCAGACAGATGAATAAAACGAGAGTAAAATGAAGATGAAGCTCATACGCAAAATAAGAGATTTACGAAGGAAGCTGATAAAGAATTGCAAACTCTTTAAAATTTTACGAGCAAGGTCCATATGTGTCAACATCTGTTGTTATGAAGCTTTTGTATACACTTGAGAATTTTAAAACTATGTCATCACTCTAAGAAATCTATAAGTTTAGTATGATAGCATATATAATATACATAATATGTAACATATAATTTGATAACATATATATGGAATAGCGCATGTCAGGCGCCATGTTATTTGCAAATCTGTGAGCTCGTCTTTTTTTGCTTTATTTTGCGGTATGTAAATTGTGTTTTTGCTTCAAATTTTGTTTATTTGTTCAAGTTCTAAAGTTAAGCCAAGTGAATAGCTTTGGTTAATTTATCTTTTCTTATAATTAATGCATAAAACTGCTCTACATACTATAGGCGTGTCATGTTCCGAATACTTGTTACTATATATAAGCTTTCATTCTACTTATTGAAGTGCAAATTCTATTACAAACCACTTTTATTGCCGATTTCAAATCCTTATTGAATGGTATATTTGGAGTTTTAGGTATATTTTTGAATTTACGAGTTTCACAGAGGTTTGAACTGTTAGGCCTAATGAGATTATTGACATTTTGAACTGATTGTTGGTGCACCGTTGCTTTAAATCCATGCTGCGCGGCATGATAAAGGTTCTCGATGAAAAATTGGTGCGCCAAACCTGCTGTCATTCTGCCCGTCGACGAATTTGATCATTTTTGCGCAGAAAACTTTTACTTTGTTACAATAATCATTTTACGCTGTTTACAGCCATTTTTAGTGTTTTAATATATATAGTAATGTAAAAACATTGTTTAATTTATTTTTAGCATAAAATCATGGGTATGATTTTAATTTTAAATAATCTGTTCAATTTTCAGTCACAATCACAAAAATTGTGGTGTCTCTATGATTTGGAAAAAAGCAATTATTGTATCCATACACAAAAAGAATAATCCACCTGAAGATTTAAATAACTACCGCCTCATCTCCTTGACGAGTGGTTTATGTAAGGTCATGGAAATAATAATCATGTCTTCTCTAAACTTGTTTCTTTAAAACTATAACTTAGTGATACCAACACAGGCTGGATTTAAAAAATTCAACAAACCAATAAGTTACTTTTTGAAGACAGTCCATCAAGGTTGCTCTTCATCGGAGACGATTTGTCTAGCTGTGTTTATAGACGATATCTTGATTTCTGATGAGCTATCATTTTTGCGGATGACCTTGCCGTTTGGTGTTGTACGTCGAAAAAATATCAGCTCACGCTAAATAATATTCTGAATTCAATTTTATTGCTGTTGAAAGAAAAATAATGTGGCCATAAATTTAAGGAAGACTACTTGCCTCTTCTATACTTTAAATACGAAACCCTTGACCCCTCATCTTGTTTATATAAGGCATTTGCAACATAATGATGTTTCACTTGTTTAGGTTGCATCTTTGAGAGTAAATTGAAATAGACCAAGCACGCTAAGCATGTCGAATGAAGGGCAAAGAAGAGACTTCCCATTCTTAAAAGGTTGGCAGGTAGTTGGCTTAAATGTAGGGGTTGTAGGACTAACTTGAAAACAACCTATAAGTTATGTATTCAGCCGGTTCTGAATTATTACAATGAAGTGTTGATCTCTGCCTCGTATAAAGCTCTTTAATATTTTCCAAAACCAAGTATTACGCATCATCACTGGAAGTTCGGACTAATTCTGTGCTTTATATACAATTGCTTTGTCAATGACCAACATTCAGTGACTATATCAGAGGAATGCAGCTATTCTTTTCAAAATACTAAGTAGACTCACAAATAATCCTTTCTGGCCTGGATACGACAGTGGCAGAACACGTAATCTGCACCCCCGTTATAACGTTATTTAATGAATGTGTGCTATGAACTACTATATTTTGTGAGTCCATTGAAATGCATAGTATACGACGCCAGATCGGACTTGGTTCTGAATGTGAGAAAACGTGACCTTAGTATTATTGCTTTAGAAACTATTAACAGTTGTTCGCTTTCTGCCCAGTGATGTCACATCTACCCTGATGGGTCTCTTTTGGATTTTGCTCAGAGTACCGGTGCTGATTTTTCGTGTCCTTTTTTTCATTTTATTTATCTATAGTTTGGCTCATTTATAACTGACTTTTATGGAGAACCTGGAACTATTTATATAAGAACAACTTACCCCTTCTCAGAAAAATTGATTTTTTTTTCATATTCTATCTGTGCTCTCCAGACTTTGACTAACAACCAGGAAAATGGAGATTCCTTTATGCAGAGCTCCAGAGAACTGTTAAAAGGAATGTAGAGAAAGGTTGGTTTTCAGTGGGAACCATCGCGTTGTAGGTTGTATGGAAACGAGATAGAACTTTTGGCAAAAAGGGAAATTGATATCCTCCAAACTTTTTACAGAGATATTTCGCTCCACTCTGTTAAATTAGAAATAAAGGGAATTTTGAAGCAATTGTTTCGTTTTGTGGTTTCCCAAGCTGCGGCTGTTAAGCCCTGGAATATGCTTTGCGGAACTCACAGTGTCCTGGACTCACTCCGTGCTGCTGCTGTGGGCGACTTTAGATCTTTGACCAGACACTATTGTCTTAGTACCTATTTGTTTCGTTTTAAACTGACTAATTCACATGAATGTGTTTTCTGTGACTCCGGGAAAGACACGACTGCTGTTCATCTGGACGAGTGTTCTGCACTAAATGATTCGGATTGTATTGTTGAAAAGTACTAGAGGCTCATCCCCTAATGATCTAATGGTCAAAGGCCTGGTATTTGTTTAATAATAATTTGGCACATTTCTCTTTACAAAAGGCGCTATTCTACCGATGTTGATAAAGTATTTCGACAATGAAAACGCCTAGTTACCCTAGCTGCATATGCTTATTGGCAGGTATATATCGCTACCGTGCCATCTTTTACAGTTTCTTCTTTTTGGGGAAAAGGGCGGGAGAAGATGCCGTAACAAAAACATTCTATGATGTCAAATTCTTTTCTATGGTTTTTCTCTCTATTTATTTTCTTTGCGGGGGCATCTGCATGTTTATATTTTGGGGGTCTTTCATAACAAAACCGAAGCGTATTTTTATTGAGTTTCTTGGTCAATTTCGGGATCATTCTCAGATATTCTAAACTGATAAAATTTATATGGAATTTTCCTTTGTTTCATATAGCGTGTTGCATCGAACTATTAAAAATAACATTACCCTTTTTGTGAATGGCATCACTTACGTTTTTGTATTCATAAATGTTCTTGCTTGTACTGTACGTTATATTTATGTTAGGAAATAAATAGGCATAAAAATACTATCTCCTAATATTTGGTGCCGAAATAACCATTTACGAAACAGGACCTTGAACTTATACTTCCTACTCTTGGATTATTTTTGCTGAATTATTCTACTCCCGACATTAAAGCGTAGTTTTGTTTTGTGTTCTCTACTACTCGAGCAATGGCGCCGACCGCTGAAGCTGTAGACAAAATGACGCAACTGAAACGAAAGCGGAAAGCCGTGCGAAGTAATGTTTCTCGCTTTTCTACTGAAATTGATACTTTGAACGATGATTTCTCAATTGAAAAGATTGAATATATTTCTAATCGCTTAACAGCTGCCTTAAATGATATGAAACTAATAGATAACGAAATTCACAATTTTCTTTCTGACGATGAATACGAAAATGATAATTTGCAGTGTGAAAACTACATAGATACTGGTGAATCCGCAGTTTTCAAAGCACAAAAAATTATTCAGAACAAATTATCGCTAACTGCAAATAATGTTACTGCTTCCAATATGGATACCAATGATTTGGCGATGAAATTTGGCGATTTCATCGCCAAATCATACTTGGCGATGAAATACTTGGCGTAGGCGTATACTTGGCGTAGCGATGAAATACTTGGCGTACAAATCATACTTGGCGTAGGACCTTTCTACTACAGCGCCTGTGGCTCAATCATATACAGTTAAATTGCCAACAATTAAACTACAATCATTTACAGGAGAAATTGAACAGTGGCAATGTTTTTGGGAACAGTTTAAATCTTCTATAGATGCCAATCCACATCTTTCTGTTATTGATAAACATGTTTTCCTCAGAGGTTATTTAGATGGTGAAGCTAAACGCCTTGTTGATGGAATTAGTGTAATAGGAGACACCTATGAAACAACAAAAAAATTGTTAAAGGAAAGATACGGAAATAAAGATCGAATTATCCAGTCACACTTAGATTACTTAGAACATTTAACTGTTATTCAAGACCCATCTCCTACGCATCTAAATGATCTTTACATAGAATGTAACAGGAGAATTCAAGCTTTAACTGCTCTGGGTGAGAATATTGAAGCATACGGTAGAATCCTAGTGCCAAAAATTATTCGTGCGTTTCCCAATGATATTTGTTGCCGCTGGATTATCTATGCCAAGCGTGAAAAGCTAAATGAAGGTAATATTACTAGACTGATGCAGTTCCTGGCAGAAGAAGTGGAAGGTGTAATTGCAACACAAAGAGTTAAAGGTACGTCTTTTTCTGATCACACCGTAAAGTTCACGGTAGAAAATTTTAGTATCAATTCCAAAACAGTAAATAAACGTAAGAAAATTTCGCCATTTTGTTCATTTTGTGATACTACAGGACATTGGCCTCAATATTGTGAAATTGTTACAGACTATGATACTCGTGTTCAGAAACTTAAAACTTCAAATCGCTGCTTTCTGTGTACTAACCGTGGTCATAGAGTTTTCAAAAGAGGTCATAGTGCCCAAGAAAAAATACTGCACGATGCACTAAATGCAAGAAAAGGCATCATGTTTCTATTTGTCCTCCTGTTGAAAACGTTCAACTGCGGGTAACTAGCAGTGCTGTAAATCACATAACCTTTCCTAAAACTATTTTCACACATTTGCAAACTGCTCGTGTGTATGTTACTGGCCCCACAGGCATTACTAAATTAACACGCTGCATTTTAGATGGTGGTAGCCAAGCAAGTTTTGTTCACACAAACCTCATTGAAAAACTTAAGCTTAAAGTTGTCAGTTCCGCCTCACTTTTAGTTCAAGCATTTGAATCTTTTACTTCACAAGAACAACGTAGATGTGTTCAACTGTCACTTTCAAGTTTGTGGAGCAACCAAACATTTTCGATCTCCGCATTTGAAAGCTCCAATTCCTATACTACACATCCTACTGCTCCACCAGAAATAGTTCACTTTGCTCAGAAGAAAAGATTGAGAATTGCTGATCCACCGGATGACTCTTCACTGCCCATAGAAATACTTATTGGTGGTGATCATTATTGGCAAATTGTTTCCGCAGAAGCTCCAATCAAGCTTTCAGAATCTTTTGTTCTGATACCGTCAGTGTTTGGATGGGTTCTTAGTGGAACAAGAACGCATACTACAATCGCAGACAAGACTTCTGTCCATCAAGTTTGTGTGCAAGTTGAAACTGATTGTTTAAATGATCAGGTACGTCGTTTCTGGGAATTAGACACCATTGCGATACAAGATGCGCAGAAACGAAAAATGACTACTCGCGATGAAGAAATTTTATCAGAATTTCACAAAACTTACAACACTGAGGACAATCGAAGAATTGTGTCTCTACCTAAAAAGCCATTGCTCACACCTTTGCCTACAAACAAAATTATAGCGGAAAACAGATTTCATTCTCTTCAAAAAAGACTTGCATCTAGTGATGTGTTCAAGACACAATATGACAAATGCATGCTGAATTACATTGAACAAAAACATGTTGAAGTATGTTCCATAGATGAATCCAATGAGAAGTCAGTATATTACCTTCCTCATCATGCTGTAAGAAAGAAAACGCAATCTGAAACCAAGTGGAGGATTGTGTTCGACGCTTCCTCGCATGCTCCAGGAATGCCTTCACTGAACGATATCTTGGAAGCTGGCCCGAATCTTCTTCCTGAAACTATTGGTTGTCTACTAAGGTTTCGATTGCATGAATTCGCTGTTACATGTGATGGTAAGCAAGCTTTCTTACAGTTGTCACTACATAAAGACGATAGGAACATCACAAAATTTTTTTGGTACAAATTACAATCTGATTCATCTCAACCTACTACCTTTACAGATGAAATAACTGTTTATAGATTTACTCGTTTACCATTTGGTCTTACTTGCAGTCCGTTTTTACTCTGTGCTGCCACACGAGAATTGGCTGCAAGACATATCACAGAATTTCCAATTGCTGCATCAATGATAGATAAACATCTCTATATGGATGACTTTCTTGCTAGTATGGAAACTGAATCACGCATTATAATGCTATATCACGAGATCAAGAATTTAATGGCTCTAATGAAACTGCCTATGGAAAAATGGGCTACAAACTCTTTGAAACTCAAAGATGTACTACAAACACATGAAGAATCTCACAAAACGGAAACAACCGTCTTAGGTATTGGCTGGAATACAAATTCTGATACTTTGAAGAATGCATTCAAGACTTCCCTCTGTGTTTCTACCCCAGACAAACCACTTACAAAGAGATGGTTACTCCGCTGCATTGCTAGTTTTTATGATCCCTTAGGACTTTTTTCACCATTTACTATCCTTGGGAAAATCTTATTCCAAGATACATGGATTCTTGGAATCAAGTGGGATGAATTACTACCTGCTAATTTATCAACTTTATGGTATGCAGCTGTAAAAGAACTTGATGACATTTGCTCCCTTCAAATTCCTCGATGCATAGGCATTTCATCACATGTTCCCTTTGCTATTCATGTGTTTTGTGACGCATCTGAACGTGCCTATGGTTCAGTTCTCTACATTGTTACTTTTAAAGGTGACCAAACGAATGTGCATTTAGTGTGTAGTCGCAACAAACTAGCTCCTATAAAGAAAGTTACCTTACCTCGTTTGGAGCTCTTAGCGGCCCTAATGGGAGCACGTTTGTTACAATATTTCTGTGCTGAAACAAATATATGTTCGTCGAATGCAACATTATGGAGTGATTCTCAAGTTGTCTTAGGGTGGATACGCAGTGACCCCAACAAGTGGAAAACTTTTGTTAGCAACAGAGTAACAGAAATTATTTCCTATACTAATCCTTCACAGTGGAGACATTGCCCTGGCAGAGACAATCCAGCTGACAAACTTTCTCGAGGTGTTTCACCATCAACACTAAAAAACCTAAAAATTTGGTGGAACGGCCCTCCATGGTTAGTCAAATCTCCAGAATATTGGCCTCATTCTGATACTATCTCTACAGATTACAGTCATAACTTAGAAAGAAAGAAAGAAAAAGTTCAGACCCTTCACATCGTATCTACTCAACCAATCATAAATGCTACAAACTACAGTTCTTACTTTAAATTGCTACGTGTAACATCCTGGATTTTTCGCTTTATTCACAACTGTAGGAAACAAGAAAAGTTAGTGGGTGAGTTACTTGCCACAGAATTAAATCAAGCTCGTATTTATTGGATACAGACCGTTCAAAAAGAATCCTTTCCTTCAGAATATGAAGCTCTGTTGACAGGAAAATCACTCCCTAAGAAATCAAGGATAAAAAAATTTAACCCCTTTTTCAAGAACAATGTTATACTTCTTGGTGGTCGACTACAATTTTCTGATTTATCTCATGCTGAAAAACATCCCATATTATTGGAAGGTTCTCATCATTTTACAACCCTACTGATACGCCAAACACATTTACGAATGCATCATCTCGGTGTTCGGATTGTACTTTCTCAGCTTCGTTCAGAATATTGGATATTAAGAGCAAGGCACGCCATTAAAAAGGTGTTAAAGACTTGCCTTCCATGTAAAGTACTGAAACAAAAGAGAAGTGAACAGATAGAAGCTCCATTACCAGCTGAGCGAATTCAAAAGTCATCTCCTTTCGAAACTACCGGAATGGATTTTACTGGACCACTCTACGTAAAAAATAACAACTTCGTTACAAAAGCTTACATTGTCATCTTTACATGTGCTACAACCCGAGCTATCCACTTAGAATTAGTTTCCGATCTGCGTACTGACGTCTTCCTACTTGCATTACAACGTTTTGTCTCTAGACGTTCACTTCCTCATACGGTGTATACTGATAATGCCACAACTTTCTGTGCTGCGGACAAAGAGCTGAAATTATTCTGGGATACTATATCTTCTGCCAAGGTACAACAATTCTATGCCCACCACAACATCAAATGGAAATTCATCGCCCCACGAGCGGCTTGGTGGGGAGGATGGTGGGAAAGAATGATAGGCTCAATTAAGCAATGCCTTCGGAAAACATTAGGTAAGGCTCTTTTGGATGACGCTGGTTTGATCACTGTATTATGTGATATTGAAGCCGCTCTTAACAGTAGACCGATTGTCCATGAATATGGAATAAAAGATGACTCTGAGGAAGCTTTAACACCCTCGCACTTCCTCATAGGAAAGAAATTAACTACTATTCCTTCCAGCCCCACAAATCCTGAAACAAATTTAAATCGTATGTGGAAGAATCGTCAACATTTGATGGACTCCTTTTGGAAAAGATGGCAAAAGGAATATCTGATGGACTTGCGTACATTTCATCAAGTGCGGAATCCATCTGAAACAAATAAAATCCGTAAAGGGGGTATTGTCCTACTACAAGAAGATGTTAGACCTCGCCACACTTGGAAAAGGGCACGTGTCGCGACAAGAAAGTCGCCTTGGCCGCGACAAGAAAGTCCGTACTTGTGTTCTACGCATCAATGGAATACCATTACCCGACCGGTGCAGCTGGTCATCCCCCTGGAGGTTGACCAGGGTGGGGAGGATGTTGCGGCAAAGCCATCGAACTATTAAAAATAACATTACCCTTTTTGTGAATGGCATCACTTACGTTTTTGTATTCATAAATGTTCTTGCTTGTACTGTACGTTATATTTATGTTAGGAAATAAATAGGCATAAAAATACTATCTCCTAATATAGCGTCTGTTGGTGTTGTTTAGGCTCGCTTGTCTGACTAGTTAGCCTAAGCCCACCAAATTCCTCGTGGTAAGGAGCGCTAGATTACGTCTGTTGTTGCCAATACTGTTGAACACCTAACAGGTGACAATGCAATTTGGTTCAGTTCCCCCCCTATTTTGTTGGGAGCACCCAAGGGGGACGAGTCCGAGAGTCTCACTCCTCTCCCCTTCTACCAAACCACACGAGAGAACTTTCGAGTCGCCGCACGTCTGGAGTGCCGCCATGTGGCACGACACTATACATTTACAAACATCTATGCCTTCTTCGAGATTCGAACCCGGACCCTTCAGCACGGCAGTCAGCGACGCTAACCACTGTACCTGTTGGGCGGCATATAGCCTGTTTTATTACTGATCACTTGATGAAAAGGCAGGTGTTTGCAAGTGAAAAATCAGCTGTCTGAAGCACGGAAGAACTGTTAAAAGCATTTATTTAGACAATCGCATTTCACTTAGTTTTAAACATTTATTTTTGTTTTTCGAAACGTTGTCAAAGTGATAGCTCTATATTTGAATAGCTATGCAGCATATTCCACCTTTTCATAAATACATAAAGATGTGTATGTACATCATGTAAAGCTCAGAAAAGTCATAAAATTTCAGCAGACTGAGCCCATAAATAAAGATTTGGTGATCTAAAGTAAATCTGAAACTGTCAAAATACGGCAATCGTTTTCTGAATTTTTAGAAGACTTAAAAGAACGAGTTTGCTTGTGCGGTGAATCCGTTACAATTGTCATTTAATTCTAATCTCAAGAATTTTTAAACCTAGTTTATTAAAGTAGATCATTTTTATAGAAATCGAGAAAAAACAATAAAAAAGAGATTATAAGATCTGTTATCTTTTTTTTGTTCGCATATCTATTTTAGTTAACTGATACTTAATTGGATGCATTACAATGAAGTCCAGAAGATTTTTTGGGGTGTGGTTTACTTGATTATGGAAACGAATAGAGAGCTATCTGCCTAAGGGGACAGATGTCTTCATCATAAAAACTGGCTCGAAAGGTAGCCCTGCAACCAGCCCGTTTTCCTGCATTTGAACCTCGAACCGAACTACAACCATCCTGCGAATTTACCTCTCCGGCTCCTAGCGCCAGACGCTTTGGAGATAAAGAGCTATGAATACATTGTTTGAAATTAATAGCTTAGCATTTCTCCTTTTTAAATCTATCATTAATTTTTGCATGAAATTTAAAATACTATTTTTATCATAAAAATAAAAGCAGCTTAGCAATAACGATCATACATGATAAAAAATCAGTTGAACAAATATTTAATGAATGTTATCAAAACCGCGATTATCTTTACATATTATAAAGCGTATTTTATTTTACTGAATTCAACGTACAAAAAATTTAGAAGGGCACTTTATTGTTTGTTATTTATTTAAAACAACCGAAAAGAAAAAAAAAGAAACTTTTGGATTTGAATATCCAGTGATATATTCCTTCAATTCATTTTATTCGAAATAGATTGCATTATTTCCTTTTCCTGTGTTTAGAAAGAAATTTAAAAAAGAACATTCTTTCAAATATGATCTTTGCCTTGTTTTCTACTCTGATTTTATGCGAAAGTTTTTTCCGTTTTATCAGCTATATAATTACGGAAAGGAAATGAAGAGATAAATTTTATTCCTAGTTTTTTGTCCAAGGAGCTTATTTTGCGAATAAAAGCAAATAGAATTTTATTTAAAAGTCTTCATTTAAAAAAAAAGAAGGACTAGTAAATGATGAATGATAACAACAGCGAATACTATTTTTAAGCGGATATTCTTGGAAAGGTTTTGGAATGCATTAGAATACCTAATGGAAATGAATTTTCGTACTTTTTTGATGGATAGTAAGGGAAATATTAAATAAACACATACTTATTTTTACCATTTATACATACGCTCTTATTTTTATTAATATAAATATGCTTTTAAAAATGTAAATGAATGCTTTGCTAAGACATTAAGAGGGAATATTTAAATGCCAGAATAAAATGTATGCATTTTTTTTAAAAGCACTGCTCAAAAATAAATAATCGATGAAAAGTGCAGACGATCAGTTTAACAAAACTCAGAATTACATTTCACAAAAATTAAATGGCAGTAAGTAAGTGTATCTGAATAGTAAAGGAAGTAAATGAGTAATATTAAAGTTATAAGGTATTTCTCCTGCCGTCGCTACAAAGTAACTCTTTAATATAAATGAATAATATTAAATTTAACTGAATATTAAAGGAAATAGGGTAAGGTTGCTACGATGGGCGGCTCCCTCGTTGAGCCACCTCCATTATTTTCTTATTATTGATAGTAGGCTCTACGTATTGACTGCGATGCGGCGTGAAGCTCGAAAACCGCCATCTTGATCGCGAGTTGATCCAGGCTGAAACAAGGTTGCTTTACAAGAATATAAGATTTTTGTACTTTTCTTCTAATTTATCAAGAAAAGAAAATATAGATATCAGTAAGACCGTAATAATATTTTAGTTGTTGCTGATACATTTAAAACTGTGTTTAGTCAACGTTATTTTGGTGTATTAACAATGGCTGTTTGCTTTGTTATAACCGAAATCACAGACGTACTATATATACCGAGTGCTAGTTGCCTTCAATGAGCAAGCCTGAGTTGCTATGAATAGGCTGGTGGCCCAACTATGGAAACCATATAGTGACTAATATTTTGTAACTTTTTTTAAGTTGAAGAATAAAATATCACTGTATCTAATTTAGTTAAAAGCTGTGAGGAGTAATTAAATCTATAATTAGATAATGATCTCATTTTTGTTACAAAAACAATTACAAGCTCTTAATCTAATTTTAATCTAAACCGGAGTATCCTTAGTTCGTATATAAAAGGAATATTTTATCAAAATTATCAGAATGAATTTCATTACGTTTTGCGTAATTAATGCCTATTTGTTTTTATAAAATTGCATCTGCACAATAAATAGAATAATAAACACGGATAGTGTAGGAATTAAGCCAGAAAATTAACAAGTTCACTGGTAGGGCAGCGTATCCTTATTGTTGTTTTCAACGAGAACTTTCAACAATGCACAGTTGTTAGAGACTTTAAAAGAGTTTAGCGAACAGAAACAAGACTATTAAATTTATGATACACGCTACATATTTTTGTGATCTGATAGTAGCTTTGTGTTTTTCTGTCGTACACTATGATTTTGATGTTAAGCTTATAAAATCGGAGTCACCGCTGTGAAAAACGACTCCAAACTTCTGGACCAGAGAAGACAATTAAAGGCTAAACGTTCACTGCTTTCAGTAAACAGGCCTATCAATTCCAACGAGGATTCATGGTTTTGTGCTATCTGTTGTGATGACTTCAAGGAAAACATGATTCAGTGTCTACCGTATAAATGTGAGTTTATGGGAAGTGTGCTGACGTAGAAAGTGAATCAAAATGTATTATTGCGAAAACTGCAATTGAACTCATCAAGAATTAATAATTGATGCAATAATTTGTGTAAGATTTATAGAGTAATATTAATAGTAGGCTTAATGACTATTTTATGCTATTTGAAAGTTTTCAAGTTATGGTTATTATTCCTTTTATACTAGACTAAATACAAATTACCCTCAAATTCTCATTTTCATTAAACTGTTTCTAATAAAGGGAATTAAATGTTACTTCGTAGATGCTCGCATTAAGTCTATTTTATGATTATAAAGACTAAACTGAAATTCCTCTCCTGATTCCTTGTGAATAATGCAAAGCTATCAGTGTGTTTCAGTGTATTTTCAGTGGCCTATGTTGTTTTCTAAGCAGCATTTTATATTTACGAATAATGCTTAAAATAGTATTAAACATTTTATTAAGATGATACAGTATTAGAAAGAAAATAGCTACTGGCCCATTCATAGAAACTCCCCGGCTCAATGAAGGCGACTGGTTTCCTTTGATGGGTCAGTGGCCCTTATTTTATTTAACACACAGAAAGACAACTACACACTTAGCATAAAAAATATACATTAATTTTTTTGGACGAGTAGATCTTAAAAAGTAGAGGAACGATTATTTTTTTTAATTCTGTTGGATCATTAACATTAACTAACAAAATTAGCAGATGGACATAAGAAGATTAATTGACTTTAATATCGTTTGGTTCTGCAAATCAAGGTAATAAAAATCTGATGTGTTAACCACATGGACGTCCTTGCACGGAATATTAAATTATACATTTTTTCGGTCTTTCATATAAACTTATTTTCTCGAATTTCATTAGAGATATATTTTACATTCAATTAATTTGTTCTCAGTTCGCGACAACGCAAAAACACATATAAACTCAAAATATCTATATTAAAAATTGAAAGATATAGAAGAACATAAAACATCAAATACAGTTAAAATATTAAAAAAAAATTCACAATTAAAATTACAGTTTCTTCGCAAAAAAAATCAATTCGGCCAGCAGGCAAGAAGGCAGATTTTTCAGTGAACAGAACTGAAAGTTTACTCTTGGTCTCACTCGGAAAAAAGACACTGAAGGCTTAGAAACCGACTGAATTTGTTGTGGACGCTACGCTGAATCAATGGGATAATTTAATAACTTAAACAATAATTCCACAATGGATTAAGCATAATTTAATTCGCAATAATAAAAGAAGACGTTCGTTTGTTGTTGCGAAGCTTAGTTTCTCTAGATTGGCAACAAATCTACTATTCTGCTAAGTTTCAAATGTAAACTAAAATGGCTGGTATGGTAAAAAACTATGCTTAGCTGCACTTAAACAACTTTTAAACTGTTGATAACTATACAACTATAACTTGCAGGTTAATTAAAGGCATAAATACCTTAACCAGAAGATAAGAACAACATAATTCAATCATTTTTAAAGCAACAAAATGCACAATTTACTAACACATATGAATAAAGAAATTTAGCTCACTGAGCCGAGTAACAGAGTGGATATATATATCCATATCTTTATATATTTTTGGTGCGTATCTACATGTTATAGTCGTTCTATATACAAAATTTCAACGTTCTGAGGCTACTCGTTTTTGAGTTTTGCTAGATACATACATAGTTACGTACCTACGTATGCACAGACGCCACGAAAAAAATCTCTTCAGAATCTGTCTTAAAGCAGTTTTATAACTTTTGGTTGAAAAAGCGTCCTTTATTCTGTCCTTAGGTACAGACGTCACGTAAATACATCGTTAAGTTGAATTCGATAGCGGTCAAAATGAATAATTTCGTTGAAATATGACACCCGAAATTTTTCGCGATTACAATACTTTCTTTTTACTTCATACAAGGAAGTAACAAGACTAACAATGGAACAGAATAAATAATTCTATTTGACATTTATATTACCAATTAGGCGTACAAGGCACATTGTTTTATTCCCAAATTCATTTTTGCTGAAAATGAAGACTTAAAGATACTCAATGAAGTAAATGAGATATCGAACTCTCTAGATGTGATTCTGCTGAAAATCACAAAGAAGTTACACTAGTTTAAGTTTCACAAACTACTTTAAAGAAGTACTTCCTTGTACTGGAAATCATCTTAAGTACAGGGATCCTCGATACTAAAGCTTTTATTTATCTATTTCATACATACTTTGTAAAAGAAAGAACATACAATAAAAGAAACAAAAGCTATTTATAATGATCAAAGAAGTTTTAATGAGCATATTACATTAATCAATGATTACTATACAAGTCAAATTGTTTACATTTCATTCGGAGTTAAGTCTTCTAGCACCTTGAACTAAGTTTAATTTCCTTCGCAATCAAAATATTATTAGAGGTTTACATTATTTGATTAATAATGTTCATTAACATTCATGAGTTAATTAACATCAAGCACATTAGTCATTAATTAAATAATAAGATTCATCTATTGTATAACAAGTTCTATGAACAAGAGTTTACTTTTCTTTGACTACAGTAACATCGACGTTTGGTGTCAGGCACTCGTAACCACCAAGGAAGGTGTTTAAATGTTAGTTATTTTTGTTAACTGTATGTTACTACGAGCGAAATAAGCCTATTATCGAAATATAGTGCCTTTAAATATCATAAAGCAACGACTAAGCATACATAGCAATTTCAGTTCTAAAGTAATTTTGGGAAAAGTTTCTACTAAATACTTTTTGCAAAGAAACAAAGCTTACTCAATGCTGTCTTAAAACCATACATACTCTGCCGTTTTACTGAAGTTATCGTGATCATATATTTACACATAAAAGTGACATCCTTTAATGATAGGGAATAGTTAAATTGTTTCCTGACCTTTGGGCAGTTTGATTGTTTTTATACAAATCTGGAAGCACATATGTTTATAAATTCTCTTAAACAGCACTACCACATTTCCAAAATGGTTTTGAAAGACTACTTGTTTCTGTTATATATACGTCAGTATTTTTCTAAACAGTCAAAATTTTAAATGATACAGCTTTGAAATGCACAAACTTCTGTTGAGGTCCCATTGTTATTGACAAGCGCTTAGTCAAAGACCAGCACATTTTACGTTTTAAGTTATCTCTTTTTGAAACATGATATTTAACGCGAGCATTTCCTGAGACTATCAAACCATTGTCATTTCGGTTTTAGGCGATAGTCTAAGGTTTTCTTCAGTATGAAATGCAATGAGATCCATTGGATGAACAGCAAGTAAGGAAGCAGTTTCCAACTGATGTTGAGCGTTTTAGAGCTGGAGGCTGGTGTGCATGCATCTGTGGCGTACGTGTAATGGGCGCAGTGTTCGTGGATGAGGGGACTGGAAATGCGGTCCAGATGTTGTTGCAGAAATAGAGTTGCATCGTGGCCACAGTCTCTGCCTACATGCTGATACTTGCAAGTTACAAATTCTCCAAAAGCACTGAAACAAATTTAAGTAAATATAACAGTTGGTAAGTCATCAATTTTACGGTAATTTAAATAGCAAAGCGTAGCTAAATTATGCAACATATTTCGTTTTTCTTGCACCTTTTTCATATACAGGGCAGTTAAAAAGAAAATAAATGTACTAGACTGATAAAAAAAATCTTGGACAAAGCCAAACAAATTTTTAAAGCTATCCCGAACTTAATCTTGTCTCTATATCGTTCATGTGAAAGCAGTTTCTCTAAGAATTTAGGCACTGATGATGACTGGCTTTTGCGCTATGAATAGAATAGCCCTTTGAAACATTTTAATTGAAGTCTCTTCACTGTACAGATCAGTTTTAATGTATAGTAGGGTCTCAGAAAATTGCGATTTTTCAGTTGCTAAATCTAGTAATTATAGGGAGACAGAAGGCAGCTGGAAGTTACTCTTGCAATGTGAAAATTTCTCCTATCCAGTTCGCCCCCAAAATCTTGCTTTTTCAGGATATTATGACTTGGTGAGTTGCCATGGCAGTGGCTTAACCATCACCTTTCACTAAATCATCATTGCACAAATGATACCTTTGTAAGGTTTTAGTTAAACTAACAAAGTTTTATTTTAATTTAAATCTTTCTATCTTTTCTCAGTTTCAACTTCCCGTCAGAAGAAGCGCGCGTTTTCAGCGTATGCTAATTTGAAGTAGAGCCAAGTACTATTTAAACCAGAGGTAGAAACCTCTCAGTGTGAAGAGAGCTTTTAGTCTCAGATCACGGTCATTCTGTTCGACGTTCGCCTGACCAGCTAGCAGCTAAATTATAAGCCATAGTGCTTACTACGTGATTGCTTATTGAAATAAATCCAAGTGCGCTAGTATTAGTAATTCTTGCTACGCACCATTTAGTTAGAGGCCAACTCCGCGAAGAGCTCTGTGAGCAAAGATCAATTAAATTTCTATTTAGTTTTAGTTTAAATTTATCTGATTGTTAATTTAGACCCAAGTGTGGTCTTTTTACTTTCTGTATTCCTCCCGAGTTGGGAAGTGAATTGTAAATAATATTGCTTTAATAAAGGAGGATTTTAAATCCCTTTCAAGTGCAGTTATTCTTCAGCACAGTATCTACACCAGAACATAGCTGATTTCAGCTCCCTGTTCCAGATCAGGACTTTAAGGAGTTACTTCAAGATGGTTGCTAAAACTACGCACAGAACACTCAGTCCTGACACCTTTTGCAGGCAATAACTTTTCAACAACCTCAAAACTTCACAATAAAGTGTCACCCTCAGTGTAGGAATTGGACGATATTAACACTTTCCTTATTGTACTCCTAGCTTCTAGATAGTACTTCTTTAATCTTGGGATCTTTATTTGGAAGATTTTTACTCTGTCTCAGATTCGTAGCTATGGACCAGACGTGCTTCTACGATTTGAAACATTGACTTGCTTGTAAGTTATTCAGGGACTGTTACAGTGATCTCAACTAAATGACTTCCAGAAAGTTTTTCCTTGTGGTATATGTGCTAAGAATGATATATAACTGCAGAATACTGGTCTACTTAAGGTGACAAAATCCGATATTAGATAAGCTTCAGATTTTGGTTGGCTTTATCCACTTTCCATTTGTTCATCATATTAAAAATTATTGCCAAAACGGCTGTTTTGTAACATAAATATCAGAATATTATTATTTTATGTAAAATTATAATAAAGAGAAGACTTACTATCCATCCTTGTGACAGTGTTTAAGTACAGGTTTCAAAATTCTCCCAACTAATTCCAAAACTAATTTTATGAAGAGGCTTTAATAAACTTTCCTCAAAACAATTTACTTGTTTGCATTTGGATCCATAAAAGAGCTAGTAATTAAAGTATTGATGAAATTTTTAAATTAAACGTTTTTGCTATTTAAAATTTTTGAGTTCACAGACAAGAAGAAAATAAACGTATTATTCTACATTTTGAGATATCCTTCCCACAGGTCCGTAAATAATTCGAAAGTTCTTTAAATTCTAGCTTTATCAGAACTCCTAGCGTACTGCATATGGAAAAAAGGCTTATTTCATCGGGATCTTCTATTCAGAATAGAACATTTCAAGGAAGCAGAGAATTACGCAGCCTTGACAGAAGAAAATGTTAGAAAACTCTATATTTGCAATGGTTTATACCAGTGTGCTTACTAGCGACGTGCTACAGAAGTATGCAAAGAAAGTTTGAACAATATTATACATTAAACTTTGAGTGAAACTTGCTGACAATGCAAAGAAAACGAAGTGTCAGCTTCGAAGATGCTGATTAAAATACCAATCTTATCATGAAGCGATTCTTATCAAAAGCGATGTGTCGATTCGAGCGGATTTGTCATACTTAAATACATTTCGATTAACAATAAAAATTGAAAATAATAATGTCCAATGCATTTTGAATTCAAAACTTAAAGTGCTTGGGAAAGGGTATATTAATCATTATTAATTACTCATTGTTTAATTTTATTTTAATGTAAAATGCAAGTAATAACATTTAAAGTTAAAACATAAGCAGCTCGCAAGTATAATTCAACATACCAACATGACTCTCGGAGACCATCGTCAACGTTCTGCCGTCGATTTACGCTCTCAGAGAGCTCCATCAAGTACCTGTACTTGGGCGCGCACTTGTTTTCAGCTTGAGAGACGTTCTTGAAACATGGAGCATATTTTAAATAAGCTGCAAAATGTGAAAAAACAACGTTTACAATGTACAAGCAGTTGAAGCAAGTAAAGCATTTAAATGAGGTAAATATGAGAAAATTTAATTTTATTTCAATTTTTATTTTAAAACAAGAATTAGGAACGTAAAATAAGCAGATTATTTGCTGCTTCCAAAGGGTTTAGTCAGGATTCGATGGTTGGGTCATTTATGCAGAACTGAAGACACAAACCTAGTAAAACAACTCACATTTACCAAACCTATGGGAGCTAGAAAGCGAGGAAGGCCACCAATTAGGTGGCTTGATGCTGTTGAGGATGACGTTAATACCATACATAGGAAGACTGTAGGAGTATTGCCATGAATAGGTGCAGATGGCGTAGATTGATTAAGAAAGCCTCGGGCAGCAATAGGCTGTAGTGCTTCAAAAGAAGAGGAAGAAATTGTTTCGTACAGACCACATGCACTAAAACATGCCGAAACATACTTTCAATTACTCTAGAATTATTTAATAACATTGGCCGCATCATTTACAGGATTAGTTATACTAGTATATTAAGCACTGTATTGTTATAACTACACTATCTGCAGCTGACAGGATGCAAGTTCCATGTCCTCGCAAAACGTAGTTGTTTACGTAATCACTCCCTCTGTTACTACTGCAATATTAAACTATTTCTGTGACAACTTCTCGGAGATAGAAAATGATAAAAAAGATTCGATTTCACACAAACAAACATAAAATTTCAAATGTTCGGCTTATAATAATAATAATGATGGTAGTTACTGTATTACATAGAATATTAGTGAATTTTGTCTTTCATCCAACAATAGTTACAGTGAATTGCGAAGACTTAGGGAATACACGAAGACAAGCAAACTGAATTATCTACTATGCACGTGTCCATATGTATGCATCTTGATATACCCAAATATAATGTTATTCCACTAAATATCCAATTGATATAATGCATTTTTACCATGAATGTGTGAAAGACAATTCTAATTAACATCCCATCAAGAGTGATAAAGCGGTTTTTGATATGCAGATCAAGGCGTAACGTCATCTGAAGGGGAAATCAAGCGCTTTGCGCAAAGTGAATATATGAGTAACGCAATGTAGCGTTTAGTTGCATTATATAAGGAGTCAAAATGGCTTAGAAGTACTAGTTGGAAGAATATGCGAAGTGGTGAATCATCGACTGCTTAGAGGCAGAGAAGAAAATACAGAGGCAGTGAGATTTGTAAATAGTTCAAGACAGTGAGTCTGTACGCTATTGAAACAAATTCAAAGCTTTGGAACATCTTTACTCATGACTCAAGGTTTAGTTAAACGTCTGATTCTGAATGTGTTTTCATCTGGAGGGAGTTAGAAATGTGAAGTTTTCCTTGAAGTATTATAGAACGTGCCCCTTTCGGTGATACAAGTGTGATGGTATGGGGAGGAACAATGATCACTGTATATAAGCCCCTAGGTGTTTTCAACAGCGGATCTGTGACCGGCGCTAGGTATCGAGATGAGGTTCTAGAACCTTATGCAAGATATTTTTGAGGTGCATATGAATCTTGCTTTTTATTTATGCATGATAATGCATATCTACGATTAGGAAATCGTGTTTCTGATTAATTGAATGTGAAGACATTGAGCGAGTGCTGTGCCAGAAAAATCCCCTGGTAATAATCCAATAGAGAATAGATAAGACTACCTTGGAAAACCAGTTACATGGAGATGTCCTCCTTTTAGTGATGTAAATGCCTTGAAGATAACATTGCTGGAGAAGAGGAACTTAATTCCCAAACTGGGGCTAACACCGTGATTGCCAGCATAAAAACTCCTGATATGCGTGTAGAAGGGGTGTCTTCCGAAAACATCGCCGCAAAAATATTGCGAACAAAAACGTTGAGGAGAAAATAATGCAAAGCGGAAACGTCGTCGTTCAAAAGGTCATGGGAGGAAAGAAAACAAGGAGAAAAAATTGCAGTTCTCAAACATCGCAGTATAAAACAATGCGGTTGAAAATAAAGTGGCTCAAAAACATCGTCCTGGAAACTAATCAACTACTAATCATCGCATGACTATAATATCGCAGACATGTGTTTTTCAGGCTTTAAAAGTTATAAATGTATGTTTACTTTATGATTTTTGATCGCAAGAAGGAATGAGGATTATTCTTACTTCTATATTTCATATATTTTAATTAACTAATAAAATTTTGCTGAAAACGTAAGAAGAAATCTTAAGCATTCAAGATTTGAAAATGAGTAGAAAATTACTGCTATGTATAGCAGTTAACAGCATTTTCAATTTATGTACACTATCAAAAGACATTATTTCACTAAACAATTTCAATATAGGCAACCTCATACGGTATTTATCTTCCGGTTTCTAATCATTTTTTAGAATGATCTTTCATGAAAAATTAATATAATACAACTTTATAAAAAAGATAAATACAACTTTTTAAAAAAGATGAATTAAATACTGACTTTTAATAATTAAGTACATGAATTTATGAAATTTAAAGTTCTGTTAACTGCTATACGTAGACTAAATTTTCTACTCATTTTTAGTTTTTGAATGCTTAAATTTCGTTCTTGCTTTTTTAACAGAAATTTATTAGCTAATTCAAATATATAAAATCTAGAGGTAAAAATATTCTTGAATTCTTCTTGCGTTCACAAATCAGTATGTAAACATTTACAACCTTTCAAGCCTAAGAAACATGTCTTCAGTGTTATTACCCTGCGATGTTTTGAAAATGCTTTACTTCTTACGACGACGTTTTACAACTGCAGTGACTGGAATCGGTTTGTATTCGATGCCGATGTTTTAGTACTGCGATGTTTATGCAATTGCTTCACATATTTGAATCTCTTTTTTTATTTGTATTATGTATTAGTAAGTATGCATGTATTATGCACGGTGGGTGAGAGCTTCGGCTTCCTAAGAAATACATTGCTATTAATATCTTTAAGGACTTTTAAACTGCTGAATTGGTAACCAGTTGTGTATGGATTATGCAATACTCTGGGACGGAAGCCAACTCAGAGGATGTCAGTACTGCGATGTTTTCTCTTTAGTTTTTCTTCTCCTTTGATGACGTTTTCGCCTTGCGTTGTTTTCACGGCGACATTTTCGGCTGCGATATTTTTGCCGCGAGGTTTTTGCCTATAATCACACGAGCCGTGGGAGATCATATTCCATTTCTTTCTCTGAGATACTTTTTTTTCTGAACTCTGCTTGTAATGCAGTACACCGTTTTAGTGCTTCATGCTATAGTTTTGTATTATATGCAGTGTTCTTAAGTTGCCTCCTTTGTATTTATGTGTTATGGCATTATGTGTCATCCTACACAAATTCATAAAATTATAGTTCAAAATTCATTAGAAAGCCATAATTTTTATGCATTTAAAGATAGTTTTCAGCATGAGAATATTTCTGTTATATTAATTGCTCTTGCCTTCAGAAAATAAATAATCATATCCTCACCCTATTGTGTAAACGTCAAACCAAGCTTGTTGAAAGTTCATTTAAAATTATTTTATCTTGATGGACTGCAATAGGAAATTTAAAGTTTTGCATAAAATTAATAGATGTGTAACATTTTTCAGAATACAAAACGAAACGAAGTTTTTTATACTGTTTAAAGTTCAAAAAAAAATTCACATCTTATTATAAGCAACCTAGAATTTGAAAAAAAAAGTTTAGCGTAATTTATCATCCCATTTTTTAACTTTTATGTTAAAAGAAAATAGATTTGTTTACCTTAATATTAAGGTATAGTCGGACCACTTAATTATCTTTCCTATGAAGCATTCTTAATACGTCAAGCTCATGTATGTGAAGCTTTCTTATACTCAGACCAGTAGGATAATAATATTAAAAGTGCGCGAGAGTTAAATTTAACAAGTATGATAAATGCGTTTTGACAGAGAATAATCATATTAGGTATCCCATATTAGGCTTTGGAAATGAATTTGAGAGACTCTTAACCAAACATCGCAATCTCCATAAGCGCATTAAAATCCTCATAGAATACTAGAGTTGTGCCATTCCTGACACCTCTATAGACAACACCATCTGTGCCGCCGATAAACTGAACCTTTAAGTCATACTGCAAAAATTTCTTGTAAAACGCCGTATACATTGTTCTAAAAATCTGAAACATACTCTAGAAAGAATATACAAAGTAACTCATCCTTTTTACTTCTCTTTTTTTCCTTTTCTCCTTCTTTTTTTAAAAATTTCAATAAACTCCTGACGTAGGAGTTGCTTTCTACAGTCAGTGTGCTTAGGCTATACGAATTTCTCCTGCAGCGATAGTGCTCTGGACATTTGTTCTTGTCTTGTCCTGTGCTACAACATATCTGCTCTGCATTTGTGAAACTTTCCGTCTTACTACTTCTACGGGGGATTGCCGAATGGCGGTTTTCTGGCGGTAACACTTTATTAACAACTAAATGTGGAGAAACTTAATGAACAGATAAGCGACTATTCGCTTTAGTTCAGGAACAGAGACGTAAACTCGAGAAGATTTAATTACCCATTATTACTCAAAATAAGAATTGACAGTTGGTCTCTTTCTCAGGGCTTACAGTAAAGCCTACACTTGGGCTCGAACTCAAAATAATAAGAACTAAGACTTATAGCCGAAGCTATCAAAATTCTTAGTTGGTCCATAAATATCTAGCTAGCTAAAGCTAGATAAGCTATCAAAGGTCTGTAATACGGCCGAGCGTAGTAACAGCTTAGAGAGACGTAGCTCAAAGGCAAACGAGCGCTAGTCAGAAACTCTGAGGCTCTTTCTCGAAGTCGGTGGAACTTCGACTTAAATACTACTTTTACTCATTTGTATTAAACGCGATTGTAAAAGCACATTCTGGTAGGAATTTGTAAGCTGAAAATAGGAGGGAGAGAAAGGAGCTTTAACTGAAGATAACTGTTAAAAATTTAAGATAAACCTTACAAAGTATAATATAATTAAGCATAATATAATTTTCCTAATCATTAATTTTTATTCGTTAACATTGACTCCAGCCTGCTTTGCCGTATTTGACTAAGGAAATATTCGTTGGAATCAATTCAAACCGTTTCAGAAAGGGAACGGTTTTAATTTGATGTACTTACGAAAATGTTTCACCGTATTTTTCCTCTTACATGAGGCTCAAGTATATCACACAATAAGCCTAATCAGCCGTTGGGATCAAAAGCCGGCTTGAGTTAATATTAATATTTCTCAGCCTTATCCATCAGTTCGCTAATAAAGAAATGAATTTACCTTCTTGTATGGCTCCTGGAACGCATAGTTCCAATAAGACTTGTCTAGCACCTGCAACAACTTGATTGAAGACTTGCCTCTGCGTAGGGGAGAAGCAATGTTTCATATGATCATCGATGCACAGAACACTCTCCTTCATTGTACTGCAAAATAAATTGCATCAAATAGTTGAGAGATCGTGTTTGCAGATGCTCACAAATGTAAGAGGAGGAAACTAAAAATGTTACATTATATTACCTGAATAAAAGTAATATAAATTCTTACCCCTCCATAAAGAATCACAGGCACATAAAAATGCTTAATGTTACCAAGTACATTGTTGCCAAGTAATGGATGCAAACAGCGGAAACTGAGAACATGTATTTGTCCACAGAAGCACACGTATGTAATATATACATCAGGTTTAGAGAAACAGATGTTTTAGGTGAGAAACGAAGCAGTCCATGGAGAGGTTAGGTTAGGTTATTCAATTATGGCAAAGCACACGAGGGCTATCTTCCTAAAGGGAGGGATGCCTTCGTGGAGGACTTTCTAAGGGAAACTGGCTCGTATACACGTTACACATGGGGAAAACCACGAAAACGCCCATGCAGCCAGCCCGTTCGCGGGATTCGAACCTCGGACCGAACTACCAGTGTTCAGCAGTCCATGGAGAAATCAGAGAGATCTTTTCGCTATCGTAAATAATTACCCATGCACTAATATTTACAACAGTGTATATGCTTATTAATTGTTACAAAATCATAATACTCGAAACAGAAAATATTAAAACAAAATAATTAATGTTGATATATTTTCAACAATTTATCCTTTTATTATGTTTTCTTTAAATCTAAGAACACATATAACACCTTCCTGCACATGAGTTTTCTATTCCTTTTTTCTTCGCCCCGGGAGAGCCAATGTGCTTACGAAAAGTGCTTGTCGCCCTTCGTCTTACACATGAGTTAAAATGTTATAAGGTATTTCCTCCTCTCTTTCTTCATGCCTTCGCAGTGCAACTCGAAACACGCTCGATGCATATTCTGGAGGGCAGGAGTTCGAATCCCGGTGAAGGCACTGTACGTTTTTGCATTCCTAATTTTATATTTTACTTCGGTGTGTTTCTCTATCTTCTTAACCATAACAGGGTTATAAGCAGATTTTAAATTTTATTCTGGACTGCATATTAATTTTCAGCTAATTTACTTTGGAGAATAATAAAGTTTTTTTTTTTTTTGCTTTGAAATTAATCACACAGAAATGTTACTGCAAATCAACCTCGGTTAAAATAATGTACACACTTTTTATTTCAAATGAAAAACCAGTTTCAATATTTCTATGAATATAATATACAAGACATTACAACCTTTCATTAAATATATGAATGATATATTTATTACAATTGTACTTAAAAATCTTTATTAGCCCAAAGGGGGCAATTTGCCCAGAAGGGCTATTAGTTTCGTTTTGGCATTTTGCGTTGATTCACTATAAACGGCGAATCAGTTTTTAAATTGTTGCCACCAAATATTAAAGCCGTGTGTTGTATTTGAAGAATCTGTATAAATGTACGTATGTTTCTAGCGTTGTGATCAAACAACTAGAGCCATCCAATTTTGAATAACGTTCGTCTTCACCCAAATATAAGCATCTGGAAGCCCAATTTTGGAATTTGGAATTCATTTTATTATCTATTTCATAGTTTGTAAAACATTTATGAATTTTTGATTAAGAAATTCAACGTTTTCAAAGGGAGCAATGGAAACACTGTATGGAAGTAAAAATTATCTCCAGCGCGCGAGACTGTATCAGAAATTCTAAAGGTATCCTATTTTAAATATTTTGTAATATTGCTGTTGAACTGAATTTTGAAGCGAAGAACATGATACTTAATAAATAAGGGTAACACACAACACGTTAAAAAATGCCCCTTTGGGAGTAATACAAAATTTGAAAGCTTTTAGATTTTTTATAAATTTGCTTTTATTTATTTTTATGTACTGAGCATTATGCTGATAAATATTTATAACGTATTTATAAATAGCGCACTTGCACTTAATTAGCGTGCACAGACGCGCTGTCAGTAACGTCTATTCTTGTTAAAATTGCATAATTTGATTTAATAATGCTATAACAAAATGCTGACAGATCAGAGAATATTGATGAGCGGAAGCACAGAAATAAGGACAGGGAGGCTAAGTGAAAGGATGTCACATGATAGACTATTAACACCAGAAACAAGAAACTATGGAACAAAGTTGCTGTTTAAAATATGTCGTTTCTGATGTAAAATCGGAATTACGTTGGGAAAGAAAGTAAGTAGAAAAAATATCATTAAAATAGGGTAAAATAAATTAAGTAATAAAACTTTCCAATGCCATTAGTGTTTGAAATAGATATTTGATTTTAATTCTCCATAATTTTGAAAATGTAAGGGAAATGAACATAAATAATTATGCAGCTCATATTCATGACGAAATGGTTATTTCATTTAATCAGATTTCTAGTGAATACTTTTAAAGATTATTAAAGTGATTCTGCCATTGTTGGAAAGTAATAAGATATTTTAACATGAAAGATCAAAACTTAAAAATTAAAGTTATTAAATATCTTTTGCTATTAAACTACTTCTTATTAAGCTATGCATTAGGAATATCTTCTCTTTGCAAAAAATTCTAAAAAATTTGCAACTAAAGTAAGTACCATCAATTAATGCATTCAGTAATCCTTAGAAAATCCTTACTATTTTAGGCATCTTCGAAATAAATCCTTTATCCTAAAATGATGGGTCGTATTAAAATCTTTGGTTCTAAAATATTTTTCTTTTGGATAGAATGGAATGTTTTCTAGTCTTAAGAAATATATTCTTTGACCAAGTATTTCGAGATCGTTAATTGGTTTAATAATATATATGTCTCTTGCAAAGAAGGATTATATTGTTACATTTCCCATATTAGATTGCTCAATAAACTAATCGGTAGGGATTGCGTTTCCTGAAACCATTTACTTTCTCGAGAGTTTAGAATTCCTAATTTAGCAATGAATTTATAGTGAGAGTTCCGAAATTTCGTTTGGGAAATAATCCTAAAATACAAATTTAAATAACAAATGTTTAGTTAAAATGAATGGTTTAATAAGATAAAGAATAAAGTGAACAAAAAATATCGAATATAAGATTTTTTACCCTTCTTGTTCAAACTTTTAATTATACATAAAAATTAACAGTAATAATTCACAATAAATGTAAGTATAACTGGCAGTTCTCAGTGCAAAGCTACAGATACAGAAAATTAATAGCTCACTTTGTCAGGACTGAGTGTTCGGTGCATATTCTTGGCAAACATCTTTGTGAAACTACTACTTAAGTCCTGATCTGGAACAGGGAGCTGAATGCAACTATGCTCTGGTAGTAGATACTGTGATTAAGTGGTAGAATAACTGCACTTGAAGGGGATTTAAAATCCTCTTTTATTAAATCAATATTATTTACAAACCACTTCCCAACTCGGGAGGGATACAGAAAGTAAGAGACCACACTTGGGTCTAAAATGAACAATCAGATAAATTTAAAACTAAAGCTAAATAGAAATTAAATTACTCTTTGCTCACAGATCTATACGCGGAGTTGGCCTCTAACTAAATGGTGTGTAGCAAGAATTACTAATACTAGCGCACTTGGATTTATTTCAATAAGCAATCACGTAGCAAGCACTATGGCTTAGAATTTAACTGCTAGCTTGTCAGGCGAACGTCGAATAGAATGACCGTGATCTGAGACTAAAAGCTCTCTCACACTGAGAGGTTTCTACCTTTTGCTTAAATAGCACTTGGCTCCACTTCAAATAAGCATAAGCTGAAAACGCGCGCTTCTTCTAACGGAAAGTTGAAACTGAGAAGAGATAGAAAGATTTAAATTAAAATAAAACTTTGTTAGTTTAACTAAAACCTTACAACTTAAAACAAAAAATAACCCCATATCAGTGGGAATTAATTCAGTAGACAACAATAGACAAATTAACTCATAAAGTAATTCTTTAACTCAAATGATGGCTTTCCTTTAAGGTAAAGAATATATTTAACTTGTATAACAAATTTTAGAATAAACATTAATACGAGTTTAAAAGCTATACTTTATTGCCCAGTAACTTCGTAACTTATAGTATTGGATGATGTTTTTAATGTTCCAAATTATGAAGTTCTTCCAAAGCTGTTGCCAAGCAATCGCGAGTATATATTGATATATCAGAAGATGAGCTGATACACTACCTCCAGAGGATACGACAGTAAAATCAACAAAAATGGAAAAGAAAGTCTTTGGTGAACACAAGATTACAGATGACAGTTGTAAATGTGTTCAAGCATGAAAGAAAACAAACATTATAAACCCTGCTCACCCCCCGGAAAAAAGGACAATTCTATGTCTCCCGTTCTACTGCGCCGATTGGCGAAATTCAACTTGCGTTTTTCATGTTTCGCGACTTAGGATATGCATTAGATTTATATACAGAATTTTTCTAATATAGGTAGTTTGACACAAAATCGGACATTTTCTGAAATGACATGCCAGTGTTTTTCCATATTTCGATTTTACGATTTAAATTATGCCAAACTGCCAAGTTTTGCAAATATCGAGTGATTTAAAAAAAATAGCTCTCAAAGTTTTAGCTCCTCAGTGTTAATTGAATTTGGTATATATTTATTTATATAATATTGGTATATGTTTATTTTATAACATATTTAAATTCATTTGATTCTTTCTTTCATATTTCGAAATTTAGGTTCAGTTCTAATAAAATTCGCCCATTTTTTATGATTTATTTTCAAAATTTGTATTTTTAAATACTTCTTATAAATTTTCAAAACAATTGAATTATAATATATAAAATTTTTACCATCACCTTAAAGTAGATGTATTTCTAAGCATACCTGCAAAAAATCAGAATTTTTTTATTCAGAATTTTCCAAGATGTACGCATATTTATATATTGAGGCGTTTTGGAATTTGGCATATTTGTTGAAAGCGATAAAACATCAAATGTGGTTTAGGCGCCCTGTTAAAATTATTTGAAAGTAGGAAATGTGATGAACGATGTGACTTTTTCCCCCTCGTGTAAAATGCAAAAAGGAAAAAGAAAGTACGTTGCGATACATTAAGAAGTTCGCCAAGTGAATTACGCTCCAAGATAAATTTTTGAATTGCTCCGTAAATTGTGCACCAAAGTTTACAACATTTAATATTTAGGCATAATCTGAGTCGTAGAATCGAAATATGGAAAATATTGGAATGTCATTTCAGAAAATGTCCGATTTTGTGTCAAAATACCTATGTTAGAACAATGCTATATATAAATCTAATATATATCCTAAATCGCGCTTTCGAGACATTAAAAAGCAATTTGAATTTCGGCAATCGGCCCAGTACAACCGGAGACATAGAAATGTCTTTTTTTTTCGCAGGGTACATAGATGAAAGCAATATTTAATTTTCATACATTATATGATAATATCACATTTGGATCACTTGTTTAAAGCTAAAAACAAACAGGCAAAACTTACATTAATAAAGTATGTAACCATCCCGGACATTCCTACAAACCTGCAGATACTAGCAATGACCATTTTCCAATTAGGTTAGTTTTCAACTCTTTAAGAGTGGCTGGAGGAGATAAACAGGTAGAGGTAGCTTTCCCAAGAGCATATCAAAGTTTTAAAGTTCAAACGATTAAAATCAGAGAAATACGGTGGCCACTCCGTACGAGAAACGTATTTTCCGAGTATTCGTTGAAACGATGACGACTTGATGGAGATCGAAATTATCGAGGAAATAACAGTTCCAATACTCCAGTTTCACAATGAAACGTAGGACTGCATTCCCATACCGCGCAGTTGTCACAGAACTGTCTTTAAATATGCTCGACATCTCAATGAAATCGTAGCTATACCAAGATACCTTTGAATTGCTTCATGTTCGATGATGTTCGGGGCCTGATTCTGTGTACTTCGTTCGCTCCTGATCTTTACATTCTTATCATCTGATTCCACTGTAAATATGGGCTCGCCCGTGAACAGGATTTGCGCCAATCTGAGACAGCCCAATTAAGATGTTGACGACACCAATTTAATCTTATCTCTTTGGATTGGCTGTTAGTGGAATACAAACATTTGGCACTCGGGCGTACAGTCCTTTCGTGTGAAGCTTTCGGTATGCAGTGCTAGCAGATATTATCTCATCTTGTGACCGTGCACTCATGGGTGTAAAGAGCCATTTACACTGGGGTTTATCTGAGCTAACGGGGTCAATTCCATGTGTCGACTAGAACAGCTATGCCTGCAGTTAAGAGTTTTCAACTTGCTGCCCTATCGGAAAAAACTGGATGTGGAGATAGGTCGGCTACGTCAGTTGTCTCCGTTAGCTCAGACAAACCCTAGTGGGAATGGCCCTTAACAGCTGTGGAGGTCTGTCGTCGATACCGCTTGGCTACTATAGCAATATACCGATCTTCAAAACAAGTGATAACCCTTGCTCGACAGATCAATTGTCCCGGACAACTGTTAGACGTATCTGGAATTGTTTCCATATTCGAGAAATTACCGAATGATTAATGCCAAAGAAAACAGCGCTTGTCTTCCTTGACTGTTCTGCTTCACTGACTGTTCTGCATCCCACATCACGCTAACGCTCATTATCTACCATTCGTCTTCTTTCAGTCATAGAAACACGAATATCATCAAAAAGTTTTCTATGAAAGTATGAAAATTTCTTGTCATTGATCTAATTGAACCTTCTGAAATCCTTCAGAATACTGGTGTGCTATCGACTGCCTAATTAGCATATATTCGTAGAGTCAGTCGTGATTGGCTGTAACATATGATATGTGCATACTGCCATCTGCATTCGCAAAGTTTTTTCGGGCTTTCAAATTCCATTACGTTTTCGAAAATAGCTAATTTGCACTGAGTGCTTGTGGACGTACAATTGTAGACCGCCTTTAAAATTTTAAACTCTAGATGTGATATCTTCTCCAAAGATTGAGTTTTAAAAGCTCTGAAGTCTGAGATGGAGAGAACATTGTCATACAATCAAGCCGATGCAATTATGGTCTAATATGGCTAATTCAGTATTATTGAGAAAAACCATTCTGCATACATGGTTAACAAACTAAATATGAAAGTTCAAAATTAAAGTCGCTCTGTGCAGTTAATATGATCTCTTTAACTTTCGATTCATTTCGAATATTCCTTCCTTCAAGTCTTCACATCCATCTCTCAAGGTATTGTAAATATATAAGTTTATAAGTACTTACTACTCCCTAAATATAGAATGTTTTAAGTAATGACGAATTTAAATGCATTCTAAAGTTTCTGCATATGCTAAGAACCATTCCAGAATAGTTTCGTTGTACTCCGTATTATTTGTGTCCATTTGGTGGCTCAATTACTAATATAAACAGAAACGTTTTCAAAAGAACTAAAATAACTTTTTTTATTAGTCCAAAGGGACTTTGTCCCTGAAGAACTATTGTTTTCGTTTTGAGATTTTGCGTCGGAAACATTAAAAGTCTGAATCCCTTTTCGAACTGTTGCCACAAAATATTGCAGCTCTGTATTATATTTAAAGAAATTAAATAATGAAGAATCTGCATAAATGTATGTATGTTTCTAGCACTGTGAGAAAACAACGGTACCTAGAGCCATCAAAGTTTGAATAACGTCATCCTCCTGCGAATATGGGAATCTGGAAGACCAAATTTCAAATTTGGAATTTGTTTTATTATCGATTTCATATTTTGTAAAACTTTAATGAATTTTTGATGAACAAAGTCGAACGACTTAAAAGTGAGCGTTGGCAACACTCTACGGGGAAAAAAACGTTTTTATCTCCAGCGCGCGGAACTGTGTATCAGAAATTCCAAAGATGCACTCATTTTAAAATTATTTTGCGATATTGCTGTTAAAGTGAATTTTATGGTTTAAGTGCGAAGAATATTATATTGTTATAGATTTCACATTTCTTTGGCTATTTATATAGAATTATAATTAAAATTGCCTTTATATTTCCCGTGCAACGCAGACGATTTTTGAAGAGAAAACTACGTCAAAAAAATAAAAATAAAAGAGTGCGTGCATTTAATGTTTAATGAATAAATATCTCGTAATTGCTTTTGCCATCCAGAAAAATCTAGAAAAATCGAGATTGTTCTAGTGATAATTAAAAAGCGTATAAAAGCCGAATTGAAACACTTAATCTCAGTTTTTGTTGTAGTTGAAGCTGTTTAAAGCGAACTGCTGTTTGTTTACTTAATGCTCTTATTGATTGTTGCGATTTCGCTTGTGAGTTAGAATTATTTTATCTGTTTTGAATTGAGTTTGCTAAATGTTTGAGATATTGCGATATTGGGCGAATACCTCTGAAGAAATATTTCAGCATTTTGATTTATTTCTTGTGGAAAGAATAAATTTTTGTTAACTTTTTAACGACTTGTGCATTTAGTCCATAACGAACCCGTACGCACGCAACAATATTTAATAAATAAAGGTAACACACAAAACGTTAAAAAACGCCCCTTTGGACGTAATTTAATATCTGAAACTTTTCAGATTTTTTTAGTATTTTTTTCTTGAAAATGTTATTATGATGAAATAAGTAAGGGCTATACGTCTGGGGAGACATGTTATTATGGAAAACATAATAAAGAAACTGACTTTATCTTCGCTGCGAACAGAGCCGGCCTCAGCTTTTTGCCGCCTGTCATAATATCTCCAACTCTTAATCTCTGCCGCTCGTTACCACTCTGAATTCTAAATATTTTTCCACCTTTAATTTCTGCCGCCTGGTGCTGGCGAACCGATTGTATTGGCCCACGTTGCTGATGCAAATAAAGACAAAAAGACATTCATAAAGCCAGCGCATTTTGTAGATGAAATGCAAAATCGGGATGGAACTATTAACGGTTTTAGTTGCTACTAACTATCGAGTGTTCTGAACACTGAAATATAACAACTTTCTGTTTGTTGAGTTTTCTTCTTCTTTAATTTTTTTCCTGAAGAAGAAGTGCATTGCTAAGACTAAAAAAAGATAAATTTTCTTTCACACAACAGTTTTTTGAAAACATATTTCGGTGCTTAGAAAGTTTATAGCTGCGTTAAATTGTATGTTCCATGAGGACCTAATTAAACTTAAAGAATAGCCTTTTAAAATGCTGTCTTTTCCACTTCTGCTTTGAAAGAGTTGTTAGAGGAAACATTAAAAGCTAATCTTCTACGAGGAATACAGAACGTTTAGGTTTTTTTCTTCACGTAACGTGCAGTCGCTGATACTAGTCAGTTTTTGCTCCTTTTTTCCGACTGCAGCTAAGATCGCCTTGGGTTTCGTGGAACGATATCCGGCAAAGTTTTCTTCGCACGATGTATATTATTTTTTCCATTCCGTTGCAGTGCCGGATACTTAGCTTATCGGCCACGCCTAGCCCTCAGTGCCCTTTTTCCTTATTCAACGTAGAATGTGAGAGGAGTTGAGTTGTAAATGAGCAACTTTCTCACTTGTTTGCGAGATTTCGTGGTGGGGCTGTTTTTCTGAAACAGCTCCGAAGAACGTGATTATGGTGTTTTTGGAAGGGGAATGGAAGTGAGTTTTCTTAAGCACTTTGCGTAAATCCCTAAATGTTAGAGAAGAGGACTTTTTATGGGTTTCCAACTGATAGACTAGGCAAGGAATTTCGATTATTGATTTTTTGTCTGATAATAGCTGTCTTGAGAAGTAAATAGTTTTTCTTTATTCCGTAAGCTATTGCAAACTAAATATGCCTAATTAGATGAAATACTTCGTAAATTAAATGTTTTAAAGCCCTCTCAATTATGGCTGAACAAAAGAACTTTAAATGTGTCTTTTTTTTAAAAGAGTATTTTTTATAATTGACGTATTCTCTAAATCACACTCCTAAGGTGCTGTTAATCGAAGAGAAACACTTGATAACATTTAAGGAACTTCGATGTTTTGGACTTCGTTAATTTATTAACAAATAATCGCTTTTGCTTAACATTTTAGAAGCGAAAGGAAATAATTTTAACAAGTCCAATTAAAATATTTTAACTGCGAAGTTAAATTAGCTCTTTTCTACTCTATAATGTACTGAATAGTTTAGAAATAACATCAATGACATAAAAAAACTCAATGTTTTGATGCTAAGTTTTAGTATATCTTGCATTTCATTCCTTGTGCAAATATTTGTCTTCTTATTAAAATTGGCTTTCTTCCTTTTTCTTAAGTTTTATTGCTTGGAGATAGAGTAATACCTTTCATTCGAGCTAACTCGACTATCATCATAGGAAGGGTGTTAAATCTTTATTCTTTTGACTATGATTTAATCATTTTCATTCTGCATATACAAAAACATAAAAAACTAAAACACACATCAAAATATGAATCAGTCATATGCGACGCTTATGTCGGATCAAAGCTGTCTTCACTATTATACTAATACTGTTTTATTCCATCGTAAGAAAAGCAAAGAACGCTTACTCAGGTATTCCTTTTGCAGATTTTAAGTTGGAACACAGCTGTGCCATTTCGGGTAGTATTTTTTCGGTTAACCATTGTCATTCTTTGCGGTCACTAATGGTTTTCATAAAAACGGTACCGTTTTGTTATAGGAACCTCATTCAGGTATCGTCAAAAAGTGACAATCTGCCGAAAAATTCGAAGCATAAAAGTAATCGTCAAAGTATTTACGATATGGTTAATTTGAAGAAAATTCCAAGGAAAAAAAGCGTAACAGATATTTGTAAAATTAGAAATTTTTAATGTAAATTAAACAACTTGCCACAGAAATGAGGGAAAAAAATTCGGTTAATAAATTAACATTAAATGGACGTATAAAACTGCGGATGTCATTTAAAATTTCTGAAAAAGTTACGTTTAAGGAAGAGGCTGCCGTAATATAAACTCAATTAAATAAGAATCTAATTGGTTATAGTCAGTGTCGTGTTGAAATTTATATCGCCATTTCGCCCTGCCCCATAAACGATCAATAGTTTGTTTATGATAACCAGTATTGGGATCAATAAATATGTTGTTGTTACATATGGCTGTAATGGAAAGATCAATCCAAACATTTAAAACAGCTCAAGTATCACACAAGAACAATGATATGCAATAAAAAAGAACAAACATTTAAAGGAAGAACCAGAACAAATAAACATGGGAACAAAAGTAAAAAGCTAAAAAATAAAAATTTAAACAACAAGGACAAGAACATTAGAGATGTAGCCTTTACAAGGAGTTCATGAAAGTTCTGGCATTCCAGTATAGTTTGCTTATCTTACCACGTTTATGAGACTCTTTACCTAGTTCTGGGCATATAAGGAGGTACTCTGCATTTATGATGCCCGAATTACAAATTTGGCGTACACTAGATGGAAGGATGCCAATTTTATTAAGATGGTGTGTCATGCAATCGTGGCCTGCTTGCATTCTGAAGTTTGTCACAGCTTCTTTACGGGGTTTTTGACAAAACGTTTTCCAAGTGTATTGAATGTTAGCCCAGGATTTGCCCTCGGCGGAAAAATGAGCAATGCCCTCGCCGGGACTCGAACCATGGGCCTCTCAAATACGCATCGAGCGTGCTGACCGCTACAACACGAAGGCCTGCAAAGAAGGCGGGAGAAATACCTTATATGGTAGCATAAACTAACGGGACCTAGAAGACTGTGTGAAGGATTATCTTCAAGCCTTAATTATGACAAGTCTAAAACATGGTATAATAAACACTTTATTCACTCAGTATAAGTTTACAGATGGCCCCAATTCGGTGCATACAAAGCAAACACTTCTGGCTTAACTCACAACAGGTAACGATGAACTTACATAGTAACAACTCATAGGATAATTTAACTCGAAGAAAAGCTCTGACTCGTAAAAGTCAGAGTAAACAAGCCTAATGG
Organism: Stegodyphus mimosarum; assembly: GCA_000611955.2. Classification (NCBI taxonomy): domain Eukaryota; kingdom Metazoa; phylum Arthropoda; class Arachnida; order Araneae; family Eresidae; genus Stegodyphus; species Stegodyphus mimosarum. Next base: position 84,499 of record KK112750.1, read on the forward strand.
CTAGAAGCACTCAACGTCAAAGAAATATAATCGCTAGAGATTCAAGATAGCAACGTAGTTTTTAAGCAGCCATGACACGCTCTAAATTAACCTTCCAAAACCTTCTCTTAAATGCCACTACTTTCTACTTCATTTGAATACACAACTGCTAGCTTATTAATCTTTTGGCAAGAATGTTTTATTTTAAACTTATTTTATTACTTTAATCAAAAATGAAAAACGAATACTTTCATTTCAGTATTAGGATGCAGTGTTATATTAAAAAAGAATTGCTATCACAGGATTATCAAAATTTTTAAAAATGCCGTTTTATTCTTTAAAGACTTGGCTAATAATACCTTTTTGCCCCTAAGGTTTAATTAGATGAAACCCTGTGTCACAATAGCTGGTAGCATTTTATTTGTGAAAATATTCACTAACACATAAAAAACAAATCATATCATCAGCGTGATAATTTTCGCAAATTCCTAACATCCTGAGTTTACTTTTAATGAGAAAATGCATAGTTCTGGAAGTTTTAAACAATTCTTGAACACAAATTATATTCGCCATTTTTATTATACAATTACAAAAAGATTATTTAATCTTCATCTTAAATATTACCCTGTTTTCTTCAGTAAGAGAAATAAGAGGCTCGCATTTACCTGCTTAACTTTGCAGGCGATATTTGCTAGGTGTTCCGCCGTAATTAAATGCTTTACTAATTAAATGTTTTTAAATGTTCAAGAAAATCTTGATGCCAGCTTGCTTTAAAAATCCTTTATTTCCTTCACTTTAGTTTATAATTTAAAATAGCAACAATCTGAGCCAGAAGCTAAAGCATCTCACTTGAAATACGCCTTTTAATTTTAAAACTCGGATGCAAATATGGAAAAGAACTTTAATAACATCATTATAAAATTTAAGAAACATTACTTTAAATTTTAATTTGTCCTCAGAATGAACCGAATTATATATTAAATCCTGTGAAAGAGAGTGTTTGCTGAACTGATAGCACCTGAATGCTTTTCAATTTTTTTAAGCAACAGATTAAAAAAAGGGGCTTATGTTTTTTACATGAAGTTTAAACTTAAATTCCTTTAAATTATTTTAAAATAAGGATTAATTAAAGAATTATTTTCTTGTTGTTTATTGTTGATATTTGTAATTGCTGTAATTATTTAGTACACGATTTACTGCAATAAAATGAAATAATTCGGAATTTCGATCAGTATCATAAAGCTTAATTCTGCAACCCAGGTAGCGGTTAAATAGAACGATGGTGAATTTTGCATTCTTACGTGCCTAAAGGAAATTCAGTTCTGTAAATTTTACGACTTCGCTTTGAGATTTGAAAGATCTTCGAACTTTAAAACTTTTTGAAGTTCTGAAAAGGAAATTTCATGACTTTACTTAAATTGATTAAATATTCAGCTTAAAAACGCCAGAGTAATATTGCTTTACCATGTTTCTATGCATCAACATCGAGACTTGTATTAGTGCCTATTGTTATTGTATTAGTGCCTATTGCAATATTAAAAAGGCCTTTTAGTATGCGTATCCTTCGTCTTAATTAAATGCACGCATGCACGCACGCGCACACACACACACACACGCACGCACGCACACACACACACACGCACACACAAACACGCACACACATCTATATCTCTTTCTATATATATATATATACTGAAGAGCCAAAACATTATGACCGCCTACTCAATAATGCATCACACGATCACTAGCCTGCAAAATAGCTGCAATTCATCTTGGCATGGATGCCACAAATTTTTAGTACATGACTCGAGACAGGTTGTTCCAAATATCTAAGCAGCGGTCACGCAAAGTTGAGATATTCCGAAATGATGATGTTTAAGCTCTGACCTGCCGCTCCATGACATCCCAAATTTGCTGTATCGGGTTGTGATCCGAGGACGTAGGTGGCTAGAACATGGAATTCATCCCCTGGAACCACTCCAACATTATTAGAGCCTTGTGACATGGGGCGCTCTCCGGTTGGAAGACTCTATTTAAAGTTGGGAAGACTGACTCCATGTAAGGGTGCAACTGATACAAAGTTATGATCAAATAGTCCTCAGCTTTCATGGTCTGTTCTACCGTAACTAAGTGTCCCAGAGCTGCGCATGAGAACTCCCCCAAAGTATAATACCGCCATCACTAGCCTGTGTATGACCTGCTGTACAAGGCAGGAGCAACTGTTCGCCTGGAAGAGGGCGTACTCTGACCTTACCATTGACTTGATGAATGAGAAATCGTGATTCATCCGACTAGGCAATTGTCTTCCAGTTATCCACGGCCAAATCTCGATGTTCTCGGGCCAACTGTAGGCGTAGTTTACAATGATGCTTGGTCAACAGAGCCACATGAGAGGGATGTCTGCGGCGAAGTCCTATATCGAACAGTATCCTATGAACGGTGCGTTCCGAAACACTTGCACTTTTATTTGCATTGCATTGGGCTGCCAGCTGAGCCACTGTGTGGAGCCGATTTTGCTATACCAAGCGGGAGATTCTCCGATGTCCTTTATCTTTGATGACGTGTTGACGTCCAATATCTTGGCGTCTTCGTTTTAGCATCAAGTCTACATACTTCTGGAGGGCATTTACGTCCAGAGAACACCATGCACTGGTTATGCAGCTTTTAGAGGAGAGTGTTGTCGGATGCATCTTTCCACCATATCCCACACATTTTCTATGGGTTTAAGATCCGGGCTATGCGGTGGCCAAGGAAGGTGTTGGAAGTCAGACTCATGTTCAGCGAACCAATTTTGAACACTTCTGGTAAGATGCAGAGTTGAGTTGTATTATCTTTCATGAAATATCCGTCGCAGTCACGATAAAAATGCAATATTGCAGGTAAACTTGATTTGCCAGTATATCTAGGTATCTCATGGCTATTTGTTTACCCTCGAGGAACACGAGGTCACCACGTCCATGCCAGCAGAACATACCCCATATCGTGAAACTCCCACCAAAGCCTTGCACAGTGCGAGTGAGGCAAGATGGATTCATGGCGCTTTCGCCAAATTCGACGTCTTCCATCAGTTGTAAAATAAGGTGTAGCGTGATTTATCCGTCCACATTACCCGTTTCCAATCCTCAGATATCCAGTGCCTTCTTTCCCGAACCCACTGAAAACGAATTCTTGTATGTTGGGCAGGAATGAGTGGTTTTCTCAAAGGCACCCGACTGTGCATTCCTATCCTCTGCAATTCTCTGCCCATGGTTCGAGCTAAAATCTGTTGGAAAGAGCCTTGGTTGACGATCTGTGTCAGTTGAAGCACAGCGGAGTCCGTGTTCTGCCGTACAATTTTGCCGTCGAAGACGACGCCAATCACTCTCCTGGAAAACTGTGCTGGAACCGCAGTTACATTTTCTAGAGAAGGATTTAATTCCAACTTTTGAAAATCTTCTATATGGCTGTTTTTGAGAACCCAGTGAAATTTAATGTCTTCGAAATCAAGGCCTTTGTTAAGCGGGCACTAACAACAAGCCCTTTTTTAAATGGTGAAAGCTCTGTCGTTTTTCGTATTTTACTTCATTCATCGTGAAAAGCACTCTTACACCGTACCTATACTAGCATTCTAGCCACGTGTAACCCACGTCATAAAAAATTGCATACTTCGTCCCTAGCACGCACTCAGATGAAAATCTCAAAGGTTTCTAATTCATTGGCCAGTGTGTGTAAACATGAATCATCAACTATATAATAACAAATTAAACAAATACGTAGTATCTTTTTAAGCAAGCATGTTTTGATACTACATAAACTCAAAGATAAATTTTTAGCAATTGTATTTTTACGTGAAAGCCTAGGCTTACATTCTCTTTTCAACATAATTTCCATCTATTTTAAGACATTTATCGTATCGTATGACCAGCTTCTGAATTTCATCTTCATGGAAATCTGCTACCTGTTTTAAAAACCATTTGTTATGGCTAGCCGTGAGTATAAAAATTTAAGCGTTCTGTCAAAATTTAATATGGAACACTTTTCTCAATTCGAGAAATTAGCTAACGATGAAGTTTTAAAACTGTTGCTTTTTCGAAATATTTCGTTAAATTTTGCACCAGGTCATCAGTAATGACGACTGGTCTCCATCTTCCTCCGTCATGATCATTCTTTACGATCTCTGCATTATCTGTGGATTTTCTTATGTCTGGAGAAATATTCTGCATAAAATTTTAACAAAACGATTTAATTATTGGAAAATGTGCTCAAGGTTGCTACCAAAAATAGTTATCAAACAGGCTGCTGATTTCTTTTAAGCTGGAATACAAACTTGGTAATACGCTACGGTAAATACCTGAATATAGGCTCAAATCACACTGAAGAGTAGGCTTTCATGTAAAAATTAATTCGTTAAAAAACATTTTCCTTGCGTTTACATAATATCAAAATGGTGCTTACAAAAGAAAACGTGCCTCGCAAATTCTAGTGCCATTTGATATTTTTAACCCAAAAAGGCGTTAGTCCCAAAGGGCTATTAGTCACAAAACGGCATTTGGCCTCGTTTCATTTTCTGCGTTGATTCATTTTTCAAACTGTTACCACCAAATATTACCGCCATGTCTTACATTTAAAGAAACTAAATAATGGAAAAATAAATAATGAAAAATCTGCAGGAATGCATGAATGTTTATCGCATTGTGAAAAAGCTACGGTAACTAGATCCATCAAATTTTGAATAACGTATCCTCCAATTGAACATAAGCACTTGGAAGCCCGAATTTGGAATTTGTTTTATTGACTATTTCAAATTTTGTAAAACCTTAACGAATTTTTGATTAATAAACTGAACGGTTTCAAAGCAAGCAATGACAGCACTGTACGGAGGGAAAAAAAGGTAAAGAAATTAACTCCAGCGCGCGAGACTGTCTATCGGAAATTCTAAAGATATGCTGTTTTAAGTACTTTGTGATGTTGCCGTTGAATTGAAATTTATGTGGTGTAAATGCGAAGAACATGGTATTTAATAAACAAAGGTAACATACAAAACGTTAAAAAAACGCCCTTTTGGACGTAATGTAAAATCTGCAAGCTTTCAGATTTTTCTTTTTTTACTATAATTCTCTGAGATCGCTATAGATAGTCATATTAAAAAGTAAAAGGAGAGATACTTTAAGTATAAAATATTTATTTCTTCCATAGGACATCTTTCGAATGAACAACTTTGGGGAGATAGTTTAATAAGAAACGTTGTCTTTTAAAAGTTCAAAATTTGTCAGAATAAAACTCTATGTAGTTTAAAAAAATCCTTGTGTGCTTGAATACATATACAATGATAAATTATTCACCTTTTCAAGAGTATTACCAGTATCGACAAATTAGTAATCGAAACTCTATTAACTGTCAGTTTGCTTAGAAATAGGGTAATTGATATCCGTTTTGCTTATATGCATGCTCATCATGGATTCAAATATGTCTTAAATTTACCCATAGATATCAATGTTAGACTTACAAAAAGGAAATCCTTTCATTATAAGAAGCTTTTAGTTAAGTGGAATGAGGAATATATTTTATCTTATAATGCGGAGGGCACTACAAGGTTCTTTCCTTTTGTCTACCATAAGACTGCATTCCTATCCTTTTCTTTCTATTAATTTTAAAGCATTTCAGTTTTTATCTGGTCCCGGTAAATTTTCAAGTTACCTGTTTAGTTTCAATCTAAGGTCAAGTAATTTATGTGAGTGTTCAAAAAACGTATCTCAAGATACGGAACATTGAATTTTTTCCTGCTTTCCTTCGATGGATATTAGATTATGCTTGCAGAACGATTTGACAAAGTTCGGTTTTATTTGCTTAGTGAACTTATCTGTTTTCTTGAAGTCCAGACTGCGGTTTTCTGTTTTTGTTCATTTTATTTATGCGTGTAATATTTAATGTTCTAGTTAACTTACTTTTGTAAGCTCCGTGTTTTATACTGCGGGAAAAAAAGGTTACAGTTCTACACTCACGTTTGTGAAAATTGCAACACCAAGAAGGAATCGTCATAATTGAATGCAATTTAATACACAGTTGAGTGGTAGTGGTACAAATAAATGATTAAATGTTCAAAGCAAACAAACAAGAACAAGAGATCAGAATCAGTATTTTGTGTGGCCATCACGCGCCGCAATAAGTGCTGCTACACGATGTGGCATGGAGTCAAACAAAGTTTGAATGTCTGACTGAGGAAGAGCATTCCATATCGTTTGTACGCGTACCCAAAGTTCGTCTGCAGACGCAACAGGACGAGGATCACGAGCAAGACGCCGACCAATGACATCCCACACATGTTCAATTGGCGACATATCCGGGGAACACGCAGGCCAAGGAAGAAGCTGTACCTGCTGCGCTGCAAAGAAGGATTTAACAATCCGAGCAGTATGAGGGCGGGCATTGTCCTGTTGAAATACAGCGCCTGGCAAGCTTTGAAGGAAGGGAACAGCTTCGGGCTGTAGAACTTCACGGATATACCGGTTGCTGTTCAGATTGCCCACAATTCGTAGCAATTGAGATCGTCTATGATATGCTATGGCGCCCCAGACCATAACTCCGGGTGTTCGTCCACTGTGGCGTTCGATAATGCACTCCGGAAGGTGGCGTTCACCGGCATAGCGTCTGACACGAATGCGGCCATCATGGTACCACAAATTAAAGCGGGATTCGTCAGAAAACACGACATGCTGCCAATCAGCACGCCAGTCTCTATGCTGATTGGCCCATTGTAGCCGCAGGCGGCGATGGTCGTGCGTTAGGGGGATCCTGTATAAAGGAGTCCGTGCGCGCAGTCCACACTGCAGCAGACGTCTACGAATTGATGAAGCACACAATGAAACACCTGTAGCTATTGACCACAGTGCTGCCAATTGTCTAGAGGAAGCTGTACGGTCCGTCCGCGCCATGCGGACCAGGTGTCTATCATCGCGAGCTGACGTCACATTTCGGGGTCCACTCCCGGATTTCCGAGTTGTCCGACACTCGTCCGTCCACTGCTTCCAAACGCGCATCACTGTGCTGCTGTTACGCTGCACACGAGAGGCTACTGCACGATACGACAATCCAGCTTCACGAAGGCCGATGATTCTCCCTCGTTCAAACTCTGTAAGTTGTTCAAATCTCGCTCTCTTTCGTCGACGAGGCATAAGTACAGATTGAGTTAACGTTTACCACTAGCAGATAACCACCGATAACCATACACGCCTCGCTACAGCCGTCTATTTATTCGGATCCATCAGCCGTTCAGAGGGCGCTGCTCAGCATACGCATGCGCTACGGATTTGCAATTCTAATCATTTGCATATCATGCGCTACTTTGTATTTCCTGAAAATTTCAGCTCACTCGCGTAAGTCCTTCATGGTGTTGCAATTTTCACAAACGTGAGTGTATATCTCCCATTCTACTGGGCCGATTGACGAATTTCAGATTGCGTTTTTCATGTTTCCAAAGCGTGATTTAGGATATATATTAGATTTATATATAGCATTATTCTAACATAGGTATTTTGAAACAAAATTGGATTTCTTCTGAAATAACATGCCAATATATTTCCATATTTCGAGTCTACGACTCAAATTATGCCTAAATATTACATTTTGTAATATTTGGCGTTAAATTTGCAGAGAAATTTAAAAATTTATATTGGCGTACTTTTTTTATTTTGCTTGAAGTGTAATTCACTTGGCGGAATTCTTAATTTATAGTAACTTACTTACTTTACTTTTTTTATCATTAATGCACGAGAGGAAAAAAGGTCCATCGTTCATTCTTTAAAATAATTTTTACAAAGTGCGCAAAACACATTATTTTCGTTACTATCGCTTATATTAAGGACGCCAAATTTCAAAATGCGCCAAAATGCAAATTCACGTATATCTTAGGAAATTTTAAATATGCTTAGAAATACATACATTTTAAGAGGATGTTAAAAATTTTATAGGTTATAATACAAAAATGTTTTCGAAAAATTTATAAAAATATTTAAAAATACAAATTTAAAAAATAAATCATAAAAAATGAGCTAATTATATTTCGATTGAGCCTAAATTTCGAATTCTGAAAGGAAGAATAAAGTAAGTTTAAAAAGAAATATATATTAATAAAAATTCAATTAACATTGAGGAGTTAAAATTTTGAGAGCTAATGTTTCAAAAACAACTTTTGCGATTTTAACAAAACTTGGCAGTTTGACATTATTTGAGTCGTAGAATCGAAATATGGAGAAAAATTGGCGTGTCATTCCAGAAGAGGTCCGATTTTGTGTCAAAATACCTATATTAGAATAATTCTGTATATAAATCTAATACATATCCTAAGGCGCGCTTTCGAGACATAAAAAACGCAGTTTGAATTTCGTCAATCGGCTCAGTAGGATGGAAGCTATAGAACTGTCCCGCCATTTTTTGCGCAGTGTACATCTTGGTGCACGAGAAGATTTTATGTGTTCATAACAAAAAAAAAAAAAAAAAAAAAAAAAAAAAGAATGCACAGTTCTTCATGTACTTCTTCATGTGCTTCTTCGTACATAATTATTTACGTATGAAGATACCAAAATACGCACGGATTTTTGTCCTTATAGCTTCCGAAATAACTATCCAGTTCAAACTGTGCAGTTTAGACTAAAATGTTTTCTATAATATAATTTCAAATGCGTGCTTCGTATTTTCTCTTCGAAACTTCGCATTGCTGAATGACAATCTGCGTGTTGAGTAAAGAGTTTCATTCAGTCCCCACGGCTAAAAGATAGTGAAAATTTGAATAAGTGGTAGATACGTCTTACCTGCAGACGTTCAGGAGCTCGTATCGAGTTGCAGCAAAGGCAAGATCGTTGCTTTGCGTTTGAAGCGACTGCAAGCACCGATGCAATTCCGTAAGGGTGCACAAGGGTTCTGGGGTAGATGCCAGCAGAGCTGTGGAAGAAAAGAAAAAAAGAAGATGATTACAAAGATCAGATTTTCTCATTTGTTACAGATGATATATATGTAATCATCGTAGTATGTATAATCTAATGCGTATCTGTAACATTGTATTATAACGTTGTTGGTATACTGCCCTTGGCTGCTTTGAGAGGTTACTTTTACCAGTGATTATTATTAAGCGAACACAACAAAATCTTCTGTACAAGAAAGCTGAAATTTGAGTTTAATTAAAACTGTGAGAAATACGAATATCTCTCTCTATAGATATTTACAGCGGGCACTTGCCTTTTCGGCATTGACCACTCCTAAGGCTGGAAGTTATCGCCATTTATTGTGGAGGCACCTAATAGGCGGCCGCCATTATCTCCTGTGAAGGGACAGGAAATTTACATCCGGGTCTTCTCCGGCATTCGAACCTTGGCCCTTCGGTATGGCAGTCGGCTCCGCTAATCTGCATACCGTCTGGGCGGCATATATGAAAATATATTAATGTTTTAATAAGGTAAGGTAATTGGAAAGTAAAACTAAGGTAAGGAAAGTTTTTGTGCGGAACAAAATTGTTAAAGGAGTATTAGTTTCGGAAATGTTCACGCCGTATGTTATTTAATATCCACACACACAATTCATACATTATATGGTTTATAAATGTTCTAAGGAGGAACTCTCAGTGAAACTAAATGGATATTCTTTACATTTTACTGGAACTTCTCTATTCAAACTGCTTGTAGAAAAGTCATGTCACGTACAGGAAACATGCGATAATTGGATTTGGGTATTATAGAGTGTTAAAGTGCTCTGTGTAGAAGCAATATTTGAAGTGGTGAAGCATTATTCTGGGGCAGGATATCAGCTTATGAGATTATGATATCTCCTTGTTCAACTTTTGGAATGACAGCTGAAGTAAGTGCAGAAACCAGGCAGATGAAAGGTTAAAGAACCCTTTATTAAAACTTTTTAATATTCACAATGCGTCGACTTGATGCTAACAAACTACGCCTCGCTTGGGGGGTAACTCAGCTAACAAGAACTAAACTAAAAATTTAAACCTGTTACCCAAAACCGGGTCGAAGTCTCGTGGCAGCAAAGTAATGGCCGTTACCCCACTTTAACCAGCGATAAATGCAGAATCAGAAGCTCCCGGTACAAAGGACATTGCTTGCCCACACTCTCTAACTTTCCCTTCTAGAACTAAGTGTTTAAACCTTTTTCTCCCACTGGTAGAATTTGGATTCTTTCAAGCGTGCTACCAAATTTAAATATTCTGGCATTGACAATTAGGGGAATGAAGGCTTATAGGAAAGCGTAAACTTAATTGGTTAGTGAAAAATGAATATAAATCCCTACAAGATCTTACGATGATTCGGCTTTGCAGTCCAAATGAAATTAAACAATTCTACGATCATTCGGCACCATGTTACGTTTTGAGCAAAGGACGTCTAATTAATGAATCTTAGTTTTTGTCGATCAGAAAGACATCATTATTCCCATAACGTCTCTTTCTTTCACCACATTATTCTCTCTTATTAAAGTTGTTAATCGGGTTCAATAGCTTAGCGTAATTCAGCCAATCAAAAATGATATGACGGTCAATCTGGCTAAGACACCAAAATACTGTACTCTACCTAAGATCTCAGGTATTGTGGAAGCTCTGAAGTAAGTCTATATGTTCCAATGAGTAGAAGTTAGCCCGAAGATTATTAAATGATAATTTTTTATATTTTAAATGGAAGTTTTACTACAGAGTCGTTTGGTTTCTTAATGCTGCAGATGCAAAAAATGAGCAATGCCGTCGCCGGGACTCGAATCGGGACATCTCGAATATGCGCCTAGTGTACTACCGTTATACCAAGAAGGCATGATGGAAGAAGAGAGAAAATAGCTTATACCACTGCCCTACAAGCCCTTTCCGAGAACACTTGACAAGACAGTGAATTTAAAATTGAACTTACCTTACTTATTAATGCAAATAAATGAATATATGTACTCAACAAAATGCTATCTGCGACACGAACAGTTGTATACAAAATAAAAACTTTCCACTTATACTTCCTTTTAAACGCAACTTTAAGACATGGGGTATTTCTGTACTTAACCTCTTACAAGTTGTTGAGACATTACGTTATTTTTGAAGCAGGAGAGATGAAAAATGAGCAATGCCCTCGCCGGGACTCGAACCACGGACCTCTGGAATACGCGCCAAGCGTGCTGACGACTACACTACGAAGGTATGGTAAGAAGGTGGGCGAAATACCTTATAAAGTATACATAAAATCTTCGAACTCGCATTACAGTCTGAGCTCTAAATCAAGTAATTATGATGGAAGATCTCTGAATGTGTTATGTAATACATACTTGTCTTAATTCTAATACTTATCTTAATTCAGTTATCAGTAACGGAAGTTATTAATTTGATTTTATTAGTTTGATTTTAATTTGTTCTGTTGAAAAGTAATTGCTGTTAATTTTTTTAAATGGCAGTTTTGGTTAACTCTGAATTTAAGTTGCTTGTGTTAATTTTTTTCTTTTACCATTGAGGTTGTTCGGTTAACCATTAAATTTTGTTCTTAAACTGAAATCTTAACTTGGTTTTTGGACTGTTTGCTTAATTTCTGGTTAGGCTGACCCCTAAGGCCAATTTTACTTTAAAGTTCTCTGGTTATTAGACTAGTTTAATAAACTTTGTTTAGCGTACCCCTCTGTCTGGTAAAGTTTTGAATCCATATTTTCTGACTCTGGTGGTAAAGTCATTTATGGTGTTGAAAAAACATGAATTTAGCTGTATAATTATTATATTTCAACTATAGAAACATTCTTATGAAACATGAATTTAGCTGTGTAATTATTATATTTCAACTGCAGAAACATTCTTCGGTTTTTAATTTGATTAAGTTAATTAAATGCCAGATTTTTGCGTATTTTCCATATTTTCTGACTCTGTTGGTAAAGTCGTTTATGATGTTGAAGAAACATAAATTTAGCTGTGTGATTATTTTATTTCAATTATAGAAACATTCTTCGGTGTTTAATTTGATTTAGTTAATCAAATGGTAGATTTTCGCGATTCATTTTCACAAGCCAAAATTTTTTTTATAGACTTGTTTTCGAAATTCCCTGGAAGAAAAAAAAAAGAAAATACCTGCCAATTCTCAGTATACTTATTTCTGCCAGACAGTTGTCTGGGAATTTCTTAGCTAAAAGCCAAATTCTGAGCCCTTCTTCTAAAGGTTTTTTTGTATGCATTTGTGCTGCGCAGGGTTTTGTCACGAGGGTGACTTGGAGTCCATTAAGCTTCCACCCGTATAAGAGTAACACCCTGAGCGAAGCTACGGACAGAAATGTGTTTATTTCATTTGTGGCGAATAGTTGATTGACCCCATGCTCGAAGCGAAACACTTACAGCTTCTGGATGTCCGCTAACGGCTGGTAGCCTCTGAAGATCTTTTCCCCCTTCTGCCATGGATACTCCTCTTAGGTTTGCCTAACATTTGGCGACTTTTGGAACATCAAGCATCGCCAAGCCAGAGGCTGACGAGAAGAAGAAAAAGAGCAGGCAGCGGTTTTCGAGAGGGGAATCGGATGACAAACGAGAAGCAAGACATCTTGCTTTTACCTGACTGACAAAATGGCTGCAGAATTTTTCGAAGAGGAAACCACCGAGAATCGGAAGCGTATGGTGGACCGACCCTTAAGACTGAAAGGGCGGAAGGCCAAGTTTTCCTTCCTATAGTATCCACTAAAATGTGTTTTTTTCTCTTTATAGATTTCTAATAGTGGCTTGTCATTTCTTACCACCGCCTGGTTGTCACCTCTTAATGGCGCTGTTTGTTATCAAGTAAATTTTTGCGCCTCCCCTTCTTTAGATGAATTTGTATTGAAAAACTAGGTTCTTTAGAAAACCAGTTTCTCTGTAAAGTACCAAAACTCACCTGTCACGCCACCGCTAGAATATATCAAAATGTTGTAGAAATTATTGTTTAATTACTAACAAATGTTAAGCTTAAATTTACCTAAACTTATTTGTTTTACTCGTAATTTAGAACACTGGACCAATTTAACTTTAGAATGGGTTTTTGATAAATTTCGCAAGGCATTGTATTAACCAAATTTGATAAATTGTTTATGAGGACTTAGTGTTCTGTGCATCATTTTTGGAAACATAAATACAGTCTGTAATCGGGTTCTTATCCTCAAGTTCTAAGTCCTGAACTGGAACAGTGAGCTGATGAATTGTAAGCTATGTTCTGATGTACTGCTGGGCTGGATAGTAACTGCACGTGAAGGGATTTGAAATCCTCATTTATTAAATCACTATTAATTACAAACTTCCCAACTCGGGAGAGATACAGAAAGTAAAAGACGCACTTGGGTGGAATTTAAAAATCAAATAATATTTAAATACTAAACCTAAAATAGAAATTAAATCAAAGTTTGCTTCGCAGAGCAATTCGCGGAAGTTGGCCTCTTACTAAATGGTGCGTAGCAAGATATACTAATACTAGCGCACTTCAAATTGTTTTACAATGCAATTACGTGGCAAGAACTATGGCTTATAAATTTAAACTGCTAGCTGGTCAGACGAACGTTGAGCAGAGTGTCCGTGATCTGAGGTTAAGCTCTCTCACACTAAGAGGTTTCTACCTCCGGCTTAAATAGTACTTCGCTGTACTTCAAAATTAGCATAAGCTGAGAACGCGCGCTTCTTCTGACGGGAAGTTGAAGCAGAGAGGAGATAGACAGATTTAAATTAAAATAGAACTTGGTTAGTTTAACTAAAACCTTACATACTTCCCGCCAGAATTCCGATAGTTAAACTACTTTGGTCCAAACGGACCATGTTGAAACTCGCAATTCTAAAATAGTCAAAATTTCATTCTTCTAAACTTAGGCCAACTCTTACAAGGCAATATCTGTTTGTGAAAAATACAGACGAAATTTGCTGGAACAACAATCTTCAACAGTTTTCTTTCGAGTCTTAATGTTCCAACAAGTCTTACTCCTTCCAGCAAAATCTGGAAGGAAAACAATTTTAGTACGACATCATAACAGAGCAATTCTAGGTGGTACAAATCCTTATTTTTACCTGTGTAAATTCGCACACATACATTATCATTCAAGCACAATTAAATTCTTCCCCCAATGCTCTCTCACCGGTGTTGGATGCAAAGCAAACCGCCTTTGCGGGTTTTCTGTGTTCGGGGGTGTTCAACTCTTCCACCTACGATCGACTAACATTAGTTAGAACTTGACATACGAGACCTGAAAAAACGCCCTATAACCAGCTAAACCTAAGGTTCTCACTAGCTTTATGTCTAACACTTTAAGTGTATTTGGTGGAGAGCCTAATTAACACTTGCATTCTAACCTTACTCAATCTTTAACTTTTCATGCATACATTTCGCAGTTTGCACACAACATTCACATTACTATTGCACTTAGCGTGCATTGCTAGCATAATATTATTTGTTACATTTCATAACACATTAACAATTTCATAGCAATCCTGAAATGCAAATATAGGTTAAATTTCTAAGCTTACAGCAAGTGCTTCCTATTCCTGTTTCAAGGTACTTTCTTGAAATATCACTTTACATTGAATTAATAGCCCACAGACTAAATCGTTGTTCTTCAATTTTCCGATTTTCATTCTAGACATTTTACAAGTCTTTCGACAAAGCGTCATACAAAATCATTTAGTTAACATATTCTTTTCAGCAATTCATTGCTTTACAAAATTAGTCTATTTACAAACATAAAGTAATTTTAAATCTTTAAGAATTACAAATTCTTTTAAACAAAAACATTTTACTTTCAATATGAGAACTTATCGCCCACTTGGCGTAAAACTCAACCTCCCTTGAGGTAAAATCGGCCCTGCAACTTGCAGCACACTCAAAAATTAACTAATCTTTTGAATAAGGAATTCTACTTATCTTATTGTGATCGTCCATCCTTTTCTTGGCCCAATCTTTGAAAGTCGAGTACGTTGTAGCTTGGTTGAGTCTCCTGGATTTTGGTTTTTGTTCTTTCGGAGCCTGCTCATCTCTTTTCCTTTTGAAATTCCGTCGTTGTATCCTCGGAAATTTCCTTTGTAGAGGAGGTTCCTCCGCTGGACGTTTAATGGACTGGGCTCTTCTCTCCTGGGCCCTTGTTCGCTGCTTGTCTTGGTTCCTGCTGTATTCGGGACGCTGATTCTCAGGCTGCAATCGACGTTTCTTGCTTCTCAGGCACCTGTCCGATGATTCCACAGTTCTTTTGGATACATTGGGCTTTCCTTGCCCGTTCTGCTTTCTTCTCTTGGTAAGCTCGTAAGTTCGTTCGTAGCTCTGGTCACCTGCATCGTGAGACTTTCTTTTGAAACCACATTTTTGGTTCTTATTCGTACTTCGTTGAGGGGGAGCTTTCTTTTTCTGACTTTTCGATGCCGTTGTAGCTGGTTCCTGCTGTTTTTGCTGAAGTACATCTTCCTGGCTAGCCGATTGCCTCGGATCCTGAAACAAATCTTTAAATATTGGCATTTTATTTCTATTATAGTACGGCTTGATTTGATCTACATTCGCTTTGAGTGTTTGTCCATCATTTCTTTTCAATATAACCACTGCCCCCGTAATTTGTTCAATTATGAACGGGCCTTCAAAACGCGGAAAGAATGTCCCCACCTTTTCTTCTGGGGCATTTGACAAGTTGTGCTTAATTTTCAACACTTCATCTCCCACATTGTACTTGACCTCTCTCCTTTTTAGGCCATAATATAGTTTTTGTTTTCTCTGGGCCGTATCTATATTTCCCGTCGCTTCCCGTATCAACTTTTGTATATCACTCATTTTAAATTCTTCTGCCCTTTCCTGGACAAAGAACAGCTTGTCCAAGGGGGTCATAATTTTTCTTCCTAAGAAGAGTTCAGCGGGTGTTTTTTGTGTAGTATCGTGTTTGGCGGTCCTAAAGGCAAATGCAAATTCATTTATATGGCTATCCCAGGTAGAGTGATAGTTTTCACATAACTTCGAATTATTTTCACTACATTTCTATTCACCCGTTCCGCTATGTTTGACTGCGGACGATACGGGACCATCTTTAGATGACGTATGCCCAGTTTTGCACACATTTCCTCAAACATATTACTAACAAACTGGGGACCATTATCGGAAATAACTTTTAGGGGCGCCCCGTATTTTAAAATATACTTATTTAGAATTGAATCTACTACAATTTTTGCAGACGCGCGTTTTAACGGAATTAACTCTAACCATTTGCTAAAATGATCCACTATAACTAAAAGATATCGGCTTTTATTAACTTTACTTCGAGGGTAAGGTCCAAGTAAATCGATGCCTATTATTTGATTTGGGAATTCTGATTTAATACTATTTAGGAACCCGGCCGGGCGGAAATTAACATAATTATTTAATTGACATGTTGGGCACGACTGGACATACGCCCTAGTAAACTTTTGCAGTTCTGGAAAGAAAACTGCCTCGCGAACTCTCTGAACAGTTTTTCTTATACCTAAATGAGCCGAAATGGCACAATCATGCAACTCTTCTAATACATTCAACCTCATGCTAGCTGGGATAACCGGTCTATATTCATGATTCTCATTAGTAGCTTTCGTATAGAATAACAGTCCGTCAATTAATTCGTAATTTTCGGCCCTATTTCTTATCGGCACAATATCCGGATGATTGAAATTCTCAGGGTCGGCCAAATAATTGTATATATTTTTGAACTCCGGATCTTTTTTGAGTTCGGCTATTACTGTTTCACGAGAATCTAATACTTTGGATGTTAACATGGCTATCTTAATTACACTTCCATTTTCATCTAAGTTAATTCTGCTTAAAGCATCTGCCACAACATTTTCCTTTCCCGGCGTATGTTTAATTATTAGGTTATATTCCTGTAATTTGAGAGCCCACCTTATTAATCTGGGTGATAAATTTTTTCCAGAATAGAGTCTAGTGACCGCCGCGTGGTCGGTATATACAGTTACTGGAGAACTTCCAAAGAACACACGAAATTTCTGTACTGATGCTAACACTGCGAGAGTTTCTCTCTCTGTTGCGGAATAGTTTCTTTGGGTTTCATTTAATGTTCGGCTGAAAAAAGCCACGGGCTGACCATTTTGGGAAAGCACTGCACCAATCGCGAAATCTGAAGCGTCCGCTGAAATCTCTAATCCTTTATCCCCTTCTGGAAATTTTAAGACGGGAGCTTGAGTCAATGCGTCTTTCAATTTTTGAAACGCCAAGTTGGCTTCTGCTGACCACGAAAACCTAGCTTTTTTTCTTTTCAACTTTAGCAGTGGCTCAGCTATTTTTGCAAAGTCTTTAATGAAAGCCCGGTAATATGAACACATCCCGAGAAACGACGATAATTTCTTCGCTGTTTTAGGAACAGGATAATTTCTAATGGCTACTATTTTTGACTGATCCGTTTCGATTCCCTTTTGGGAAATTTTAAATCCTAAATAACGTAACTCTTTTGCGGCAAATTTACATTTAGACGCATTTATCTTTAAACCAGCTTCGTTTAACAATGAAAATACTTTTCTTAAATCTTGTAAGTGTTGTTCTAGAGTACTACTCGTAATTATAATATCGTCTAAATATATGAAAGTGCTTTTACCAAGGACTGGTCTTAAGACGATGTCCATACATCTTTGGAACGTTGCCGGCGCGCCGGATAATCCGAACGGCATTCTAAGAAATGCGTACGTACCAGATTTCGTTATGAACGCGGTTTTGTGTACGTCCTCGGGTTTTACCCCAATCTGAAAATAGCCACTCGTGAGATCTAATGTAGTCATGTATTTTGTAGACGAAATATTTCGAATAATTTCTTCAATTATCGGCAACGGATATACAGGATATTTTGTAACTGAATTTAACTTGCGATAATCTATAGCAAAACGCCACCGCTTCGGGTGCGTAATCGGGTAATCATTATTTTTCTTACACAGGACAAAGGGGCTAGCGTAACTGCTAGAAATTGGCGTGATGATTTTATTCTTTAACATCTCTTTAATATGATGTTCAATTATTCTTCTTTGACCCTGTCATATCTATATGGCTTTTGCCTAACTGGCTGAGCGTCCCCCGTGTCAATGTCGTGGTTCACCACCTGTGTAAAACCCGGTACATCACTAAATAAATTCGCAAAATTACTTACCAGTCCTTGGATTTTCTCTTTTTCTTCTGTTGGTAAATGTTCCAAGTCCAGCTGCGGGGGCTTATCATTCGTCATTTCGATTGGCTTCATATTTGACGTCAACTCTTCCCCTTTAAAATCAATTTTTGCTTCTGCCAAACTAAAAAAGTCCACACCTAGAATAATACAAGTTTGCAGGTTACGCACAATATAAAACAGGATTCTTACCTGTTCGTTGTTGATACGCACGAACAATGGTACTTTTCCTAAACAGCTACATTTTTCTCCTTGGGCCGCTATGACATCCGTGTCTCTTGCACTAAAAATTCTGTAACGTCGAAAGTGCTTTTTAAAGAATCTTTCCGATACGAAGCTGCTTTGGGCTCCTGTATCCAAGAGGGCTGTCGCCGGTATGTTGTTGATTAGAACTTCAATCTTCGGCAGACTCAAATTCTTCACGACCACGGTGTTTAAATTGATTTTGGAAGGGTTTTGCGCTGCTTCGGACTTCTTCACCTTCCTTGAAGAAATCCATCTTAGTTTAAATTCTTCTTATTTTGATTGCCCTCGGAATCTTTGCTTGTTCTTCTATTAAATTCCCTTCGTTCACCGCTCGCTTTAGGAGACACGTCTTTCTTCGGCCATTGCTTCGCCTTATTCCCGTAACTTTGATTTTGCTTTTGCTGGGGTCTTGGCGATCTCCACTGACTTCTTCGCTCAAATTGGCGTCGTCGCTCGTTGTCGGCTGTTCTTCGGCTTTCAAACTGTACTGCGAGCTCAAATAATCTGTCTAATGTTGTTGGATTTCTTAGCTCGATGAAATCTTGAACTTGGGGCAGTAGCCTAGGAAGTATAACTTAAATAATTACAGGATCCGGGCGACTTCCTTACAGAAGCTTGAAAACTTGAATTTTTCTCAAAATAAAGTTAGACAAATCTTCTATTTTTTCCTGATATCGACTAAACAGTTCAGCTTCCAGTCTGGCTCGGTCTCGTACTACAGGAAATGCTTTCATCAAGGAATTCTTGAAATTTTCATACGTATATGTGGAGCTTCCTGGTTCTCCCAAGAGATTCTTTCCGATGCACTTGAACCAACTTAGCGCTTGGCCCTTCAAAGCGCTGGTAGCAAGAGCGACTTTCTGAAATTCGTGGACTGGATATAGCATGAAGTGGGAGTCTAGCTTTTCTAGGAAATTGATTACGGCTGTCTTGCCGTCAAAACTTGCCGCTGGCTTCATGGCTGCTCTCATGGTTTGTACGATGTAGCCAAATCCTTCTATGCCAGGAGGTGCTATCTCAGGATTCTGGACAGGTACAGCAGGTGTCTCAGGTTCGTCTTCTTGTTGTTGAGGCCTTCCTCTTCTTTCTGTTCGGGCGCCACTATGAGGACTTAGTATTCTGTGTGTATTCTTTGAGAACATGGTAAATTCTGTAAAGGGTTCTTAACCTCAAGTTTTCAGTCCTGAACTGGAACAGGGAGCGGAAGGTACGCTATGTTCTGATGTAACTGCTGGACTGTATAATAACTGCACGTGAAGGGATTTGAAATCCTCTTTTATTAGCTCACTATTAAATACAAACTTCCCAACTTGGGAGTTATACAGAACGTAAAAGACCGCACTTGGGTCGAACTTAACAATCAAATAAATTTAAATACTAAACCTAAAATGGAAATTAAAGCAAACTTTGCTTCGCAGAGCAATTCGCGGAGATTGGCCTCTCACTAAATGGTGCGTAGCAAGATATACTAATACTAGCGCACTTCAAAATGTTTTACAATGCAATCACGTAGCAAGCACTATGGCTTATAACTAGAACGTTGAGCAGAGCATCCGTGATCTGAGGCTAAGCTCTCTCACACTTAGAGGTTTCTACCTCTGGCTTAAATAGTACTTCGCTGTACTTCAAAATTAGCATAAGCTGAGAACGCGCGCTTCTTCTGACGGGAAGTTGAAGCAGAGAGGAGATAGACAGATTTAAATTAAAATAAAACTTGGTTAGTTTAACTAAACCTTACATGTTATGTTACTCCTATGTTGATAATTGATATTATTCTTTCAAGCTTATTCGGTTTAATACTGGTATGCACTTTACTCGTTTTGATAACTATACTTGTTTTGGTATACACATATTTTGTAATCATATGCATGTCACACCTTTCACCTTATTCAGTGCATTGTAAGTATTGGTTTAATTACTCTATCAATGTTAGTATTATGTTTGTACGATCATGACGACCATGAAGAAATTAATATCGTTAAATTTAAAAGTAATACAACAAATGTTTGGTGAAGAACGTCAACCTTTCATTCTAACTACAATCTTCTTCTTGCGATACGATGGCCTGTTTGAATAGTATTTTTATCAGATCCCATTGTTTCTTTTCTTTCAAAGCGGGGAGATCATAAAGAAAAGAAAGTGGAAGTGTTTGGAAAGGCTGTTAAGCTGTTAGAAAAATTAAAGTTTACATGTATATGGCCCACTGCAGTGCACCATAGCATAAACAATAACAAAAATACCATGGAAATGGGTTGGAAATAATTCAGGTTTCATTATTTATGCATGTTATTTAAAAATTCCGAAATTAATGTTAAAATAATGAAACAACGAGAATGGAATTT
Organism: Stegodyphus mimosarum; assembly: GCA_000611955.2. Taxonomy (NCBI): domain Eukaryota; kingdom Metazoa; phylum Arthropoda; class Arachnida; order Araneae; family Eresidae; genus Stegodyphus; species Stegodyphus mimosarum. The sequence goes on from KK112750.1 coordinate 105,171, forward strand.
GTAAGTCATAGAAATATTCAGTTTTTATGTACATGAAAATACTTAAATGATGCGAGAAAATGAATAATTTTGCCCTATACTCTGATTACAAATAAACATACCTTCTTCCCTGACACCTTTTATCTCTTTTAGCAAGAAAATGTTTTGAACGGTTCTTTTTAAGTAATCTCTGCAACAAAGAGACAGTAATGTAAATATTTATTTTGTAATCCTAGCATAGTTGAAGTGCATTTATTTAACGCAATATTTACGCTAGATTAATTAAAATCATACAGCTGACATATTCTCTCTCTCTTATTTTTAATAACACACGTAAAGAACTTAAGGGCACATAGAGGATACGTGTTTAATGGATTATCTGAAATCTATAGTCTGTTGACAATGATGAATATATTTAGTATAATGCCCAGATAACAAACGCCTTCTTGTGATTAATTTGAAGTTTAGCCGAATATCTGTTTTCTAAAAGTATCAGAATAAAGTTACTCTTTACAAAATTTTCTGCACAAAAGTCCAGGGTTTTCATATTTTGATAAAAAGTGTTTGTAAAGATTTACATACTTCATATGAAATGCAGATATTCATATTTCATTCAGCTCATCTTCCAAATTTGCTAAATTAGACCAGTACTTGTCTTTCTAGTATAAGCGCTGTTTTTAGAATTATGAAGTTTTAAACTCTACTTACTTAAGAGATACTTTACTTTAAACCATACTTACTTATAGGGATGAGCAAGTTTATATATGTTACGGTGAAACACCGAAATCTGGAGAATGTCGACTTTCACCGGTGAATGTCAACATTCACATAGTCGCTTGGTTATGTCCGAAATATTTTCCAAATACTCTTATTTCTGACTTACACCAGTGAATGTCGATGAGAATATTATATTTTCTTCTCCGTAATTCAGTCGCGAAAAAACACACAAGTACTTAAAACACACAATACATTCAAAATGAGAAAGGAAAATAATAGAAGTTAAAAAACTTACTTAATTATACAGTACGTATTAAATGAGAAAATAAAATAATAGTAATAAAAAACTTACTAAATTATGTGATTCAAATCTGATTAATTGCAACAACTTAAACTATTCTGAGACTTGCACAAGAGGCCCTTGCTTTTTCAACTGCATTTATGGGAAACAGCCAGTCGCCTCTCTTTTCGACCTACACCAGAGCATATCTGTGATTGTCGACATACACCAGTAAGGGTCCGAATGTAGAAGAATGCAATGTTATATTCGATCTTTCACCGACGTATTTGGTGAAACGGTCATTATTTGTAAGTCTTATAATATATCTATTAAAAACAGCATATCTTTAAGTTCCGATAAACAGGAATAATTAAGTAGGAATTGACAGTAATATGTGAAAAAACTGTATTAACATCAAGTGACATCCACTAAATGTTTTAAAAGGTGTATTTGAGCTTGAGTGGATGAATAAAAGTATTTTATTAACGACTGAAAATTTGAACAAGATATAGGGAGTGTGAGCTAATAGTAGGAATTTAAAAACGGCTTGAACTTTCCAGCTTTAATACAGCGATTCATTTTCTTTCTAAAATTAAACTGAGCTTTCGATTTTGAAAGTCACGAAAGCGATGAATAACCTTGCTGCAATTTTAATGACGTAAGCGATAAGGTAACAGTTTCAAGGATCTTTTCAAATATTACCTTTGTTTCAAGATTCTAATTTTCTTTCTATTTATTTTATAGACAATTTTAGGAGCAAAGCCAAAATTTTGAAATTATTTTTTTTTTGCAAACTTGATACTATTTCAAGTTTTTGAAAAATGGAGGAAACTCTTTTTCATTTATTTATAAAAGAAATGAGTTCAAGCGAATTTTACGATGCGATCTCTGAAACAACAGCTTTCAGACTTGGTCAAATATTTATAAAATGGTTTTTGCAAAGCCGTTACCCGTTCTATCAACTCAAAGTTTCATTTTTCTGCCTTCTTCGTCAACGATGTGATTTCGGGCAATAGTATAGCTAGCTTTCATTTAAAATTCAAGTTTTCCCTTCTTTTTGCTGATTTTTCTACCTCGTATTTCCCTTCTTTCTAGAAATTTTGTCTCGAGAACAAAAGGATAGGAAAGAATTTTATTCTACAAAATTTCATAAATTTTTGTTGTAAGAGCAATATAATGTACGAATAAAAAGAAACCCAACTTCTTTTCGAGATAAAGATAATAACTAAGAGAATTAGTATTCTTACGCGCCTTAAAATGAAAAAATCCAAATCATAAGAAAGTTTTACACCCTTTGCGTAAAAATAAAATAAAAAAATTAACATAAGAGAAATTTATCCTCTTGATGTTATCGTAGTGGAATAACTCAGTGGTTTAAAAGACGCTTTTCTTTCTAAATACTTTAGGATAATGAGTATAATTTACCTCAGTATCTTACGAAAACATGAATCTAAAGAAATTATATGACATATTATTAAGATATCACAAAATTATTAAACACTTTAGTAAAATGAATATACAGGTATCTGAATTTTTACTTCCTTGTACGAAGTAAAAAGAAAGTATCGTAATCGCGAAAAATTTCGAGTATCACGTTTCAACACAAATATCCATTTTAACCGCTATCGAATCAATTTAACGACGTTTTTGCGTTGACATCTGTTCGTAAGGACAGAACAAAGAACTCTCTTTCCCCCAAAAAATTATGAAACTGATTTAAAATGGGTTCTGAACAGATGTTTTTCGTAGGGTCTGTGCGTACGTGCGTATGTATCTCGCATAATTCAAAAACGAATAGCCTCAGAACGTTGAAATTTCGTATATAGGACTGCTATAACGTGTAGATGTGCACCTCCTATTTTGGTTGCAATCCGCCGCACCAAAATATATAAATATATGTATATATATATATATATATCCACTCTGTTGCTCGGTTCGGTGAGCTCAGTTTCTTTATCCTTATAGGTTTATAAATTGTGCATTTTTTACTTTGAAAATGATTGAACTATGTTGTTCTTATCTTCCGGTTAAGGGTTTTATGCCCTTAGTTAACCTGCATGTCATAATTGTAGAATTATCATCAATTTAAAAGTTGTTTAAGTGCGTCCAAGCCTATTTTTTTGGTCATAGCAGCCATATTTGTTTACATTTGAAACTTAGCAGAATAGTGGATTTGTTGCCAATATAGAGAAACCAAAGCTTCGCAACAGCAAAGTAACGTCTTCTTTTATTATTGCGAATCAAATCATGTTTAATCCTTCCTTTCTGGAATTATCAGTCAAGCTATCAAATTATCAGTCAAGCTATCAAATTGTCCCATGTATTGATTCAGCATAGCGTCCACAACAAATTAAGTCAGTTTCTACGCTGCAGTGTCCTTTTGCCGAGAGAGACAAAAAGTTAACAAGTTAGTAAACAGTTTAAAAGTAAACAGTTTTTGTGCAACAAAAAATCTGCCTTCTTGCCCGCTGGCCGAATTGCTTGTTTTTGCGTAGAAACTCTAATTTTAATAGTAAAAATTGTTCTTTAAATTCTTTTAACTGCATTTAAGTTTTTTTTTTCTATAGTTCTGAATTTTTAATAAAGATATTTTGAGGTTTTATGTATTTTTGCGTTGTCGCGAAGTGAGAATTGAATTAACTGAATGTGAAATATATCTTTAATTAAATTCGAGGAAATAAGTTTAAATAAATTGTGGGAATAGATGCGTATAATTTAATATTACGTACAAGGAAGTTATGTATTGTTCACATCAAGATTTTTTATTTATATTGAACTTACATAATACTTTCCTTATTCGATAATACGAAATCTATTAACTTGTATGGTCTTTTTACTCTTTATGGATGGTTAGCAAGCCTAAAATATCGTCATTTCTGCCCAAACGGTCGTCATTTTTGCCACTCTATCATCCAAAGAATGAGTTAGAAACTTCAGACGTTTTGTATTTCCGGATATAACCTTTCTTGGATAGCATATATAAATAATGAGCGACATTCCTGATGAAAGCTGGACTCATAATTTACCCATTCTTCAGTGAATGCACAGCAAGTGAGTATTGGGCTCACAATAAGGTACAAGATTTTACATGTCTGTTAAGTGTTTTTGCAGGTCTTAAGTCTTAGCTTTATTTTGCAGGTCTTAGAGGTTGTAGAGTTATTATCTTATTTTTTGAAGCAGGACATGAAAAATGAGCAATGCCTTGGCCGGGACTCGAACCTGGATCTCTCAAATACTCGCCAAGTATGCTTCCAATAACACCATGAAGGCATGCGGAAATTAGGGAGAAAAATACTTTATGCATTTTTTTAATTAATAAGACAATAACATCATTAAAGTGCAGTGAAATAAACTGAAAATAATTTTGAATGATACGCAAATTAATAGTGAAATACAAGTGCATACACTACTTTACGTTTAAATGCATGACATGCTGAGCATGACGTAAAACCCAGTTCAATGAACAAGTTTTTTTTTATCAAACCATAGAAAATTTTTCAATTAAATGTAAACTCAGTTTTTAATCTTTTAGATGTAATTTTATATATTCGGAGCTCATGAAGAAGTATTGATACAAGTAAAATAAATTATTATTTTCCATTAAAACACGTAATATAAAAAATTTAACGTCAGTTCTTACGTAGGCCAACAGAATAATAGTAATAATAATAATAAAATAAAAAAGCCAAAAAAATTTTTTATTAAAAATTTTAAACATTTTTAATATGTATAAAAACTGCATTAACATTAAGTGTCATCCACTACAAGTTTAAAAAAATGTATTTGAACTCGAGTGGCTGTATAAAAAGTATTTTATTAACGATTGAAAATTTGAACAAGGTATAGAGAGAGTGTGAGCTAATAGTAGGAATATAAAAACAGTGAAAAGTGTTACTAATTCAAGACTATTAAAGTTGTACAAAAGGTGACATATTTGCATATGTTTAATTAGCAGATTTTATTCGTTTCTGCTTTCCTTTCCGAAGAATGAAGATTTTATATAATTTTTTCATAAATACAGTTTTTCGCTAATTACAGTTTTATTGTATTTTATCACTCATTTAGGTTTGTTTAAATAAGAAAAGAATTTTTTTTGATCTTATTAACTAAAGAACACACAAAAATATTACATAGTTTTTATTTACTGTTACACTACGTTAGCTTATTTTAAAAGCCATACTAAAAAAAGTCACCATAAGATGTACGTTTATTATAAAGTCTAAAATTTTTCAAGGATACAAAAGATTTTACAAAAGTAAATCCAGAAGAAGTTTCTAAAAAGCTTAATTTGAACAGGTTAGATAAACGCTGACTACTTTTTAAAACACATTAAAATAAAATATTGCAAAACGAATTCATGGGGAAACGGGATATATTGAACTTGCTCTGCCATTTCTAGATCTCCAAATTCAAACAATTTCGTGTTATTTATTGAGCTCTTAGCTAGTTTATTTCAGACATACTAAACAAATATTCCAGAGAAGAATGACATAATTACATTGATTGAGTATTTGCCAATAAATGTTTCAAGTTGCCCCGATCATAGAGATAGTTTTTTTTAAATGACAAAAGGTTTTGTTAAGCGCTAAAACGAATTATAAAACTTCATTTAATTTAACGAAAACTATTAAAACAAAGAGCATGTTTTTATAATTTTGATGACTGCAGAAGCAGCATTGTTATGCTTAAATTTTACTAAAGTAAACCAAATAAAAGAGAATATTCTAAAAAGTTTTTGCTTCTGAAGAATGGGAACCTAAGTCTGATTGCGCACGAAACCGGTAGAGTTTTATTCATATTGTAGCGATCTCGACAACAACTCAACGCTCCCGAATTTGAAAAAGTTAGAATTCTTGAACGTAGCGCAACGGAGCTCTTTTGGACTTCGTGAACAAAGTTCATTTTCTTGGGCTACTGGGTAAACCCGTATCCCAGTCTAGTACAGAAGTCAGTTTCCGAACGTTGCCTAGAGTAAAGGCTGTTTTGGGCTAGTGGTAAAGAATTCGACTCGCAGTAAACTGACCCAGGTTCGGGTCCTGTTTATGCCATGCTGCCCTTTCTCATTGGAGTTAATAGATGGCGACACGGGCAAGCAACTACCGAGGCTTCATGAATCACGTGATCGCTACAATATTATGCGTGAAACTGAAGTTGTTTTTTTGCCCAGTTTTAACTGTTACAAAAATAATCAGATATCAAAACCAACAATCTATTAACTTTTAAGGCAGTACGAAAAACATGAGACAAGTTAATATGAACTGGGGAATGGGAAACTGATAAAATAAAGGAACAGATATGTCATTAAAATGGTTAAATTGAAGTTTACGAAACCACACATGTTTGCCCACTAAATTGCTGGAAAACTAATAATATCAAAATCATCGAATTAAGCTTAATTTGGGTTAAAATCTAATGCCAAATAAAAAGCTATAAATAAAAGTAGTCAAGAGAATCAAGGGGGGGGAGGAGGGAATTCTTTCAAATTTATAAGAAATTGATTCTATCCGGAAGTGGGCGGAAACTCATCATAGATGATGGATCATATTTCATGATTGGTCATAATCTCAATATGGCACAAAGTATTATTATTCATTATTTCCTGTGTCCTTGTACACTTCAGGATAAAATCTGAAAGATTTTCAAGGAAACGAATATTATGACACCGCATAAAATGAATGTGATAACATTTCTAAACTTGTTTTCGTTCGGAAATGCTTCATGGTTTTAAGTTTGATTCCTTTTTCAAACATCATTAGTTTAAAAATCAAAATGAAGATCATTTTAGTTTATACGACATATTATGAGCTGTTTGAACAACCAGAAACCTGACGTGTATTTAGATCAAATAATATCCTTAATGTATCCCGAAGTAGAGGTATTATAACATTTGAAATTTTAGTCCTGAGATCAGATATTCCAGTAAAGAACAGCGTCTGGAAATAACTTAATTCAAGAGGACTGACCTTCGATTGTGAAAGTCAGTTTTCTAAAGAAAGAATACTAGTATGCATACTAAAGCTGCAGCAAATTTCGGCAAGACGAGTCAAAAATGAATTCGCACAGAAAATTTAAATGAGAATAAAAATACCTAATTAAATAGTAATATAATGGCAGCTTTTTAATTTGATGTGAATTATATTTGCTAACATTAAAAAAAAAAAACTTAAATTATTTTGCATACGTACATCAAACAGTCTTCCCAGTCACAGTGTTTTGCACACTTATATCACCTGGTTTCTTATATTTTGCTCTGTTCATTTATGAGTCAGAATTCTAAAGCACAAAAATATTCTTTTTTTTAACCCAAAGGAGTGTTAGCCCAGAAGGGCTATTAGTCTCAAAACAGCATTTTGTATCTTTTAATTATAAATGTCCTTTTCACTTTTCAAATTGTTGTCACTAAATATTAGAGTCCTGTATTGTATTTAATGAAATTAAATAACGAAACATCAGCATGGATCTATGTATGTTTCTCATACTGTTAAAAACAACGATACTTAGAGCCATCAAATTTTGAATAACATAGTCCTCCACCCGAATATGGGCACATGGAAGCCGGAATTTGGAATTTTTTTTTATACTCTACTTCATATTTAGTAAAACTTTAACGAATTTTTGATTAACTAATCCAACGATTTTAAAGCGAGCATTGGCAACACTGTGCGGAATAAAGCATTTTTAACTTCATCGGGGGAGACTGTCTATCGCAAATTCTAATGATACTCTGTTTTTAAATATTTTGTGATTTTACTGTTGAATTGAAGTTTGTGTTAGGTAAGCGCAAAGAACATGATATTTAATGTAAACACATGAAACTTAATAAAAAAAAAAAGACAAAAGTTTTGTAAAGCCGTCTTAATAAGAAAACTGAACATTGATATAATGAACTGAAAACGGACTTAAAAAAAATGTATGCCAACACTTAGTGCTGCATCGGGAATTCTAAACGTATACTGCTATGCTACTTTTAAAATTTTTGTAATTTTGCTGTTGAATTCTATTTGGCGTAAGTGCCAAGAAAATGATGCTTAATAGTAAAGCTAAAAAGACAAAAAAAAAAAAGAAGGGGGGAATTAGTAGGAGTGAGTGTAACAGCAGACTGGTAGCTCAGTGGGAGCTTAACAAAAACCTTAATCTACCCTGACGACCGTTAAAATCTGAAACCTTTCAGATTTGTTTTTGGCAGAAATTTATTATTTTGTTCTCGGAAACTTTATTTACATGTTACTTATGTTGATGTACATTATTTAGAATAAATTAGAGCTTCGCTGCTATTAAGAAATTAGTATTTAAAGTATCAAACAAATTGGAACCTTACTATTCCTTGTACATTTAAGAAATCTCTATAAGAGCGAAAGCATTGTAAACCTATTAAAAAGAAGCCATTCGCTACTCTAACAAGGGATTCTTCCTTCCCCTTTTGAACTCATTTTTACCCATTAAGGGAGGATTCCATAGAAAATGCCCGACGAAGCTAAATGCATTCCAAAAAGCAAATAATAAATAGAGAGTCAATCTTTCTTAGCTAACGTTGGATTATGTTAAATGCATGCAAAAGTTTAAAAGGGGAGAAAAAAGGGCCATTGAAACGAAAGGTGCCTGCTTAATCGGGCCTGGAAATGATCGGCCGTTTGGCAGCTCGTCTATGCTAATGCACGGAAATGTTCGGAAAGCTCTGCAGCGTGAAGAAGGTGAAGCAAAAAAGAAGAAAAAATCTTCCAATTCTTTAAGCTCGCTCCTTCTTAATGGCAATAGATTTATGTTTTTCGCCATTTTACGATTATCGAGGAGCCCGTAGAAATTGCTTCTTGTAAAAGTGATATAACATGAAAGGGAGTCTTTTTGTGTTACCATAATTCTCAAAAATTAAAATTTCATGTCAATAGATATGCTATTTATATATTTGATATATTAATGCTCGCAGCCTGTTCTGTCATTACGGGCAGTATAAATTAAACATAAATATGGATTTTCTAATATTTCCTGTGCAAAAGAATATTAAATAAGTTGCACCACTTTACTAACCAACGGAACTAAATATAAAATGGGTGGTAGGGAAGCAGTCAGTAAAACACTTTATCATATGTGCATTTTATGTGTGTATTTATATAATACACCGAAGCAGTATAAGACATTTCCTAAAAAGGGAATTAAAAATGCAGTGGGTTTCTTCGCCGAGCTTTGCTGAGGAGAGAGAGACTACAGAATTTTAACAAAAGAAGCAAAAAAATCCTATTACATTTATTATTATAGTTTTGTTTACGGTATTCCTTTTGAAAATGGAAGAAAAATGAAAAATGAAGCTTGAGATATAGATTTCAATCAGAAGCTGAACTAAAGGATTGAAGCCGCTATTTTCTCTTCCATTCTTCCCTACCTATTATTCTCAAATAATAGTATCTAGCAAACCGTGCTCGAATTGTGTAATGAAACAAGTGAATTACCAGCTAGAAAGCGGTATGTAACTGACATTCCTCCCTTCTCTCAAAGAAGTAACTTTCTTGAAATTCCCGTCTTTGATATTTCAAAACCAAATCAAACAAAGCCCAATTTTAATGCATTTCTCCTACAGCTTTTAGAAGCTGAGTAGCATTCCCAAGCCCCTTTGCGAAGTTGTATTATATTGATCTTTTCAACAAACCTTAATGTTTTTCATTAGTAAAGCTTGAAACGAAAGAAATGTATTCTAATAATTTTAAAGGTGAATGTCGCAACTAAATAAAAACTGGATTAAATTTTGAATAGAGTTATAGATTATATTTTCATTTGGAAACAAAAATGTGAGATCTTTAATTTATTCCTTAGTTTGACTCATCCTTTCTGTTTTCAAGAACTACAGTGGCATGAAAAGCAAGATGCAAAACAAAATCAAAATATTCCTAAACAATCTATGGAGGAGATCTTTGAGTCCAATATATTGAAAAAAAAAAGAAACATAAAAGGTTTCAGATTTTAAATTACGTCCAAAGCTTTGTTTTAACATTTCGTGCGTTACCTTTATTTATTAAATATCATGTTAACCGCACATAAAACAAATTCCAAATTTCAAATTTGGGCTTCCAGATGCCTATATTCTCAGTAGAATTACGTCATTCAAAATTTGGATGGCTCTAGGTACCGTTGTTTCATCACAATACGAGAAACATACATACATTTATGTCGATTCTTTATTATTTAATTTCTTCAAATATAATACAGAGCGATAATATTTGGTGGCAACAATTTCAAAAGAGAACGGGCATTTAGAGTTATTCGACTCAAGATCGCAAAACGAAAACAATAGTCCCTCAGGGACAAAGTCCCTTTGGACTAATAAATCTAATATGATAAATCGAGAACTGAAGATAAAACATTAAGATACATAATACAAAATTAACTTCAATATAAAATTCCAGAGTCTGTTAGGTTTTCCGCAGCAGGAAACGTGAAAAATATGCCAGGCCCTCGCCGAAATTCAAATCCTATGCCTTCCGATTGCTGGCGGAATGTGCCTTCAGCTACACCATAATGCCATGCGTTAAAGCCTTACAAAAAATGCATCAAATTATAAGAAATAAATTAAGGAGTTAATAAGCTTTATATTGTAGCGTGCTTATGGGTTCATAATAGACTGAATGCACAAATCCGATAAAAGGTTAATAAAATGTATTTCTAGCAAAAGAAATATAAGAAAACGCTGGGATTTTCCTCAGGGACGTTCGTACAATATCACGCAATATAATCAGTAGCTATACTTTAAAATACTCAAAATGTTAATTACAACGCACTGCAAAGAGAAAGCTAATCCGATCTCCCCGCGAATTCGCATCAATAACAATAACTAACAGTAAGTTCTGATAATTTCTGGTTACAGCTAACATAGTAGTCAATTACATTTATTCAAATTAAATATAAATTACTGAGATAAACATTTATTCAATATTAAATGCACGTGTTCCTGTATTTTTATTTTCAGTGTAACTTTCTGTTAGTGCTTCATTGCACGGGGATATAAAACAATTTTAATTATAATTCTACAAAAAATAGCTAACTAAATGCAAAACCTGTAACAATATTTTGACTTACTATGGTGTGTAATATAATGGCAATAAACAGCTGTAGTACTGTGGCAGACTGGCATATGATATGCCACATATGATCTACTGTTTTTGACAGCATTTTTTGTATTTTTGCGTAGATGAAATTTGAAGTTATTGAGTAAGTTTCTCAGAGAAAGTAAATATGAAGTTTCAGATAAAGATAAGCAGGTAATAAGAAACCAAAGTAAGCGTTTTTCGTAGTTTATGTACTTCAAAGTGCTTCTGTCATATGCGGTTGGTTAGATCCCCTTTCGAGATGTAAACACTACATAGGTGGTCCTTCAGCAGATAGTATACAGATATAGTTATCCAACATTCCCAATAAATAAATTTAAATAATACTGTCATACTTCTTTCCAAAACATCTTACAGCTATTACATTTTTGTTACATTTACGTCCAAAAATCTTATTTATAATTTCAAATACAAATTACTTCTGCTTTTTAGATTGATATGGTAGTCGATCATCTGAAATGTCTGTATGCAATGTAATGTAAATGTAAAGTATCTATCTTCTTATTCATGCGACCTTCTGCATGAACGACAGAATTATCCATAGGCCGTTCATTGAGAAAGAAAACTAAAAAGAAACAAAAAAAATATTCTTCTGAGGCATGCACATTTATTATATATTCCATAAACATCGATATTTTAGAAACGTTCATTATAATTTTTTCTATAGTTGCCTTAGCAATGGAAAATAAACCTGACAAGTTCGTAAATGCCAAAATAGGTTCAACTATTCAGACACATGCAGCGTTATTTATTTTAAACATTTCCGGTAATGAAACTGCAGCCACCATATTTTAAAGCACTGAATGAAATAATTTCTGTTCATTTAAATAATACAATATTAAATATTATATATTTTAAAATGACATGATTTAATGTATTACATATTTGTATAACGGTATAATTTACACTTTTTACCATGTATAAAGTAAGAAGGAGGTATTGTAATCACGAAAAATTTCCGGTATCCTATTTCAACAAAAATATCCATTTTGACCGCTATCGAATGCAATTTAACTATTTTTTTGCGTGACATCTGTACGTAAGGACAGAATAAAGGACTCCTTTTCTCCCATAAAATTATAAAGCTGATTTAAAATGGATTCTGAAGAGATTTTTTTTCTGGCGTCTGTGCTTACGTACGTACGTACGTATGTACATATGTATCTCGTATAACTAAAAACAAATAGCCTTAGAAACGTTAAAATTTATATATAGGAGTGTTACAACATGTAGATGTGTTCCTCCTATTTTGGTTGCGATCGGCCGCACCAAATGTATATAAATATGTGTATGTATACATACGTTCTGCTACTCGGCTTGGTGAACTCAGACTTTTATTCCTATATATTGGTAAATTGTGAATTTTTTGCTTTAAAAATGATTAAATTATGCTGTTCTTATCTTATGCTTAAAGTTTTTATGCTTTAGTTAACCTACATGTCATAGTTTTAGAATTATCAACAATTTAAAATAGCCAGTCTCAATTCGCTATATCCAGTTTATAAATTTAGCGATTTGTTAACGTCCGATTTGACTGTATTTTAGTACTTCAGACTTTCTGTATTAATTCAGGAAACCTTAATTAGAATTAACAAAATATGAGGCTGTTCTATATTTACTTTTTAAACTTAAAACTAATATTTCACTATGCAGGGAATAATTTTGGAAGGCATTAATATTCTTTTGAAAAGAATTTTATATATTTTTAAGTTTAAATTCTTAATCTGTTTTTACTAATTACAGATGAATGTCAACGCTAAATTTATAGCTAGTCTTAATGCACCTGAAATACATAATTATGGTGAGCTGATAATTTTAGCATTAAGTTTCTTGTATTTCAAACGAACGTTAAAAAATGCTTCAAACAATTTATAGGGTATTAAGTGTTTTGCTCACGCCATGGAATAAACTCTTAGAAATGCCAAGTTGATTTAAATAATTTACATTTCATGCTTTTGCATACTTCGTTTGAAAATATAATTAGATTTCCTCCATTAATAAGCAAGTTTGCGTAGTTTCTTAAATAAAGCGAAGATCCAAAATCTCTATTGAAAATCTTTCTAAATTTTTAAGCTAATAAAGTAATAATACCAGATGTAAGAATAAACTGTGATCTTAAATTGTCAGAGGACGTTTTGTCTACTTCAAGTGATGGTTACCTGTTAACAAAAGTTGCTGACAGTTTCTGAAATTTACTTAAAACATTGCAAGTCTAAGACACAAACTGCTGCTTAAAAACCCTTTGTAATAGCTTTAACACTTAGTTGCATTATTATAACAATTAACAGAGCTAGAATTGCAAGCTAAAACTTTCCACAAACTAAAATGGTTGAAATCAAATTCGTTTCAAACTAAAAACTTGAAGAATGAAACTGAAACTCAGAGCCTAATCGAAGCCTAAATACGAAGAAAAACTCACTTTTATCTTTTGCATAAAAATAAGTAATTGAAAAAAATTCACATCGGACTAAAAAAAGTAAGCTCTGGTACTCAAGCGACAGATTTTCTTGTCATTCACAATCCTTTCAATATTTTTCTTAACCTACAGCAAAATATTTCCCTATTAAGTCAAAACAATTTTCCCCGTAATTTATTCTGCTTACACAACAGCTTGAGGCTCATATACATAATCAACTTAAAGCTTATTTTCTACACAAATAAAAGTAAATATACGTACTTACCTCTTAAGACCTCTTCGTAAACTGTGGGGTTCAAAGTTTGGATGAAGCTATTCATTTTACATTCCAGGGGATTTTAGAGAGTACTCAAGTAGCTTCGAATTCGAATGGACCAGAAAATGTTGAAAAAATAAAATCAGCTCAGGCACAAGAAAGGGGAGTCGGGAAGAAGGGGTGCAGAGGAGGTTCGTGGTGAACGTGATTGATAAATTAATTCGATTAAGTCGCCCAGGCGATTACAGTGATGGACTTCCTAATGCCCGACTCCTTCCAATTTAGCTTGTGGCCAGGTACAAGTCGAATTTTATTTAGATATTTCCAATAGAGCTTTATCTAAAACATATACAGAAACGCATCTGTATTCACAGAATATACATGTTTGTATAATGAATTCACACATATCAGATTACATCTAATCGTGCATAATGCTATATGCGTTATAATTAAAATGTTTTTTAGAAAGTCTTCTAAATTGATAAGGCTTCCGATAAAAATAAACAGTGAGATCTGTCCCGTACGAAGTGGATATCATATTCGACGCAGAATCGAGAGGTACCGAGTTCGAACATCGGGGAGAGCACTGCACGTTTTATGTTCCTAAGTCGATATAACCTAATGACTCTAAAAATTGAAAGAATTCTCGCATATTCTGTATAGAAAATAATATATGAAGTTAATCGTCTGCAAATGTGGACTTTATAGCAGGTATAGTTGAATAGCTGAAGTTGAAGTTTACATATTTAACAAGCTCAAACACGCAAGCGATAAAACAAAAATTGATCTACCGTACGATGACCTTACATAACCATCAAATGGCTATTCTCTAGCTAATACAAGTGTAAAAATCAAAGAAATGGAACTTTGAAATCAAACTCTGGATCAATTTATCCTTTTTGTTACATTAGTTTATATAAATTAGTTTCATAACGTTATTTTAGTTTTCACTACATAAAGGTGGACTATATGTTGATTCGAAAATGGTTACTACATATTTTCTCTCTCTTTCTGTTGAATAATTCGATAAGATATATCTTAATCAACGTTCATCGAAGTTTCCTGCTTAATTTTATTAAAATATAATAAACATTGCTTAAAAAGTTGTTTAAAGCTCCATTCAGATGGTCGTATAAATGTCACAAAATTATAAGGCATAAAATGCGAAAGTTTCGTTCACACCTGCCAGACAGGGTCTAAGCCGTAGCCAATTAGAGAAGCTAAATTTGAACATGCGATGTGTCTATAGCTTTTCCTCTCTGTTTTCCCGCTCAATAGGTTTCGGGCGTTCCTTCTGATTGGTCCACTCTTGTACCAAGTTGGATAAAGCGGAAACCTTCAAACTTTATGACAAAACCCCTAAACCAGTTTTTGTGACGTAGCAAGGTCTGGTTACCTAACAACGAAGCTCAGTTTAAACCAGTTATGAAACTTACACCCCGGTAGGGAGCCTAGCGGTAACACCACTGGATTAATTAAGATTTAATGTAAGATTTAATGGACTAATTACATTGTAGAGAGCGATAAATTTTCTAGTGAATTATTCACAAGGGTCTAGATTATCATTCATATCGATACTGTTTTTCATTATTTTAACAATACAAAAATCGACATAATGAGTATATAAAATTATGTATACAGTAGAATGTCGATTAATTGGGAGAGGATTAACCGAGTGGCGAATTATCCGAGATCCACCTGATAAATGTCGTTTGCTTATTACCGGAATGGTAGAAAAATTGCTATCGCAAATCATAAAAGTGAAACAAAACTGTTGAGGAAAAATACGAAACGGAGGAAAATAACATGTAAACAACATTAATACCGAATGACATTATAATAGTTGGTAATTAACTGCTCGTAATACCGAATGTAAGACACGTTATTAAATAACCGTTAAAAATAAGCCTCACTAACGGGAAAAATAATCATGTGTACGTAGTGAAATTTTAATGTTCTTGCTTGAGATTTAATTTTTAAATTATACTGTTGTTTAAATTCTTTCATTTGATCGGGGTAAAGTTCTTTTAAGTTAGCAGAAAAGGTTGTACAACAATAGGCAATTTTTTGCGTTCTCACGGACGGAGAATTTTGGGGGGTCAAGGGTCGGTGGCCAGCTGCATTTTTTTCGTCCCCTTGTCTTTTGGAGGAGAACATATGTTTTTCTCGTTCAAAGGCGAACAACTCTAGCGGCGGCGATCCTTGACAGAATTATGGGGTAAAAGTACTTAGGGTGTCGCATTCGTTAACTGATTTACATTGTAAACGTCCCTTGGTTTTGCGCGTGAAAATAGGGGCTTGTCACTCTAAAAAGAGAGGACTAATTTTCTTAGACTTTTGGTTAGTATTTATTGCTCTGGTTCTAATGGTTAAAGAGGCTTACTGTTTTGTGTAGGATTGGTGAATTTTAATTTTATGGATTTTTTGAACCAATAGTAATTATAGAGGCGGTCCACATTTTGAGCGTCGCGACGTTTTAAAAATGGTCGCACACAGAGGCGAAGGAGATCTTTTAAGATTTTTGTCAGATTTTCGAGACTTTTGGAGGAGAGGTCCGGCGTCCTCCCCCTCGGGGCCGAAGCCCGCTGTGCGGTCATGGATGGACAAACTGTCAGAGCGAGAACTTGTCCGAGAGCGTTCCGGGCCCTTACCGTTGCAGTTTCGGCGATTTTCAGTTAAGATCTACGCTACGTTCCAATCCTCAAACATTTGGTGCTGAATGCATCGCTAGGGGGTTTTTTCTTGCGCAAATTGTGGACATTCATGTTGTAGGACTTCCTGTTATAGAGAATCGGCGAGGCTGACGGCGTGATAATCGTTTTCTAATGATTGACTGTGTTGGAGTTTTAAGAAGGAGGTGAAGTGTTGGAAGGAGTCGTCCGACTTGGTTTTTGATAGCGTATGAAATAGCTAACCGTGAGTGCCTCTATTCGACAACTATTTTGTTTCGTCCAAATATTTTTTCCGACGTGTTTACGAAATGATTCGGCAACTCCCGAGCTCTACAGAAGGTCGATGTAGGCGGTTTACCGCGAGTGTTTATTTTTGTTTTCTCTCTCGTATGGCTTATTGTTAGTGGTTATTTCATTACTAATTTGAGAAAGTGATTAAAGATGTAATTGAGATGGGTAATAATTTAAATTAAATTGAGGGCAAGTAATTCTTTCTTAAAGAAAATTTTCACTGAATTGATGTGCAATCAGTATTCTATCAAGTAGTTTAATTAATTTCAATTTGCCAGAAAATACATCATTCATTGTTTCAAGTTGAATTATTTCTTATTGGAAAATTGAAATGTGAGTTTTGTAAAGTACATGACTAGTAAATTTTGGGTACAATATTGACAGTTGTACAGATTGTCAAATGAAAATTTAAGGGAAATTTTTGGATAATATTTTGTAGCGGTAGTCTGATCAGCTATCCGTAATTAAAATTTTTGGAATATTAAATAAATGTATGCTGTTGATTTACTACTGTAGTTTTTTGTGTTTTTATCTTGTGGTCTACTGTAGGTCGCCCATGTGATTCTTTCGGAAAACATGGTTAAACTTCCATTCGAACCTGAGTAGTTTATTGCGGGCGTAGGAGAAATTAATGATGTTTGTAACTATACGATCAGATTTATAATTTAACTGAACTGGTGTATTGACTTCATAGTGTGAGATTTATCTTTTCCTGGTGTTTTGAATTGTTCTATATTATACTTAAACGAAAAGTGTTTGTGGCTATCTCTAGAATTGTATTGAGATTTATGTGTTTTCAGGGAGTAGAGCTGATTTAGTTAGTTTTTGTGAAAGGTAGCATGTGGATGATTTTGTTTCGGGAATGCATCTTACATGATTAATAATCTTTTGATTTTAACAAAACACCAGTGAGGATAAGTTCTTTTTTTTATTGAACCTAAGAGCTGAGAGTTGATATGATAAACGTATTTCTGTATTAAGGATTTATGAAAATTTATAATCTAGCTAAAAGTATTAATTAGAGAATTAGTAATCAATCACCAGTATTTTTGAATTGATTTAATGAATTCAGTATATTTTTACGAGAATTTAAGCATCGTATTTTTAGTTTTTCGCGGCACCAAGTTAGGTTTAGGTCAGGCAGAGAGTTAAATGTAAAAAGCAAACCCGTATATTTGTGTATCGCAACAATTCGTAGTGTACTGCAGGAGTAATGTGAATAAAAATAAAAAGAATGGTGCACTACCAACAGACACTCTTTTATTGGCTCCAATACTTTCACAGGAGCTCTGGCTTGCTAATTCTTGAGATTTTCACAAAGCTACTTAATTATGCCCATTTTGTGGCATTAATTGTTCCACTGTAAAATATTGTTACGGATTTTGTATTTATTTAGCTATTTTTAGTAGAATTGCAATTAAATTTTTCATTTTCCGGCGCAATGCAGAGCGTGACGAAATTTAAGAGAAAGCTACGCTGGAAAAGTATAAATACAAGAGCGCGTGCATTTAACATTTAATAAATAGATATCTCGTAATTGCTATTGCTATCCAGGAAAATCGAGAAAGTACCAGACTGTTCACGCGGATGATTAAAAAGGCTTATAAAAGCCGGATTAAAACATCTCAGCTCAGTTACTGTTGTTAAGTGTAGTTGTTACTTAGTTAAGTGAATTCTAGTTATTTACTTAGTGCTGATAGCTACGGTGAGATAGTGTGATATTGCACGAATATCTCTGAGATAATTTTTCAGCATTTTGTTTTATTTCTTGCGAAAAGAATAAGTGTTATTAACTTTTTAACGACTTGTGCATTCAATCCATTACGAACCCGTACTCACGCAACAATATTTTTATGGTGATCAGCGATGCTGTTTCAAGTAATTTCGTTTACAATGGACTCCAAGCTCTGAATTCTTAAATACGCGCCGAGTGTGTTGGTCATTACACTACATACTGAGAAGGGGGAAAAATACTTTATAAAGTAACTGTAATTCTATATGCAAGCCTAGCAAGGGCCTAGATATGGCCGAGCGTAGTAACAGCTAAGAGAGATGTGGCCAGAAGGCAAACGCGCGCTAGTCAGGAAATCAGACTCTCTCCGTTGAAGTCGGTTAAGTCACGACTTAAATAGTACTCATTCTCATTTGCATTCTCTGCGTTTCTGAAATGACATTCTGGCAGGAAATATTAAGCTGAAATTAGAATAAGAAAGGAAAGATACAAAACTTAAAATAACTGTTAGAAAACGCATAATAAAACTTACAGGCTCATGGAAGATTTATGGACTGGAAGGGAAAAAATTAGAAAAATATATTAATACTGCTAGCTCCTAGAAAAGAAATAATTTCTATTGTAAAAGAAGGCACGAAAAACATCTATACGTTGAATCAGTTCATGCAATCGAATTTAAAAAGATTCTACGCTCTAAAAGATCTCGTCGAGCTTGAAGATACAGGATCTGAATTACTTTAGATGCTTAAGATTGAAATAGAAAATTTGATTTTTGAGTATTTTCCCCTTAATTTCTAAAGATAGAATTCTTAAGTTCCTTGAATGTTGTTCTTTTAACTACCTTCTTTTCAAACAACATTAAATTCTTTAAATCTCGAAATGTTTTCTTAATTTCTTAATTTTCCCGTGCACATAATACCGAATAGGTGGCAGAAATTTCTTCCCCTTCTATTGACAAGCTAAGTGTTTGCACACGTCATGTCATGTATGGTTTTCTCATTCATCAGCTAAATGGTTAGTGGTAAATTGACAAGCAAAGGACACAAAAAGAACATTGCACAGTAAGAGAAGTTTTCATCTTATTAAGCAATCAAAACGAGTGGAAGGAGATATTTTTTTAGCCCATCAGTGGTCTCAGAACTTATTCTGGCTACAAAGCCATATGAAACTTATGTGATTCAGAGAGTAACTTTTTAAAATACCAAAGAAGCCTATGCGGTAGTGATGGGTAAGATTGAATCTTAAATTTTGAGGATCGTTTACCATATGATCCAGAATTCACTGGGCGCTCATACAGAACACACTATGACGACTATATTAAATCATTCCATGTTGAAGACGAATATCTCGAAATGCGTTTATAGTAGTTGTAAAGTGTCGAAGTTATTAAACACCTTCAAAGAAATTTCTTTTAGACAGTTGTTTTCAGATGACGAGTGTATGTCCTGGCAAAATAGGAAGTCATGACGTAGGAAGAAAATATTTTTTTTGTAACCAACTACCCTTTAATAAACCATCCAGTGAAATAAATGCAAAACTATACATTAAATAATTAACCTCTGGCTTTATTCAATAAGCAAATAAGTAAGCCACCATGTACATTTAATTTGCGAGGAAGTATTTTCGTAGCAATAATTTTCTACCTAATTTACGTATCCTTGGCTACTAGAACTTTACTGAAGAATATAGCGACTATTCTCTGGTCTTCTTACAACTATAAGTCCAAAGAAGGGTTAAAATACCCTTCTGTTCACTCACAGAAATAATACAATCGGCCCCTTCTCGGGCTTACAGGAAAGCCTTTACTTGGGCTTTAACTTAAGATAGAAAATAAGGAACTACTTCTAACTAGTTAAACCTTAGCCGAAGCTGCGTAAAAATAACTAACCGAGTTGGCCCGTAATTAAATATCACAGGCGAATAGTAACAGGTAAGTAAAACTACGGCCGAATGTAATAAGATAGGCTTAAAGCAGCGAGGTGGCCCGAAGGTATACACGCTTTACTGAGAATTTCAGAACTCTTCTACGGAAGTGACTGAACTTCCCATTAAATACTGGTTCTTCTTCATTTACATAAAACACGATACTGAAATCTCATTCTGGCAGGCAGTTGTCGGTGAAAAACAATAATATAAAGGAAAGGTTTTAAAAATTAAAAAAATCTGAAATTTTTTTCAGATTTTATATTCCTCCCAAAGGAACTTTTTTAACGTTTTGTGCGATATTTTATTAAATATCATGTTCTTCGCCCTTAAAACCATGAAATTCAATTCAACAGCAATATCGTAAAATAATTTTTACATGAGCATATCTTTAGAGTTTCTGATACACAGTCTCGCACGCTGGAGAAAAAAAATGTTTTTTTCCACTGCACATTGTTGCCATTGCTCGCTTTAAAATCGTTGAGTTTGTTAATACAAAATTCGCTAAAGTTTTAAAAAATATGAAATAGATAATAAAACAAAATCCGAATTCCAAATTTGGGCTTCAGATTCGGGTGGAAACGTACGTTATTCAAAATTCGATGGCTCTAGGTACCGTTGTTTTATCACAGAGCGAGAAACATACATACATTTATGCAGATTCTTCAATATTTAATTTCTTTAAATATAATACAGGGCTCTAGTATTTGGTGGCAACAATTTGAAAAGTGAACCGACTTTTATAGTGAATCAAGCAAAATTCCAAAACGAAATTAATAGTTCTTCAGGGCGAATTGCCCCTTTGGACTAATGATAACTACTAAAAAGTTAAAACAAACCCTATACACCATTTAATTTGCCGTTTCTAATCACCCATTTTAAATATAAGATTTTTCAAGAGAATTTCTTAAACCCATTCGCCAATCGTAATTCCTTAGCTTACAACTATTTAAGATATTAAACTGAATTTGTATACCAAGAACAGATTATAATTTCTCTTTAACCTGAATTATTTTTATATTTTTAGTCCAAAGGGGAAATTTACCCAGAAGGACTATTGATTTCGTTTTGGCATTTTGCTTTGGTTCACTATAAATGCCGGTTTACCTAGAGCCATCCAATTTTGAATATTGAACATTTCCACCCAAATATGGACATCTGGAAGCCCAAATTCGGGATTTGTTTTATTATGCATTTCATATTTTGTAAAACATTAACGAAGTTTTGATTAACAAACTCGACGATTTCGAAGCCAGCAATGGCAACTTGTACAGAAAACACATTTTTATCTCCAGCGGTCGAAAATGTGTATCGGAAGTTCTAAAGGTACATTCATTTTAAAATTATTTTATGATATTCCTCTTGAACTGAATTTTATGGTTTAAATGCAAAGAACATGATATTTAATTAATAAAGGTAATACACAAAATGTTAAAAAAAGCCCCTTTGGTAGTAATGTAAAATCTGGAAGTTTTTAGATTTTTTTTTCATTTCTGTAACCTGTTTTTTTCATTGTGGTAAAACAACGGTACCTAGAGCCATCCAATATTGAAAAACGTACCTATTCGTTCGAATTTAGGCAAGTTTTCAGATTTCAGTTTGAGTTTATTTTTCTGATTTATGTATTTTTGGTTGCTTCATTGGAAGAAACCCACAGTTACTCGGGATACATTCTAAAACAGATAAGTTTAAATTAATTGTGGTAGAATATACTACCGTAGTAAATGGAATAATGTTTTCAAATAAAACAAAACATTTTCAGCTTATTTTCGTGAGACCGACCTGAAAACGTATTAATATTATTTATAAATTAATAATATATTACTGTAATTTTAAAAGCGGGATATTTCTTTAATCTTTTCCTTGGATATTCCTGAAAAGAAAAATGTATTCACTCGATATTTCACATTCAGACGTATTTTTCAATTTCACCTTCGAGTCATCGAACAAATAAGGATCTCTGTGCAATCTATCGATTCGGGGGCGCATTCTGTAGTCCGAAAAAGAGGTTTCGAAGATTGGCTTCCATTTTATCAATATTCTTACTCTCCCCTTCATGTTTAAGATTTTATTACTTTGAGTCCGTTGCCAAGTCTCCGTGATTACAGTTCGCTTTTTCAGCGCATAGCAATGGGAAAACTAGAAACTTTTCTTGTGCAGCAAGAACTTTAGCAGTACTTTTTCTACTTGAGAACGTGAGCTTAAGCTTTATATAACTTCAAAAATTCTCTTTTTTCTCGGTCAGTATGATATATTTACATATTCCCATTTTCACTTTAACATTCGGACGCATATGTTCTGCATATATAAGCACCGTTTGTACGTTGAAGTGAAAAAACACTACAACAAGTTATCCTGCAGTTTTGAAGAATTTTTGAATTATAATGGAAACTTTGATGATAAAGGAACTAAATCCATTTTATCTATCCCAATTCTTATTGATGCTTTTAAGCAACATATTTCTGAGTTAAAAAGAGAGTGCTTTATTGCTTCCTTGTATGAAGTAAAAAGGAAGTATTGTAATGGCGGAAAGTTTCGGGTATTATATTTCAACCCAAATATAAATTTTGACGGCTATCCAATGCAATTTAACGATGTTTTGGCCTGGCATAGGTACTTAAGGACAGAATAAAAGAATCTTTTCCTAAAAAATGTTCTAAAACTGATTTAAAATGGATTTTGAAGAGATTGTTTTCATGATGTCTCTACGTACGTACGCACGTCGTCTGCTTAGGTATCTATGTACGTATCTCGCATAATTCAAAAACGAGTAGCCTCAGAATGTTGATATTTTGTATATAAGACTGCTATAACATGTAAATGTGCACTTTCCCTTTTGAATGCAATCGTATAAACGTATAACCAAAAGTATATATATTGTTATACTCACTCTGTTACTCGGCTCGGTGAGCTCAGCTTCCTTATTCTTATATGTTTATAAATTTGGCATTTTTTGCTTTAAAATGATTAAATTATGTTGTTCTTAATCTTCCCGTTAAGGATTTTATGCCTTTAGTTAATCTGCATGTTATAGCTATAGAATTATTAACAATTTAAAAGTTGTTTAAGGGCGGCTAAGCCTAATGTTTTTGTCCATAGGAGCCATATTTGTTTACATTTGAAACTTAGGAGAATAGTGGATTTGTTGCCAATCTAGAGAAACTACAAGCTTCGCAACCACAAACGTAACGATTTCTTTTATTATTGCGAATTAAATCATGCTTAATCTAGTCTGGAATTTATTCGAGGAAATAAGTGTTTAAGATTTACTTCGTAATTTTTAATAAAGATATTTTGAGTTTTTATGTAGTTTTGATTCTTGCGAAACAAGAACTGAATTAATTAAATGAGAAATACTGAATCTTCTGTGAAAGCCAGTTCTCTTTTGTTTGTTTCTTTAAGTTCCTTTATACATCGTTTTAGATTTATTAAAGCATTTGAATAGAATATGTGGCAACGATTAGATAATTCTTCATACGATGTAATTTTTGTGCATTCTGAGTTCTAAAATGAATGAGATTTAACGCTGTTAAGTGAACCTAACGTCAAAGTGTCGCTATGGTAAACAAAGGTAGTGAATTTTGAAGAGTGCATTTATTCTATTGTGGTTTATACGCTATCGACGAAGTAGATTTGATTCAATCCAATAAGTTTAAATGAAATGCAAAATGCGTATAATTTAATATTGCCTACAAGGAAGTCATCATCGGAAGTGGACATCAGATTTTTAATTCTTGGAAACTATGCTTCTATTCTTCTTGTACTGTTTATTTGCTTCATATTTTAAGAATTCTTATAAAATCTTAATTTTTAGGATTGGATTGTATTAATTATGTCAAAGCGCAACAACCATATTTAAGTAAACTAATTCTTTTCTAAATACTGCAGGAGACCACCGGGGATCAAGCGTTAAAGTCGCGTAACACTGGTAATTTGACCAGGTTTCGAATTCCGGCGAATGGGCTGGCAACATAAAAGTTTGTGTGATTTTTGCTGTGTGTAGGGTAGATATGAGTCAGTTTCCCTTGAAAAGTCCTTTCAGAAGGCATTCCTTCACATAGAGTAGATGGCCTTTACGCTGCTTTGTCTTAATCAATAATCTGAATATTGCAGTAATATAGAAATGGTATTATTACACATAACACTCATTTCTTAGGTCTTCATTAATTTAAAAACGATTTTCGATTGCAAATCAAACTTATCGTTCAATTGACATAAGTTATGCTTAATTAATCTTATCTTATTTTATAAATTTAGTGATTTCATTTTTCATGGCTGAACTTAGAAACTTTCCCAGCTTCACTCTGCACAGCTTTGCCAAATATTTTTACCTATAATCAATTTATAACTATTATAATTTTTACCTTTACCAATTATTTTTACCTATGATTTAAATTGTCAAATCTACCTAGTCAACCCATGAGTACAATTATTATCTTACGGATGTTTGTTTTAATAAAATAAATTAACCAATTACAAGATGTATTACTGTATAAATGTAATTTTGGAAAGTGGAACTGTATTGTAGAATTTTTTATTTTTATAACGAAAACTAAATCAACTTTTTTAGAAGATTTGATAAATATTTGTTACTTCATTATTCGATATAGTTTTAAGAGCAGATAAAATTTAAGTACGTATTCATGTCTTCTTAGTTAAGATTTTGAATCTTTGCTTCGGGCTTCAAATGTCTTTAGTTGAAACTAAGATAAATTAAAAAAATTAATAAGTTTAAATTCATCTCATTATTAAATCGGAATTAACCATAAAAAATCATAAACCAGAAGCACAGTGGTAAATTGCAACAAAATTGGGCGAAACATGCCAAAACCATAAACAAAAAAATCTTGCGCCATTGTCATTAGGGGGTTGGTGCAACGAAATAAATAAATAAGTGAGGTTATTTCTCAATCAGTAAGACACTAATTAAAGTTTAAAGCTTAAAATAATTTCAGAAATACAGTCAAACTAATCTGTGTGTTTAACAGACCAACCTCTACAAGTAAAGTAAGCAGCGTAAAAAAATTGCAAATTTATAGCACCAAAACAACATATTAAAATTTAAAAAAGCATGAAAGTATTATTTCGAGTATACTGTGTCTGAAAAAAAAACCTCGCAAATATAAGAAATCCATACATGAAAAACAAAAACATGCGTAAATTCTGAAAGCACACAGTCTGGGTTAAAAACTCAAAATGAAGTATAGCATCAAATCATAAAGCTTAAAAATCTACTAATAATTTCAATTTAAGTAGAACGAGTTATAAAAGCATGTAAAATAGAATTACGAATAATATCCCAAATATGAAAAATCCGAAATATGAGAAATAATAAATGAAAATTTGATCTAAAAAGTATAAAATAAAAATATAAAGTAAAAAGAGGAGTTAGTTCTTAAAATCTGCGATATTTTACCAAAATAAAAGAACAAATGAAAAGAGGGGTGAGTTCTTAAAAATTCGTGACATTAGAGCAAAATAAAAATAAAAAAGGAAAAGAGAAATCAGTTCTTAAAATATGTGACATGTGACATTAGAGCAAAGTAGAGATAAAAAATAAAAAGAGGAGTTAGTTCTTAAAATTTATGACATAAGACAAAATAAAAATAAAAAAAATTAAAATATGAAAGGTTTCAGATTTTAAATTAGGTCCAAAGGGAGTTTTTTTAACATTTTGTCTGTTACTTTTATTTATAAAATATCATGTTCTTCGCACTTAAACCATAAAATTCAGTTCAAGAGAAATATTGCAAAATAATTTTAAGTTGAGCATATCTTGAGAATTTCCAATACACAGTCTCACGCGCTGGAGATAAAAATATTTTTTCTGTACAACGTTGCCATTGCTCGCTTTGAAATCCTTGAGTTTGTTAATCGAAAATTCGTTAAAGTTTTAGAAAACATGAAATTGATATTAAAACAAACTCCAAATTTCAAATTTGGGCTTCCACATGGCCATATTTGCAGTAGGATTACGTCATTCAAAATCTGATGGCTCTAGGTACCGTCATTTTATCACAATGCGAGAAACATACATACATTTATGCACGTTCTTCATTATTTAATTTCTTTAAATATAATACAGGGCGGTAATATTTAGTGGCAACAATTTGAAAAGTGTAACGGGCATTCAGAGAGGACCGACGAAAAATAGAAAAACGAAAACAACAGTCCTTCAGGGGCAAAGCGCCTTTGGACTAAAAAGAAGAGTTAGTTCTTAAAATCTGTGACATTAGAGGAAAATATAAATAAAAAATGAAAACAGGAGTTAGTTCTTAAAATATGTGACATGTGACATTAGAGCAGAACAGAAACTAAAAATAAAAAGAGGTATTTTTAAAATCTGTGACGTTAGAGCAAAATAAAAATAAAAAAATAAATAAAAAGAAGAGTTAGTTCTTAAAATCTGTGACATTAGAGCAATAAATATTTATAAATGAAAAAAGAAATATATTGGACGTTTTTAGTAGCCAAGACTAAAATGTGCTCAGTTATGAATTTAGATGAACTACGAATTTTAAACTGATTAATATTAATACAAATCCTCTGTTGTAACATTAAATATAGGATAGTAAAAATGAATAATTTGTGAAAAGAAAACGTCAAAATACTGGATTACAAATCCTAAAATAAATCCATAAGCCATAAAATTAAGTGAAGAATTAGTAAGCTTCAGCTCAACGAATGGAATAATTTGTAATGTTCAATATTAAAATAATAATTTTTTTTTTAATTCAGTGATCGGAAAAGTAGTACTGCATTGTGAAAATAACATTTTTGAAAAAGTTAAATAATTTGAGAAGAATAAATGTGTAAATAAATTCGAAGAATCTAAATAGTAATTGCGATTAAGTTAGAGCAGTGTCTGTAAACTATGAGAAAAGATGTAAGCATGTAGCATTCATTATTTTAATTAACCAAATTATTTTTAGTTTGAACTTTCCTATCGATATCTCAAAGTTTCAGTTGCTGCCCGAATTTAGCGCTAGCGAGATATTTATGCAAATCGCATATATCTGATAGCAGTTTAAAAGGCAGGAGTTAACGAGGAGGAAAATCAGAGTCTTGGATTTATCGCCGTAAGGCTGTATGCGCAAGGATTTCCTGTCTACTGAAAGTTCGCCTTCATAGGCAATTGCAACTTCATAGGCACTAGCAAGCACTAGTAATTTAGTGCTTGCTAGTGAAATTCGCATTATTGCATTTCACTGAGAGTTAGGCTTCCATCGACGTCCTACTTAAAGTTAAGTTTAGGTTTGAATTGTTCGCACACTTTATTTCATATTATTTTAGTTCAGCCCAAGTAGTGGCTTACTCTCAAGTTGGAGAGTTGTAATTATTTGAATTAGAGGGTCACTTTAAACCCTCCTTCTGACTTTGTAGTTCTTCAACGCTAAAGGACATAGCCTGGATTTGCTCACTGTTCTCCACATAGGGTTTCACAGCTTATGCTCAGTAAGAAGATTAAGAGATTGAAGGAGAAACCTTATAAGCAGTTTTAGAGAATGCAAAAGAGAAATTTAGGAAAAATGTTACAAATTATACGTAACCCAAAATGAAGAAAAAAAGGCAGAAAAGGAGAAAAGTGTTCAAATGTTACAGAATTGTGATTAGGAAATGTTAATACTTAAGAGGACTGTGTACTTAATTAAAAACTTTTAATGAACTTAAAAGAAGTTGTAGGGTCATTAGGTTATTTTGAAGCAGGACGCATGAAAAATGAGCAATGCTCTCGCCATACTCGAACCTGGACCTCACGAATACGCACCGAGTGTGCTAATCAGGAATGTATGCAGAAAGGAGGAAGAAAATACCTTATAATGTTTAACATTTGTAATGGTATGCACTAAAGTCGTTTATTTTTAAAAGGAAAAAGAATAATACGTATATAAAGATAAGGTAAAAGAGTTATAACGTCTTGTATCCTTCCGTAGCATAAACTAACTAGAGTTAGAAGATTGTATAGAGAATTATACTTAAGTCTTAAATACGGCAAAGTCCAGAGAATGGTTCTTACAAAGCCAAGACTTTTGGCTTAACTCAAAAAAAGTAACGCGTGAATTAAAATTAAATGAAACTAAGATTAGTGTAAAGTTTTTACGGATTACTTAATGCGAATGCTGGCTCTGACTCGGGAAAGTTGGCGTAAACAAGCCTAATGGCAAGAAGCGCTCAATGCTATAGAAGTCTAATCGTTGGTAAATCACATACAGCAACATGGACTCCAGGCAGGTAGGACACGCTGTAAATTCTCCTTCAAAAACCCTCCCTTAAGTACTAACTTCTTTCTACCTCATTTGAACACACGCGTGATAACCCATTTACATTCTCACAAAAAAGCGTGAATTGAAACAAGAGCGATAGGAAAACTGCTTCAAAATAAAATTAACTGTTAAGTAAATTAAATAAATCGCCGCACAGTACATACATAAAAAAGCAAGTAAATTACTGTTGATTTTCCCGAAAAGGGTTGACTTATCAAGGGGAATTAACCCTCCCCCAAAAAATCCGCAATAATTTGGGTAGGACAGTATTTCGTCTCCTTCGTATGTTTGAATGAATTCTTTCAGTCGCGATAAACTAATATATAAAATTTGTATTTAAATGAGAAATTAAAAATTTTCACGCATGAAGGGTATTCCCCGACGTGATTAAACAAGTACACATTTACAAATATAAATATAAATGAAAGATATAACAAAATACGATAGCTGCTTTAAGAAAAATAATTGACGACCTCAAAATTAACATTCTTAATTTGGTGCTCTCCCCCTAAATTCATCTGTTGTCCCAAATTCGAGATCTTACTATGCTATGAAACGCTGATAGAAAAGGACAACTAAAACTAATATTAACCAATCATATTTTGCCTCTACGATTACATCAATCGTAGTATAAATAACGTTGGCGAATTAATTACGTCGTTTCTTTCCTTGCTATAAGTGCTGCTCTGTTATCCTCTCGCAGCTTTGATTCTCAACTGCTTACGTCTTATTATTAAAAAACTAATGTACATATAAATTTATCTTATTTAAATATGATTAAAAACGTGTCTGGCATCTTAATTGGATATGTGTGAGAATAAAGATTAGTGATTTATCGAAATCCAAGTCGTTATCTTCATCTGTATGCCTTAACCACAGCCATGACGGATGCTGAAAGCTGCTAAGAGTTCCAGTATCTTCTTCTACGCAGTAAAATTATCTTATATATGTATGTGTTGTGAGTGTATATATGTATGTATATATGTGAAAGATATTGGAAAATTATAATTGCAGATATTGGTATATATTCGTAACCCCCCAGACATCAAGAGTATACTGAAGCAATAGTTTAAAATTAAACTCCTGAAGCTGCTGTCAACAAAAGAATAGAAGCTAAAAGTTTGCAAATATATACCAAAAAAAAAACGGTGCCGTGCTGATAAGTATAAAAATAAAGATTTTAGACAGAAAGCGTATAACAGAAGTTTTATAATTAAACTATAAATGGAATATAATGTAACACTCGAAATCTATAAAACAAGCATATGATATGCATCATTTTATGCTTGTTATTACTTTTTTAACTATACATGAAAAATTTATTAAATTAATAGTTATATAGTGATAAATTCATCTTTTCTGTATAGTTTGTGGTAAGTTTTTAAAAAATAAATTTTGCGAACAACTGTTTCGTATCATTTCTGTTATACGAGCAGCAAAGATGAAATAATTTACATAAAAATAATAAACGATAAAATAATTTCAACGAAGATAAAACAATTTGTACTAGTTTTTCCATTAATAGGAGAATATTCGTTGACGTTGGTGAAATAAAAACTTAATGTGTAGTTGCTGATTAAACGGTGATAGCAACTCGTGAATATTATAGGTTAGAAGAGCAAATCTAGTCATTGAAATATCAATAAAGATTTATTTAAAATGTACTGCTTCGTTGTATAAATAAAATTTAGTCTCCTACAGAAGGGCAGGATTAAAAGATTTTTAAAAATAAAGATTGCATTTATTTTGCTGAAAGCAAGTTTAAAAGAAGTACGAAAATGTAGAAGAAATGTAACAAATTCAAGTCAACGATTCAGGAAATGTTTGTTTCTCTGTTTAAATACTCCGACAACCCACAAAACCGATTTACAGGCGGTGTTAAATACAACAACCGGTTTCGCCATAGTCAGAATTTTGTCGCAAGTGTTTAACCTACTTCCTTATAAGTTATCCACATCAAATTTTGTACACACACTCTTCGTCGATGATAATGCAATGTGGGGAAGCCTGGTTTTCAAAGTTCGATTTAGATTTTTTTTTAAAATTTAATGTTTAAAATAAATTTTTTCAGATCTTCATTTAACGAACATGTTAAAAATCTCAAGAGAAATTTACACTTTGCACCATCAGATACATCGAAAATAACCGTTTAAATGAAATTTATATCAAACATTTAACGTGATTTGTGATTTCTTTCGCAAATATTTGAATTTTTCGACTATATGACATTTATGATGTTTAAATTTCAACATCTAAAAAGGAATCGGTTAGAATTTTTTGAACGTTCAGAGATTTTAAAACACATTTTTAAGTCTACTTTTAAAATAAAAATGGTAAAAAAATATTAACTGGCGGTCTTCACTTCCTTGTACGAAGTAAAGGATATATTGCAATCAAGAAAAATTCCGGGCATCATATTTCAAAGAAAATATATATTTTGACCGCTACCGAATGCAACGTATTGATGTTTTTGCCTGACATCTGTACGTAGAGAAAAAATAAAGGACTCTTTCTCCCTAAATGAATTATGAAACTGATTTAAAGTGGCTTCTGAAAAGATTTTTTCGTGGCGTCTGTGCGTACGTACGTACGTGCGTATGTATCTCGCATAATTCAAAAACGAAAAGCCTCAGAACGGTGAAATTTCGTATATAGGACTGCTATAACGTGTAGATGTGCACCTCCCATTTTGGTTGCAATCGGAAGCACACCAAAATAAATAAATATGTGTGTATATATATATATATATATATATATATATATATATCCACTCTGTTACTCGGCTCAGTGAGCTCAGTTTCTTTATCCTTATACGTTTGTAAATTATGCATTTTTTGCTTTAAAAATAATTGGATTATGTTGTTCTTATCTTCCGGTTAAAGTTTTTATGATTTTATTTAATCTGCAAGCAATAGTTGTAAAATTATCAACGGTTTAATAGTTGTTTAAATGCGGCTAAGCCTAATTTTTATTTACGTAGTAGCCATATTTGTATACATTTAAAACTCAACAGAATAGTGATTTCGGTTTCAGCACCTTCGATGTCTTTTTGCCGAGTGGGACCAAAATTAAACTTTCATTTTTGTGTACCGAAAAATCTGCCTTGTTGTCTGCTGGCCAAATTGCTTGTTTTTGCTTAGAAACTGTAATTTTAATTGTAAAAATTGCGTCTTTGATTGTTTTAACTGTATTTGGCCTTTTATTTGTTTCTGTATTTTCAATTTTTAGTGAAGATATTTTAAGATTTCGTGTATTTTTGCCTTGCTGAACAGAATTAATTGAATGAGAAATATATCTCTAATGAAATTCGAAGCAATAAATTAAAATGAAATGCAGCAAAATGTGCGTAGAATTTAAAATTCCGTACAAGGAAGTCAATTATGTACACATCAGACGTTTTGTATTAAAAAATAAGCTTCACTGAGGAACAGGAGCAAAAATACTGCTTCTTCCCTCTTCAGTATAGCTGGCAAACATAGCTTCCAGATTATTATGCTGTTTAGTCTCAAAGAAAGCGATCCCGTTATTTTTAATTTTTTCTATATTTTAAGTTTACATGCAATTTTCTCAGCATTTCAGTTTAAGAGCTGATTTTTTAACCCAAAGGGGCGTTAGCACAGAAGGGCTATAAGTCTCTAAACGACATTTTGCATCGAATCACTATAAACGATTGTATCATTTTCAATTTGTTGCCATCAATTATTATCGCCTAGTATTATATTTAAAGAAATTAAATATTGCAGAATCTGCATGAATGTATGTATGTTTCTCGCATTGTGGAAAAACAACGATATCTAGAGCCAAGGTTTTAATAACGTAGTCCTCCACACAAATATGGACAATTGGAAGTCCGAACCTTCATTATGGAATTTGTTTTATTATCTATTTCATATTTTTTAAACTTTAACGAATTTGTGGCTAAGAAACTCGACGATTTCAAAGCGAGCAGTGGCAACACACTCTGCTTAATAAAATGTTTTTATCTTCAGAGCTCGAGAATGTCTATCGGAAATTCAAAGTATATGCTGTATTTAAGTATTTTCAGCATAAAGGGGAGTTGGCCCAAATGCTTTCGAAACATGCATATATGTGTAAATGAAAAATATACGCATATATGTGTTCATATATGTGTAAATGCTCTCAAAACGTGCATATATGTTTAAATGTCCCTTTGGGCGTTATATAACGTCTGAAAGATTTCATATTTTTTAAATTTAATATTGAAAAGATTTTTTTTAGTTTTATTCTGATGCATAATATTAAATTCTTTTATTGGAACATAAAATTCTAATATGCAAAAATGAATTTTTGTTAAAGATTTGAAATTTTCATAGGGTATGAAAAAACTGTTTACCCTCTTTTAAAAGAAAAAATATTAATTAGGCGACTTCCTAGAATATTTAAAAAACTACTCCAGTTTTTAGAAGCTTTTATTTAACTGACTTGTGAGTTTTCTCACTATGGTCAAAACTTTGTTTTATTTTTAAATTGCTCCCTGTTAAGCTATCCGGGTAGCATTTAACACACGCACTCTATACATATAACCATTCTATGTGGCGAAGAGATTAGATTTTTGATCAAATTTAGAAAAATCTAAATTTGATCTTTTAACATTTAATTTTAGAACTATTTTTTACATATACATTCGTTTGTGGGAAAAAATAAAAACTCTTACAGTGTTGCCGTATTCACCATCAAACAAAAAGTATTGTCGTAACAGAATTATTGGCAATAAAAGGGAGATTATGCATTTTTGAAGCTTATTTTGAATTTATTACCTTGATTGAAAATGTGTCATTAAGACTAGAAAGAGGAAAATTTTTAAAAAACGGAAATGTTAATCTAATTATTTTAAAAACACTAGGCTATGTTTTATACCTTTCTAAAAATATTTGAAGATAATTGTAATTAATAAGCAAAAGCACATATTTATTGAATGCCGAAATAGCTTACCGATTTACTCCCAGTTAACATTGAACAGCTATGAAGGAAATGATGTCATTTTTTTTCCACACTTTCCAACTTATACGTTGTCTTGGATTTCTGTTTATTTATACTTGCATTATTAGTTTACCTTCGTATGCATAAAGTATTAATAACGCTGTAATGTAATAAAGTCTAATAGTATTACGAGAAAGTATTTTATACTTTCAAAGTCCTAGAAGATGAAATATTTACATTCTTTAAGAGCAAATTAAACAGTGTTGGTGCAAAAAATATTACGAATAGCAAGAGTTTGGATAAATTTAACATATCGGTAATTTCACAAGTAATCAATAAACGTTTTTTCCTCACATGCAACTAGAAAACGAGTCTGCTGATATTTTTCAAATATTCGAATCTCGAAAAAGAATTAGCTATTAACTAATAAACGAATTACTGTATGAATTTCGTTAGCAACAAATAATAAAGTTTATTTTTTGCAAGTAAAATTAAATTAACGCTGGAGCAAATAAAACCAAGAAAATAATTCTAGTTGATATATATAAAATGCTTAAAAATTTTGACTTAAAAATCTAATAATAATTTATTAATCCAATTAGAAGTTTCCTTTTTGCAAAGCACTTTCTGCTATTGCCACGAAAAATATTTCGTTTTCATTTCTGCAAACCTCTTCTATTTTAACAACTTATTACGTACTCTCAAGCTCTTTATTTCTAATAAAACATTTCAGGTTATGGCACTTTTGCTGCGTTTTCCTTTAAGATGTTTGGATTAATGTGACCAAAACAGCTAACTCTATGGAATCTAATTACAAAGTACCACTAATTTCCTATCCCGAGTAATGCAAGATTAATGAAGTCATTTATTTCTGTAACAACTTGCATGCAGACTAAATAGCATTTAACAGTACAACTTTGATGACTCTTTTCTTGAGCATTAGAAACACTTCACTATCGTTTATCAAGCTAGCCTTAAGATCTTTGGCTCACCGATTTGTACAGGACTCCTTCTCACCGTCACGTACTCCGGCCGAACTAACTTGAATAGTCAATGGGTAATGTTTTCAAGCGGTTCCATCGAGATGATATGCCATAACTATGACAAGACTCGATTACTATTCTTCAAGCAGAATCCAACTCAGGCGGGGTCAGACATACAACATCAAACAATTGCAGGCTACCAACCGACTGAGTGACTACCGGTTCCAGTCAACTGCTTAAATCACTAAACTCTACTCAAATTCTGCGTAAAACGAGCTCGTTACCAAGTTTGAGGACACAGAACAATATGCCAATTCTCACAAGGCAAGATAAGAAATTTAATCTTACAGTTATAAGGTAGTTTCTCCCTCCTTCCAGCATGGCTTTGTGGCGTAGCGCTAACACACTCGGCGCCTGTTCGAGGGGTCTAGTTCTGAAGGTCCAGTTTGCGAGGGCATTGTTTATTTTTCACGTTCTTGCATCGAAATAAAAAAGGTAGTAGATAATAATTCGTCAACACCAGGAGTGGCAACTGGGTCCTCTAATCACCAATCGCTCTTTAAAATGGGGAGTATCTAAGGTAATCTCTTCCTCCTTCCAGCATGCTTTCGTGGCGTACAGATAGCACACTTGGTGCGTATTAGAGAGGTCTGGCGAGGCCAATGCACGTTATACAAATCTCATGTTCGAAATAACCTAATGACACTACAACGTTAATATTCTTACTCTGAAAATCAAAATGATCTCAAAACCTTTTGAAGTCAAAAATGTATTCGTAAAAGGTACTGAAATGTAAGCCTTTAATGTAAGTCTTCAATGCAAACTCAGAGCTGAAAGTTATTACTAATGCATCTACTGCGCAAAAATACTATATAGGAGTATAAAAGATCTGATGTGTACACCACATGACTTACTTGTACGGAATATTAAATTATACGTATTTTTTCTTCCATTTCATTTAAACTTATTGCATTGAATTAAATCTACTTCGCATAAACCGCAATAGAATAAATGCACTCTTTAAAATTCACTATATTTATTTGCCATAGAGACATTCTGTCGCTAGATTCCCTTAATACTGTTACATATCATTCATTTTACAACTCAAAATGCACAAAAATTACATCATCTGAAGAATTATCTAATCATTTGCACATGTTCTCTTCAAATACTGCATTAAATCTAAAATGATGTATAAAAGAAATTAAACAAACAAACAAAACAAAACAAAAAAAAGGGAGAGAAACGAAAAAAAAAAGAAACAGTTTTTCACAGACTATTCAGTATTTCTCATTCAATTAATTCACTTCTCACTTCGCGACAAGGCAAAAATACGTAAAAACTCAAACTATCCATATTAAAAATTACTAAGTAAATCTTAAATACTTACTTCCTCGAATAAATTCCAGATTGGATTAAGCATGATTTAATTCGCAAAAATAAAAGAAGGCGTTTTCTTTGTTGTTGCCAAGCTTAGTTTCTCTAGATTGGCAACAAATTCAATATTCTTATAAATTTCAAATGTAAAGAAATATGTCCGCCAAGACAAAAATGATAAGACTTAACCGCACTTAAACAGCTTTTAAATTAATTAATTCTATAACTACAACATGAATATTTACTCAAGGCATAAAAACCTTAACCGGAAGATAAAAACAACACAATTCAATCATTTTTAAAGCGAAAAATGTGCAATTTACCAAAATATAAGAATTAAAAAAACTGAGCTCACTGAGCCGAGTACCAGAGCGGGTGTATATATATATACATATATTTATATACGTTGGTGCAAACGATTGCAACCAAAAAGGGAGGTGCACATCTACATGTTACTACAGTCCTATATACAAAGTTTCAACGTTCTGAGGCTACTCATTTTTGAGTTATGCGAGATACATATGAACATACGTAAGTACGCACAGACGCCACGAAAAAATCTCTTCAGAATCCATTTTAAATCAGTTTTATGAATCTTTTGGGAAAAAAGAATCCTTTATTTTGTTCTTACGTACGAATGTCACTCAAAATCATCGTTAAATTGCATTCGATAGCGATCAAAATAGATATTTTTGTTGAAATATGATACCCGAAATTTTTGGCGATTACAATACTTCTTTTTTACTTCGTACACGTAAGTAAAAATTATATGCCTATTTTGGATATTTATTTTTTATAACTTCCAAATACATGTAGCTTCTTTTGATTAAATGAGGCTTTTATTCTTAACTATTCAAGATAAGCAAACCGCATAGAATAGCCGCTTTTTCTCTTTCGAAGCCTTTCGGAGCACACTTATGCCATTTCCTTCTCCAGCAGCAAACGTTTCCACTGTATTCTTAACTAAAGGGTGGAGTGGATGGGGAGGGAGAATCAAGGAAAGAGGAGAAGTGGAGTGAAACGGAAGAAAACTTTTCTGCCTTCCTCTGGAGCACGTCAGTTGTTGTTAGTCACACTTCTCCTTTATAGTCCGCAGATCTTACTGCAGAATTATAGCGTAACTGTAAGACAATACGTGTAACTATATACGAGAGAGAGAAAAGCAAAAGTTTCTGTTCTGTATTCTATACAATTATGGACGTTTGGAATCTAAGTTACGGGCTGTTAAGTAATGAGTTTGTGCTGGGAGGTTTCTCTGCAATATTTTTTATCAGTAGCTAATAGCTTTAGTTTAGGAAATATCTTTTACTCTTACCAAAATTCATTGTTGATTTTACGTCATTTTTACTTCGTTGTATAAAATAAAGGAAGTATTGTAATCATGAAAAATTCTGTGTATCATATTTCAACAAATTTATCCATTTTGACCGCTATCGATTGCAATTTAACGATGTTTTGCGTGACATCCATACGTAAGGACTGAACGAAGGACTCCTTTTCCCCAAATAAATTATAAAATTGATTTAAAATGGATTCAGAAGCTATTTTTTTCGTGGCGTCTATACGTACTTACGTATTTATCTCGCATAACTCAAAAACATGCAGCCTAAGAACGTTGAAGTTTTGTATATAGGATTGTTATGACATGTAGCTAAGCACGCTCCGTTTTGGTTGCAATCAGCCGCATTAAAAAATATATATCCAACCGGTTGCTTGGCTTGGTAAGCTGTTTTTTTTTTCAGTTCTTATATGCTGGTAAATGCATTTTTTGCTTTAAAAAATAATTAAATTATGTTATTCTTATCTTCCGGTTAAAGTTTTTATGCCTTTAGTTAACCTGCATGCTATAGTTTTAGAATTATCAACAATTTAAAATCGGCAGTCTCAATTCGCTATCGCCAGTTTCAAATTGTTATACCCAATTTATAAATTTAGCAATTTGTTAAAGTCTGTATTTTATTATTTCAGACTTTCTGTGTTAATTCGGGAGACATTATGCATTTAATTAATCTGCATGCAACATTTGCAGAATTATCAACAATTAAAAAGTTGTTTAAGTACGGCTAAGGCTATTTTTTACCTTAGCAGTCATATTTGCTTACACTTGAAAGATAGCAGAATAGTGAATTAAATCAGTTTCCGCACCTTCTGTGTCTTTTTCCGAGGGGGACCAAAAGTAAACTTTCAGTTTTGAGCACCGAAAAGTCCGCCTTCTTGCCTGCTGGTCAAATTGCTTCTTTTTGCGTAGAAACGGTAAGTTTAATTGCAAAAATTTTCTTTTTTATTGCTGTAACTGTATTTGTTGTTTATTGTTTTTCCATATTTCTTAGTTATTAATGAAACACTCTTCGGAAAAAGAAAAAAAAAGAAAAGAAAAAAAAAAAAAAACGACGCACCGAGAAGGTATAAAGCAAATTGGATACAATTTAATATGCATACAGGTTCCGACGGAAAATGCAAAATTTTACATTTTGCCTGCCAATGAATGAACGGTTGTCGCTACAGCGCATCTGATCTGCGCAACTGGCACGATATTTGAGAGAAAAAATAACGATTCCAGGTCATAAATTCTTCACGAATTTCATTCCGTATACTCTGGTAGACAGGTATACAGGTGTGCGAACGATATGCGCAGATGTCAGAATTTGAGAGAGGTCGTGTAGTTGGGCTCAAAGAAGCCGGTTCGCCTTATTGGCGAATAGCTCGACAGTTGAACATGAGCGATGCCACTATTAGACTATGTTGGCAGGAATGAGTGAACCATGGCCGTACACACCGTCAAGAAGGAAATGGTAGGCCTAGAGAAACGACAGATCGTGAAGACCGAGCAATCGTCAGAGCGGCACTCACAGGCCCAGATGCATCATTATCATCGATTGTACGTGCAACTACAGCATTACCTTGGCCAGCAAGGTCGCCGGATCTCTCTCCTATTGAGCACGTTTGGAGCATTATGGGCAGAGCCCTCCAACCAGCTCGGGATGTTGACGATCTAGCTCGCCAGTTGGACAAAATGTGGAATGATATCCCTCAGGAGGACATCCGCAACCTGTATTAACTACTTGCATAAGGGCCAGAGGTGGACAAACGCATTACTGTTTCTTCACAAAGTTTTTACTTTGTGAAGCTGTATCACTTGAATAAATCATCCAATTTTTCTCAAACTGTAATCGTTTGTTTTTCTGTGCATGTACATCACTTCTACCGATTTTTGCCCCATTCGGATAACTCTTTCTTGCTGCGTCGTATTTTTTTTTTTTGTCTAAGAGTGTATTTTATGTATTTTTCCCTTGCCGCGAAGTGAGAACTCAATTAATTCAATGAGAAATCAATCTCTAATGAAATTCGAGGAAATAAGTTTAAATGTAATGCAGAGATTGTAAAATTGTAAGTTTCTACTTCACACAATATTATCTTGGTGAATTCGTGAGTATTAAAAGTACCCCGTTAAATAAAAAGTAATTAACTAGTCAGTAAGCATTTCATTGTGATCGTTTATATTTATAGACATCGCGTTGTGAGTAGTGTCTTTCCGGGACCGTGCTCTGAAGATATCGGACACAAAAGAAAAAGAGATGTAATGTACTTAAACATACATAAAATAACTTCAAACATCAGTCTTCTTATTTATAGTCTGAGTTATGGTTTAAGTTCACATTTCAATTTTAATGAATAATCCATTGTTACTACCACTTATACTATCTATTGACTTTAATCTTAGGTAACCAAATATAACAGAAGACATACTCATTTACTAGTTTACGTACAGCTATTAAGATACTTGAAACAAGTATAGTACACATGTTTTACCTTCCATTTGGTTTTGAACGTTAGTTCAACAACAGGAGGCAATGAAACTCCACCAGACAT
The DNA here is from genome assembly GCA_000611955.2 of Stegodyphus mimosarum. Lineage (NCBI taxonomy): Eukaryota > Metazoa > Arthropoda > Arachnida > Araneae > Eresidae > Stegodyphus > Stegodyphus mimosarum. The sequence continues at coordinate 144,966 of KK112750.1, forward strand.
TTCTCTCTGATATTGATTTAACTTTCAGTTCTAGGCTAATTAATAAGTAACACATAAAAGTACATGAATTAGGCAAGTTAGTATTTTTACACAAGTAAGCAACATTTTTTCTCGTTTTTTCTATTTAAAACAGTTTGTTAATGTATAAGGCATTCCAGTTCTTTATAATAATTAAATTTAACTGGTCATTCATACGAAAGCCTACGGCATTTATTCAAATTAGGTATAGTTAAGAATTTAAGGGAAACTGTCCAGTCTATATATATATATATATATATATATATATAATAAACCTATCTAGATGATCCAGGCTGGTAGACGACATTTTTACCAGGATGAGAACCTCTACTCAAATGAGCCCGAAGAAAGACTGGAACAGGTATCTCAACTGCAGAAAAAAAAAAAAAAAAACTCCGCGAGAGTTTAGCGTCTCCAAAAAAGAAACATAGTCAGGAACACGGGGAAGCAGAACTATCAGGTTTTCGACTTCTGATATCTGAACAGGCAAGTATGGTTCTGGATATAACATATCGAGACACTTCGGTAGAATTACGTGCGTGACGCAGGTATGAAGAATAAGATGCTCAATCAGCCTGGTTAAACTACACTCATATTTCCACGTGGAGGTGGAAGAGAATACTCCACACAAAAAATCGCAGTAAGTTATCGGTAATATCAGGACGATGCTTCAAGATGATGACTGTGAGCCTCACATACACATTCAAACATTACAATGACCCGAGCAAAATGTCTTTCCTCAGTAATACGCTAATTCAATTCCGACCGACAGGGAGCATATGTGCCCTCCGTCTTTTCGACTGCATGAGGAACTACATCATCCTTCTTAGACGACTCAGCAACAGCTGTCTCGTACTCAAAATTCTCTTTCCCATCACAAAAAGGCACAGGGTATCACAAAACTAGATTTTCGCTCCCTAATTAGAGACCATTTTCCACTTTTCACCCTAAGAGATTAAAACGTGCTAAGTGCGCAGGCGCAACTGTTCAAAAACCCGCATCTGGTTTTCCCCAAAATTAAAGAATTGACATAACCGAATATTGAATTAATCATATATAGGGAAACATTAATTTACTAATTCAAAGAATTAAATAAAAATTAAGATTTTCATAAATAAGAAAAATAATTAACCTCTTTCTTAAACGAAAATTCAAACTACTATCAACCTAACGGTATATTAAGTCATCTGCAGTCTGCATCAGATTTTTTCTGTACGTTCCCCTGAGTATCATTACTAAAAAAAATAAGAATTTTCTGTTAATATTCTATGTATTGTGCATTCAATCTTCTATACCAGTGGTGCGCAAACTAGGGGTCGCCAGAAGTTTTTTGGGGGTCGCCAAATTTTTATGAAATGCATCATGCCTGCATGCTGCATACCATACAGTGTATATATAAAGAGTGAAGGGCCGTCACTCACTGTTTAATTGCAATTTCATGCTGTCCGCTCTTTCTTTGACTGTAATGCGTAATGTATGTAAAGTGTGAAGACGCAAGTTTTTCACTCCGGTAGATAGCGCCCTCTTCGCGGTAATTCGCCAGTTTTACTAAAAAGGGCCTATTTGACTAGACGCTAACCGCAGGGAGAGAGCAAAAATTCGCTTCCGTGATCAGCCAATCAGATGGCGAGGTACGCGGTGTATCTGATAGTCAGAGTGAAGACGTGAAGTGTTCCCATGAAGTTGTAGCATGTAGAAGTTGGCCTGCAATTGTTCTAGCTTATCCTCGAGTTTTATCATGTGACGTTGTGTAATTATGATTTTTTATATTTTTATCGTGCTTTGCTACTCTTTGTTATCAGGTATGTACTATCATTATAGAAAGATCTCTGTTAATTTTATTGAATTTCTCGAAAAAAAAATGATAAAATTTTATATATTATTTGTTTTAGTTATCTTCATAATGGATAAATGGGTAATACGTACACCAGGTACATCTTCAGCTAACAAACGAAAAAATACTGATGAGGAGTCGCAAAATACTGAACTAAATAAATGCCCGGTCTAAAAAAAATAAGAAAATACAATGAGGAATTTATTAAGTATGGTTTTACATTTTGTGTTGTTGATGATGATGAACGCCCGATATGTGTCATTTGCAACGAAAAATTAGCAAATGAGAGCATGAAACCAGCTAAATTAAAAAGGCACCTGGAAACTAAACATAAAGAACTTCAAAATAAACACGCCGATTTTTTTCAAAGACGAGCTAAAAATCTGAAAATTCAAAGCGCACATTTAAAGAAATTTACAACGATGCCTCAGAAAGCATTACGAGCTTCTTTAGAAGTTTCTTATCTAATAGGAAAAACAATGAAACCCCATACAATTGGAGAACCCCTTACCCTTCCGGCAGCAACTAAGATGACATCAATTATGCATGGCGATAAATATTTAAATGAACTAAAAACAATACCGTTATCAAGAGATACCGTGTCTCGGCGGATTTCCGAAATGTCACGAAATATCGAGTCGGAAGTCATAAAACGCATACAAAATTCATCTCTATTTGCTTTACAACTGGACGAGACTACCGATATTACTAAAATGTCAGAACTAATTATTTACGTTAGGTTTGTTTTTAATGAAGATATAACAGAAACGTTTTTATGTTGCAAAAGTTTGGAAAGAAAAACAACTGGAGAAAAAATATTCGAAGTTATAAATGAATATTTTGAAACAAAGTCCCTTACCTGGGCAAACTGTGTTGCGGTTTGTACTGATGGTGCTGCAGCATTAACAGGTTCGAATAAAGAGGCTTAATTCAGAAGGTGGCGCCTCATATGGTATTTAATCAATGTATGATTCATCCGCAAGCTCTTGTTGTAAAAGATATGGATGAAGAGTTGCACAACATATTACAAGACGCTGTTAGTTCAATTAACTACTTTAAATGCAACAGCCACAACAGCCGTCTCTTTTCAATACTTTGCAATGAGATGGGCTCAACGTATGAGAGATTACTGTTACACATCGAAGTCAGATGGCTTTCAAGTGGGAAAATACTACGACGGATATTTGATTTGAGAAATGAAGTGTACATGTTTTTAATCGAAAAGAAACATAGATTGGCAAGTTATTATATCAATGAAGTTTGGCTAGGGAAGCTAAGCTATTTAGTTGATATTTTCGAAAACCTTAACGATTTAAATTTGAGCTTGCAGGGTAAGAATTCAACTATCATAACTTCAGCCAGTAAAATTCAAGTTTTTAAGAATAAGCTTAGTGTCTGGCAAACTGAACTGAATAAAAACAACACCGACATGTTCCCTTGCTTTAACGATTTTATCAAAGGAAAATAATATAGATATATTTACATTTAAAAACATCATTTCCAATCACATTGAAAAGTTAAAGGAAAATTTTTCGAGAAGATTCGTGGATTTTCCTGAAAACGATCGTGATCCGTTTTCCTTTGACATATGCAGTTCAACTCTTCAATTAGTGAGAAAGAGCAATTGATAGATCTAATTAGTGATTATACTCTTCGAAATCAATTTAAGACTCTGCCTTGCCAAACATTTTGGCTATCCGTGGAAAAACAATATCCCGTTTTATGCAAGAATGCCATTAGAGTGTTAATACAATTTGCATCAACGTATTTATGTGAAACTGGATTTAGCAAACTAGTTTCAATAAAAACTAAATACCTCTCGCGTTTAAACCCTGAAGATGATATACGAATTGCAATTAGCAACATACATCCAAACATCGATGAGATAATTAGAAACTTGCAGCCACATACATCTCATTAAAGGGCAATTTACTGATTTTTGTGTTATACAAAAAGTATTGTTGCGTTATACGGGTTCGTGGATTTGAGAGTATCCGATGAAAACACGATGCAGAACAATAAAAAGCACAATTTATTTACAAGAATCACTATTTACAGCACAGTTTCAAAATTACCTTTAAAAGCGTCGAAAATCTACAATAAATACGCTGAAACAATCAGCCACACAGCTTCAGGCTGTAACTGTAAAGGTAACTTCACGGCAACACTAAACTTATAATAAACACCGTGGAACAATCACCAATACACTGTCAAGCTATACTGTAAAGGTAGCTTCACGGCAAAGCACTATCTCGATCGCTTTCCGTTCACAAAACACTCGCGTAGCTTAGCACTCACAGTAAGCAGCTATTCTTACAATTCTCACAACACTCACAATCTTAATCACACTCTAGCAATCTGCCTGCTCTCAGAAACGCAAGGGTTTATATAGCTTTTCTTTAAGTTCCACACGTTTCGAGAAATATCTCGACAGGAAATTATTCTAGAAGCTTCCCGATTGGACCATGGGACATCACCAATTTGGTCGCCAAATGGGCGATAAAGTCGCCAATCTGGCAACCCTACCATAGACTATTTTATGGCAACCTTAGTGCTATGCCGGAAAGCTTACATACAGGCGCAACCGCCGAATTTTTCGCAACAGTATTATCTTAAAACTATAAATAGAATTGATATGAGTCAAATATGATGATGTTTTTATTCGATGAAACGAAAGAAATGCGCGAAATATACATGGTATTTGTGAACATTTATCTCTAGGGTTCGCCAAAAATTTTTTCTCTACAAAAGGGGTCGCAGTCGAAAAACGTTTGCGCACCACTGCATTCTATACTATAAGCGTCTGTCTGTTTATTCGCTTGGAACGGCGGGATTTGAATTTCAGGAGAGGTACCTCTGAATTTCAAAATTTCATTGGAAGCCATTTCAACTATTCGCATCTTCGTAGGACATTAATCAGCTGAGATATTAAGTGAAACCACTGAAACGCTAATTATCGCCCTCTTTTCTCCGAGTGGAAAAAATTTTGCACCCTGAAGATAAAAATCTGTTTTATTTCGACAAGTGTTGCCGTTATTCACTTTCAAATCGTAGAGTTTGTTATTAAAAAATTTGTAGGTTTTACAAAATATGAAGTATAAGTAGCATTGACAAACAATAAACATATTATTATTATGTTTATTGTTTGTCATATTCTGACACTGAATAAAGTACGAGATAGCATGTGACGTCATTATATGTCGAAAATGTTTCATTAATTCTGCACATTTTAAATAAATAACTGTTGTTGGCAACTTGTTTGTTTCAGGTTAGGATAATTGACTCAATATGCTATTGCGACGTTAATTCTTTTATTGACATGAGAAAAAGTTATTATATTACACGAAATTTAAATCATGACCTCTTACGTATTAACCTGAAGTATCAAATGTTTTTGTTTCTTGGTCTGGCAACATAGAAATTATTTGCGAATTGGATATTTCTTGAAAAGAATGAACTGATATCATTTATACTGAAATGTTTTTATACATTTTCTTTTCAGGTGGGCGTAGAACATATAAGCGGCCAAAGCAAGATGAATTAAGATAACCTATATTATTTTAAGCACTTTTTATGTTTTTTTTTGTAGATTGTAGAAGCACTAATATTTTCCAAGCAGAAAACATTAGGAAGAGCAACGAGGGTGAAACTCTTGACCGCCAGCTAGACGTGCTTCCACTTTCATTACGAAGGCACGATGTAAGGAAGGAGAAAATTCCTTACGAGATGAGTTATGAAAGGCTGATATTTTATTCAAGTGAAGAAAAACGAAGAGATGAAATGAGAAGACTTTATATCTTTCCAAACATGAACACTTTTATTTTATTAATGTGAATATCATATTACAAATTGATGATTAATTAGAATTTGCTTCCATTTGTAGAAAAAAAATGTTTTTACATTACAAATTAATGCGAGGAAAAGTAAAACAACTGAGGTACTCCTTATAAACAACAATTCGTAAGAAAACATTATAAGGTATTTCTCCCCGCCTTCTTCGCATGCCTTCGTCGTGTAGCAGTCAAGTGTAGTAGTCAGCACGTTCGACGCGTATTCGAGAGGTCTGTGCTTCGAATTCCGGTGAGGGCATTGCTCATGTTTCACTTGTCCTGCTTCGAAATAACCTAATGTCTCTACAAGGTTAACTAATTCATTTAGTCAGAAGATTAAAAAGTAAGCTTTTCGTTCAAAAGTTAGCTATCGTTTTTGTATACATAATGTATTATACTTAATTAAGTGTTAAGATAGATCTTCCATTTTTGTGCTTCCTAAACTCATTGAAGCTCTTCTTATCGCTGAGTTAGCTGGCTTATATTTAGCTGCCTTCTATTCACTTCTGTTTCTTCTTTCTATATTCTTCAAATGGTTCTCATTATAAAGGAACTAACGATTATTTTGATTAGTAAAAAAGTCTTGGTTATATTTTTGTATTTTATATTTATTTCGAAATATTAACCTTAAATAAACAGTTTGAAGTAATCATGAAACTTCTGCCGCTATTTTTCACCACCAAATGGTGTAGCTTGATATGGTCAACGAATTTCAAATATATGAAATCTGTATTTCCTATATGGAAGAGTACACGTAATACAAACTAAACATGCAAGTGATCCGTAAACAAGAAGTTTTCAACAACAGAAAGGGAAATGCCCAATTCTTACATAATTCTTATTTAAAATTCCTCTTTAAAACCTAATTATTGAAAATTATTATCTTTGTAATAAATGTGAAAATTTGCTCCAAATGCTTTGTTGTAAATGAATACTTCTTTACATAAAATAATTTCAAATATGTCTTACAATTTTGAAATTTGTAAGATTCTGAACTTCTGCTTAATCTTACCTACGTTCCTTGTTATTATTAATTATACGATTTTCATAGCTAGAACTGGTTATCAGTTTAGAGGGATTATTTTAATTTTCTAACAGTTATTTTTAATTTTGAAACCCTTTAAATTCTTTTTACCCACCTACAACACCCTGATAGAATGAGCATCGCATTTTATGTAAATGAGGTAGAACCATTATTTAATGGGAAGTTCAGTCACTTCCGTAGAAGAACTCAGAAATAATCAGTACAGCGTGTTCTGCCTTCGAGCCGCGTCGTTGCTTTAAGCCTAATTTACTACTTTCAGCCGCAGTCTCACGTGCCAGTTAGAATTCGCTGATTAATTTTAATTTTAGCCCAACTCGGTTCCTTATTTCTGTACAGTTTCGGGTAAATTTTAGTTAGTTAGAATTAAGTTAGTTTCTCATTTTCTATCTAAAGTGGAGGCTTTCCTGTAAGCCCGAAAGGGGCTAACTGTGTTATTCTTTTAGTGGAATAAAAGGGTATTTGAACCCTTGTTTGGACTTGTTTTTAGAGTTGTAAGAAAAACAGCGAGAGAGTTGCTACACTCTTTTTCAACGCTCTAGTTACCAAGGACAAATAGTTTAACTAGAACTTTATGTACCAAATAATGTAATATATAATGCCACCCAGTTTGCTGCAGTTATTAAAAAAAGAAATGAACTTAAGGTGCAATTAAATTTCAAATTTGCGCTAAATTAAGAAAACTATTGTGTGCATTTCAGAAAGAGTAACATGTTTCTCTATTCTTCAAAATAAATAAATAAATAAATAAATAAATAAATAAAATAAATAAATTAATAACTGAAGAGCTCGGTACATCCACGAAGAGGGGAGATCTCTCATACTATAGTGACTATACGGCTTTTTGGAATATCATATAGAAGAAACCAACTCTATACTTGCCGGGAGTTAAATCATAGGTCATGCATTTTTTTAAACGGGCATGCTAATCCCTTCATCATAAGAACTCTTAGGAGGAATACAATTAGTACTTTACCTCCTTTCTATTTAAAGAGAGATGGAGAGGTGTCAAGGGTCAGTAAACCATATTTAAGGGTATAAGGTTAACGTCCACTGAATTTTAGTTCCGGCGCGACTGTAGGAACTGTTTGCTCAGTCCATAGTAAAAAACATGAAACTCAATCAGTTTTGGTCTCACTAGTAACCGAAACATGGATCTTTATGTTGCCAGTTCGAAGTATTAATCCGTACACCACATGGACACATGGGAGAAATGCCTTTAATTTCTTACAATATTATCTAAAAATACTTTCATTCTTTCTCTGCATTGAACTATACGGTAAATATGAATGTTAATTTGGTCTGAAACTCAGGTTAATATGTTCCTTTGACATTAATAATTGACTTCTGTAGCTGAAAGGTACAAAAGTCGACTGCGCAGGTAAATCAAGAATTTTGGCGAGTCATAGCGATAACGAAATATAGGCGAAATAAAGTTAACAACAAACAGCAATTTTATGAATTAAATTCGACAATTATATAAATTAAAAAATCTGATGTGTACACCACATGATTTCCTTCTATCGAATATTAAATTACACGCATTTTTTCTTGAATTTCATTTAAACTTATTTCTTGGAATTTTGTTAAAGATATATTTCTCATTCAGTTAATTTAGTTCTCACTTCGCGACAAGGTAAAAATACATAAAACTCAAAATATCTTCATTACAAAATAGAAACATGTAGAAAAACATAAAACGCCAAATACAGTGAAAACAATTAAAAAAACAATTTTTGCAATTAAAATTACAGTTTCTAAACAAAATCAAGCAATTCGGCCAGCCGGCATTGCTATGGTAAAAACGTTAGGCTTAGCGGCCCTTAACAGCTTTTAAATTGTTGATAAATCTACAACTATTGCATGCAGATTAACTAAAGACATAAAAACTTTAACCGGAAGAGAAGAACAACGTAATTCAATCATCTTTAAAGCAAAAAATTCACGATTTACTATCATATAAGAATAAAATAACTTAGTTCACGGAGCAGAGTAACAGATTGGATGAAATTATATATATATTTATATACTTTTGAAGCTGCCGATTACAACCAAAGAGGGAGTTGCACAGCTACATGTTATAGCAATCCTATATACAAAATGGCACCGTTCTGAGGCTACTCGTTTTTGAGTTATACGAGATACATAAATACGTACGTACGTACGTACAGATGCCACGAAAAAATCTCTTCAGAATCCATTTTAAAGCCCTTTTATAATTTTTTGGGGAAAAAACAGTTCTCTATTCTATTCTTACGTACAGATGTAAGGCAAAGACATCGCTAAATTGTATTCCATAGCGGCCAAAATGGATATTTTCATTGAAGTAGGGTACTCGGAATTTTTTGTGATTACAATACTGCCTTTACTTCATACGAGGATGTAAAAATTGGCTTATTTTGAAAGCAAACCTATAACAAGGCTAAGCAAAATTGTTAAAGAAGAGTAAAGAATAATATCTTGACGCACAAGTTACCAACCCTGACAAAACAAAATTTAGAAAACATCTTTTCCTGGCTTGAAATGGATTATTCATAAGAAAATTAAATGTACAGACTAGATTAATTAAACATTCATTACGTTTAATTGCTTATTATTAGGTTAAATAAATGCTTAATTACGTTAAATATTTAATTAGACTACCTAAATTACAAGTTTCGAATTTCAGTGTAATGAACTGTGAAATATTGTTATCAGATGCATATCGTCTTCATAAATGTAGTTCTTATTACTATAGATTAGACCTCCATCTACTTAGAGCACTTCCGCTTGCGCGGCCAGCCACCTAAATTTCCCGCCCCCAAGGGTGGATACTAACCTTTAGAGGCATAGCCACTACTAAGGCCGGAAGCGGTGGTCACTTTACTATGGAGGCACGTACAGGTGGACCATGATTGCCTCCTATAAGGAGATAGAAAATTTACATCCAAGCCTTCTACGGGATTCGAACCCAGGCCCTTCGGGATGGCAGTCGGAATCGCTAACCATTTTCTCGTCTGCACGCGTAGCCGCTCAAATTACTTATTACAAAAAGAAAAAATCCATATTTTAATTTATAGCGTCCAATTACAGTAATTTCATTCCATTCAGTTAGCATAATTTCATAAGAACATTTAATGATTTTACTAATAAATCACAAGTATTGCTTTTTTCTGTTATTAGTATTGTAATCAATGATTTCATTCCAACTATTTTAGATTTAAATGCAAGAGAAAGTATGCAATGTTATGTAATAAATGCTGCAACCTTTCATTATATAATTTCCTTCAGAGGACAGCTACTTTTAATCTCGCTCTGAAAAGATCTGGAATTAAAAAAAAGTGATTTAAAGCTTTTTATCTTTCAGTGCACAATATCATCTTATAGTTTACAAATTAAATACAGAATATAAAAGCACAGACAAGCTTCTTTCGTTCCTTCAGATCTTTTCAACTATAATTATACTATTTTTAGTATAACTTTTGTTTTCAGCATAAATTAGTAGCATTAATATCAGCTCAAATATAATTTGTTTGATTTTATTTTGCTTTTTATTGAAGACTTTGACGCTAAGCAGCACAACGGTCGTTATATAGCAATACCGATATATATTATTTCTGTAAAAAAATTAATTTTCTCTCTGCCTATGGAATAAAATCTAGCGAATCTTTCTCAAAATGCTATAAAAGGAATCAAGAAAGCTAATCAAGCAGTGGCAACATGTTGCTTTAAAATAGCTGAGTTTGTTAACTAAATTTGAAAGACAATACAATTTGATAAACTGCAACAATTCTCTAAATTTGCGTAAAATATAAAATAAATTCAAATCTGATTGCAAATTCTTCAAGGTGTAAATGTTGAAGTGGAGGACTATATACATTCAACATTTAGTGCCGCCGGTTTCCTACATTAAAAGATATAAACAGAATTTTCGGTGCTGATGTTATATGCCATCTACCACTCTTAATTAATTATTCATTTCTTAGATAACATCACTAAAATGCGATTTTTAAATACGAAAGTAAATAGAAACCATTAAAAATACATAAGCCTCACAACCGTGATAGTGGTTAGCGAAGCTCACTGTCGTACCGAAGGGCCCGAGTTCGAATCACGGAGACAGACGGATGTTTGTAAATGTATAGTGTCTTTGCGGCATGGAGACACTCTACGTATCTGGCGAACCGAAAGTCCTTTCGAGAAGTTGATGGTAGGGGAAGAGAGGTGGGGATACTGTCACCTGTATGGTAACCCTGAGACATGTCCTCCCCCCACCAGATGCTCTCCATCAAAATTGGCGGTGGAACTGAACAAAGTCTCACTGTCACCTGTATGGTGCTCAAGATTCTTGCCAAAAGACAGGCGTAATCTAGCACTCCATGCCACGATGAATTTCTTGAGCTTGTTCTGATGTTACTGCCAGACACGTGAGATAAGTCACAACACAACAAAAATACATAAATGAAAATAATTCCATTAATTAAATAAATTATTAAATTTAAACTTCTTTCAGTTTTAGAAAACAAAAAGGCGCTTAAAAGTTCCCTTTTTATAAGTCATTAATCCGTACACATTACTAATGTCGCCCAGCATAGCCAAAAAATAAAGATCACTTTTACTAACACTTATCATACACCGTGTTTCTGCAAGGTAACATGGAAGTATTAGTCTTTCGCATATTGTGTAAGATCTTTAACTTCAAAATCCGCCAGTACGATTCAGTTATTTCAGTATTAATACCGCCTGCAAGGACTGACAAAGTTCGTTTGGTGGTTGAGAACTCGATGATCATGGGATATGACAGCAAAAGCGATAGATCGCATATTACATCAATACCAATTCTTCATTATTTAGTACCAGCGGATGTACCCGATGTCAGTTAAGTTAGATTGAGAGTAAGGTATCTAACGACAGAGAGAATGATACGGCTGTAATCCTTCTCTAATTAACGATGCAGAAAATGAAATTCATAGTCATACATTTATAAATTCATAGTCATTATATTCATAGTGCGATTTGGAACCCATGTAAAAAATTGTGATAGAAAAATAAACTAATTCTCTCTCATTATATCAGCAACAACGCCACAACGTTTTTAACGGTTTTCGTCTTTCTAATGAAATGGTCTTAAAAACTCAAGTTCCATCTAATATTTGACCTAAATTCAATTTTAGTCGATTAAATGTGACAAAAAATTGATCAGAAATCAATAACGCGAACAAACAAACAAACGCACAAACAGATATTCTTTTTTATATAGAGAGATTTTGTAAAACTTAGAAATTTTTGATTAACAAACTTTACGATTTGAAACGCGAGCAGTAGCAACGCTTTTCGAAATAAATATTTTTATATCCAATGCGCCAGAATGTTGCCACTCTGAAAAATGAATGCGAAAATTAGTGTTTTTAGTTTAGAGTTTTTAATTACTATCTCCACTGATTAAGTCGTACGAAGATGGAAACTGTCCAAATGGCTTTCTACGAATTTTTGGTATCGGAAATAATGTATACCAGCGGTAGTACCCTGTGCCAGTTAAGTTAGACTGAGGTATGTATCTAATAACAGAGAGAATAGCGCTGCAATCCTTCTCTCATCACGATAGAAAAAATACTATTCATACATTTTTCAGTCTCATGTGATATGGAACCCGCATAAAAAATTTCGATAGAAAAATAAACTAATTCTTTCTCATTTTATCAGCAACAATGGCACGCAGTTTTTAATGATTTTGTCTCTTTAATCGAATGGTCGTAAAAGCTCAAGTTCCATCCAATATTTCACCTACATTCAATTTTAGTCAATTAAATGTGGTAAGAACATTTATCATAATTGGTCAGAAATCAACAACGCGAACAAACAAACAAACACATAAACAGACATTCTTCTTTATACTCATAGGTTTGGTAAAACTTACAAATTTTTGATTAACAGACTCTAAGATTTGAAAGCGAGCAGTAGCAACACTTTTCGAAATGAAGCCTTTTTATCTCCGACGCGAGAGACTGTTGCCAGATGGGAAAATGAGTGCGAAAATTAGCGCTTTCAGAGGTTTTAATTAATATTTCGGCTCATTAAAGTCGTACGAAGATTGGAATAGTCGAAATGGCTTCCCACGAATTTTTAGAGTTGTGAATAATGTATTTAATATTTGGCAATGCTATTTTTATTTCACCGTAAAACTTAGAATTTTTTATTAATAAACTCTACGATTTGAAAGCGAGCAGTGGCAACAACTTTCGAAATAAAGGAAATTTTTATCTCCAGCGCGCGAGACTGTTGCCACTCGGTAAAATATGGGCGAAAATTATCGCTTTTTCGAGTTTTTAATTAATATCTCTGATTTTAGCCATATGTTTTGGAAAAAAAGTGGATTTCGAGCTTTTCCACGACCCAGAAAAGAATTGTAGAAAGTATGGTGACGATAGCTGTAGTAATGACTGAGTTATTAGCGAACAAACACACACACACAGACTTTCTTCCTTATATATTGTTGCGTTATACGGGTTCGTGGATTTGAGAGTATTCGATGAAAAAACGATGCAGAACAATAAAAAGCACAATTTATTTACAAGAATCACTATTTACAGCACAGTTCCAAAATTACCTTTAAAAGCGTCGAAAATCTACAATAAATACGCTGAAACAATCAGCAACACAGCTTCAGGCCGTAACTGTAAAGGTAGCTTCACGGCAACACTAAACTTATAATAAACACCGTGGAACAATCACCAATACACTGTCAAGCTATACTGTAAAGGTAGCTTCACGGCAAAGCACTATCTCGATCGCTTTCCGTTCATTATATATATTAGAGATTATAGAAATATGAGCAAAGAATAAGTGTCTTAGTGAAAGTGGAATTTAAAAATTGATCAGAATTTAAACAACGTGTAAGGTACTTGGCTTTCCAGAAAAAAAAAAATGTGTAAATTGAGCTAGGCATTAAATGTCAAAGAGTCTATTGAAGGCATTACAGATAATTTTTGAAATGAAATATTGGAAACGCTCCCAAAGCAGTGACACACTGCAGGTGAAAGTGGACACACCTATAAAATTACTAGGAGGTGTGTCGACGTATATACCTTAATGTTGCTACTTTATGACACATTTATCTGTAATAATGAAAAATGTATTCTCAAGTAGGCTAAAATTGAATGAAAGATTTTTCTTCTGTAATGTAAATTGAGAATTTCATTTTTGATAGGAAAAGTTCATAAAAAGGGGGCGATATAAAAAGGAAGCAATGTAATTTAAATGTAGTTTTTTGTTGCAGGTTAGGTCGACACACAAAATATTTTTATCAGATATGTTGGCCAAAATAGATGTTCTGAGAAAAAGAATTATAAACACGCTATAAATTTATAACGGATTAACTAAAATTTATTTAGAACAGATAAGCTATTTACTAGCTATGCTGTATATCAATAATTCTTTTTCAACATTTTTCAAATGCAATTATGAATGTTAATTTAATATGCATGCAACTAAAACTTTCAAGAAAGAAAAATATATTTATATAAAATAAAGTTTTATTAAAGTATGTACGTGTAATTTTTAGCCCAAAGGACATTAAGTCCAGAAGGGATTTTACTTTCGTTTTGGTATCTTGCGTTGGTTCAATATAAATGTCGGTTCAGTTTTCAAATTGTTGCCACCGAATATTAGACTTTATTAAATTTAAAGAAATTAAATAATCAAAAATCTGCATGAATGTATTTATGTTTCTTGCATTGTGATAAAACAACGGTACTTAGAGCCATCAAAGTTTGAAAAACATACGTCTCCATCTGAATGTGGGCGCGTATACGTCCAAATCTGGAATTTGTTTTATTATTAATTTCATAGTTTGTAATACTTTAACGAATTTTCGATTAAAAACCTCGACGATTTCAAAGCGAGCAATGCAACACTGTGCGGGGGGAAAAATTATCTCCAGCGCGCGAGACCGTGTATCGGAAATTCTAAAGACGTGCTCATTTTAAAATTGTTTTCCGATATTGCTGTTGAATTGAATTTTATGGTTCAATTGTGAATAATATGATATTTAATAAAACACACGAAACTTTAAAAAAGTCCCTTTGGGCGTAATGTAAAATCTGAAACTTTCAGATTTTGATTTATCCATGTAATTTTCTATATTTACATTCTTTTATAAGACATTCATATATTTTAACGAAGTAGGTGAGATCTATTCCTTAAAGCTACATCTTTAACTTTGGCGGCCACTCGCTATACTGAGAGAGTTTAACCACCATAAGTATTGAAACTGGAAGTTTAAGAATTGGTAAAATTTTCGTGAAATTATTTCAAATATTTATATCTTTCGGTGAACCTCCATTTATCCTAAGAATCGCGGACCACAGTCCATTTGGATAGTTGTAAAATCTGGAAGATTTGGTTGTTGTTACATTGAGTGATTAATTTGGGCTTTTCTCTTATAAGATATTTATCCCGCCTTCTTAGCATGCCCTTGCGGGGTAGCGGTCAGCACGCTAGGCGCGTATTCGAGAAGTTCGAGGTGTGAGTCCCCGCGAGGGCCTTGCTCATTTTTCACGTCTTCTGCTTTCAAAAAATACTTAATGTCTCTACACTGTGTTGATAAGGTAACTTGCAGAAATCTTCCGTATGGGGAAACTAGGCGTGATTATGTTTCTAGGAATTTTGATTCTAAACTGAACAATTCAGCTGAAGGATTAAATATTTGGAAATAAAATTCCACTTTGAGTTTAATACACCAAAAAGCGTGTTAATCGACTGCAGGCGTCCGTGCTTAAACAGATGAAGAACATTCTCTATGTCGTCTATTCTTCCTATTATACCCCTCAAAAAGTTACCGCTGTAGTGTCTA
>KK112750.1:160574-217538 GCA_000611955.2 Stegodyphus mimosarum
GATCATTCAGTTAAAATTTTACGAGAGACTCGCTGCTTTGAACTTTTCACGTAAATGAAGACGTTACCTAGTATATCGCTAACGATAATGTTAATTTGTTACGATTCTGTAATGGTGCCAGCAAAAAACATCGCGGAAAAAACAATGCAAGGCAAAACATCGCCGTACAAAACATCGTAGAAGAAAGAAAGCAAATCAGAAACATCGCAGTACTTACATATATAATGGTACAAAACATCATCATTAAAAATAAAGCGGTTAAAAAACTTCGCAGTTTAGGAGCATCTTCGTCAAAAATTTCATGGTAAAAAATTAAGCACCAGCACATCATAGCGTGATGATAATATCCCAGACATACGTTTTTGTCTTTAAAAATTCGCATATTCGCATAGTGATTTGTGAACGCGAGAAGTAATGAAAAATGTTTATAATTTTTTATCTTATATTTTTGAATTAGCTAAACAAGTTTTTGCTGAAAAAATAAGAAGAAAATTTTTAAGATTTGAAATAAAATTCAAAGACTCAAAATGGGTAGTAAAATAATTCTAGATATAGCAATTAACAGAATTTTTACTTTTATAGTTAAGTAGTAAAGGCAATTAATTAACTAATTAACCTTTTTCATAAAGTTTCATTGGAATTTTTCATAAAAACCGTAAACTAAAAAAGGATTAGAAAAAGGAAGATGATTAACGACATGTGATTAATTACCCCTATTAAAATGGTTTAATTAATTATCATATTACAAAATTATGTTAACTGCTATGTTATGAACTATACTCTAAAATTACGTTAAATAACAATAATTTTCTTCCATTTCTCAGTTTTTGAAATTTTGAAAATTTTTTTCCGTTTTTTCTTCCTTGTACGAAGTAAAAAGGAAGTATTGTAATGATGAAAAATTTCGCATACCATATTTCAATGAAAATATCCATTTTGACAATTATCGAATGCAATTTAACGATGTTTTTGCGTGACATCCGTACGCAAGGACAAAACAAACTTTCCCTAAAAAAATTATAAAACTGATTTAAAATGGATTCTGAAGAGATTTTTTTAGTGGCGTCTGTGCTTACGTACAACAAAAGTATATATATATATATTAACTCTGTCACTCGCCTCAAAGAGCTCAGTTTCTTTCTTCTTATGTGTTTGTAAATTGTGAATTTTTTGCTTTAAAAATAATTGAATTATGTTGCTCTTATCTTCCGGTTAAGGTTTTTATGCCTTTAGTTAACCTGCATGCAGTAATTGTAGAATTGACAACAATTTAAAAGTTGTTTAAGTGCGGCTAAGCCTAATTTTTGTTTACCATAGCAGCCATATTTGCTTACATTTGAAACTTAGCAGAATAGTGGATGTGTTGCCAATCTAGGGAAACTAAGCAACAACTTCGCAACAACAAAGATAACGCCTTCTTTTATTATTGCAAAATAAATAAAGCTTAATCCATTCTGGAATTATCATTTAAGTTATTAAAACATCCCATAATATTGACTCAGCATTGCGTCCACAACAAATGAAGTCAGTTTCTACGTCTTCAGTGTTTTCTTTTGTCGAGTGTTTTCTTTTGTCTTCAGTGTTTTCTTTTGTTTCTTTTTTGAGCAAAGGTTTTCTAGTTAACTCAAAAATATGGCCTCACAAATCATTATGCGAATTTTCATTTACAACTTTTAACGCCTAAAAAACACATTTGTCTGCGATGTTATCATCATGCTATGACTTGCTGGCGCTTTATTTTTTACCACGATATTTTTGGCGGCGATGTTTTTAAACTGCAAAGTTTTTGAATCGCTTTATTTTCGACGACGATGTCTCGTGTCAGGATGCTTTAGAACACCTGTGTTTTCTGCTTGCTTTCTTTTCTCCTATGATGTACGATGGCGTTCTCACCTCGCATTGCTTTCTTCGCGACGTTTTCGTTCGCGATATTTTTGCCGTGATCTTTGCAACATGCTTTGATGGCACACTATCAAATTAATTAAATATTTGTTATAATTCAAGGAAGAGATTTTATTTTTTCATCTATCATTTTTTTCGGCAGAGATTATATAATTAAGCAAATTAAATTTATTTATTTTGTTAAACGATATATAAATATGTATCCGTTTAAAAATATTAACAACGAAATTATTTTTATTTGATTAAACTGAGAATTTCAGGAAAGTAACAAGAAATTAATTTTTATGTATGTGCATAGACTCTAAAATTAGTTACACAATTTTTATTTATTCATTTATTTTTATTTTTAATAAAATCATTAGCCCAAACGGACAATTTGCCTAGAAGAGCTATTAATTTCATTTCGGCATTTTGCGTCGTTCACTGCAAAACGGCGCTTCGCTATTAAAAATTGTTGCCATCAATTATATTAGAGCTCTGCATAATATTTAAAAAAATTAAATAATGAAGAATCCGCATGAATAAATACGTTTCTCACATTATTAAAAAATAGCTCTTAGAGACATCAAATTTTGAATAACGTAGTCCTCCACTGAAATATTGGCTTCTGGAAGCCCAAATTTAGAATTTGGTATTTGTTTTTTTTTATCTATTTCATGTTTTGTAAAACTTGACGAATTTCGATTAATAAACTCAACGATTTCAAAGCGTATAAGCTGTACGGAAAAAAATTATCTCCAGCGCGCGAGACTGTGTATCAGAAAGATATGCTCTTTCTAAATACTTTGTGACATTGCCGTTGAATTGAATTTTATGGTTTACGTGCAAAGAATAAGATATTTAATAAATACAGGTGACGCATAAAAAATGTCCCTTTTGGGGTAATATAAAATCTGAAAGCTTCCAGATTTTAGATTACTTAATGTTAATTGGAATGTAATAATAGTTGCATTCTAGATTTATTACATCCAAAAGTAAAATTAAGGCTTAAAAAGAATGCCAGGTAATTGTTTTCTGAAGCATCCTCAAAATGCTAGAACTAGTCATAATGTGAAGTACCATTTGCATTTCCAATCAGATTAGTCTCATAATTCTTACCGGATTCAAACCCGGTTCAATAAAATCACTTCTATATGTGAACAAATCAGCACACGAACAAAACTATGTACAAAATTTATTTACATTAGCTACTTTAAAATAACTCTCAAAACGAGAGCTCAAAATCATTATTACCGATTCAGTCGGTTCTTGTAACAATTCTAAACATAGAGTGCAAAAGGGTTGCCACAAAAATTATGCAGAATCAAATATTCACTTCAGCGCTGCCTAACGGCCAAACTGGCAGTCACAACATACTTAATTGTCTCCGTTAAAACCGATTGTCTTAATCTACATCTACGTCGCAATAAAATTTTTACCTGTGTTCAGTGATATGAGGCCAAAAAACACAACACAGATCGTAGTTAATTTTGCAGAAAATATCTATCGATTTCAAAGAAATGCAGGCAAGATGTCGTAATTTTTCAGGAAAAAAATTCTGCCTTTGAAAACAGATGCCATATATAATAATGGAAATGAATGTTATATTACCAATCAGATATAACAGAAATAAAAAGAATAAAAAACCTAAGAAACTAGAGTTTTATAAACTTGAGAAAGTCTGTCTATTGACTGCAACTGTAAATGATTCAAGATGCTGAGAAAACTTCAAGCAAATGCAATTCACAAGCTGATATTTTCTGGATAGTTTAGGGAAATCAAAAGTATAAAAAAATGTGATTAAAGGACCATCAATGATTAACTAAGGAAGATTTTTCTTTTCATTTCTTCTTTCTGATTCTAGATTCATGTTCCTTAATAAGAAATTTTAAAACTCTCTAAGTTTAGCCCTGGACGACACTAAATGTTATAAATTCACTGTTAAATAAAATTAGATAATAATGTCTTTTAGAATCGATCCGAACGCTCTATTGATAGATGAGGAAATAATCTGAAATCTCCATACAATTTTGTAACATAGTATATAAACAGGATGATAATAAGATCACTGAAGGGAATGTTTTTACGAGGAGAATGTTTTTCACAGGTATGGGAATAGAATATGTTAAAGGTTTTATCAATAATCATATGTGAAGAACTTCTATCAATGGCAAGAGATTTCAAATAGCTGAATTTCTAAGTAAATATTCTGAAGAATAAATCTTGAGAAAGAAAACTATTTTTTCCAGGAGAATCACGTGAGAACGAACACAAAGAAAAAAGTGTATGATAAACTGTAGTGCTAAAATCGGATTTATTACGTGAAATTTGAATATCAAAGAAAGAATGTGAGCTAAGAAACTCGAAATTTTCTTTCAAGCACGAACTAAAACGCTGAATCAATAAAATTCTAATATATAAAATATATGTTGAATCTTCTTTATTGCCATCAAAAAGCGCAAAAAATTCGTGTACATAATAAATCTAAAATAAGAAACATATTTTAAAAATAATTTAACCTCAAAACAGAGTAGCATAGATAAACAGCACTGAATTTGAAAGCTGTTCTGTTATTTATCATTTGATTTGGTGGCTACCCTGGGAAACGAAATGGATTTAAGAAAAAAAAACTCTACAACCATAATTGAATCATCATTTCTTGTAATTTAGAATAAAAATATTGTAGCATTCTCTCTCCTAGAACATTAATAAAAAAATCTGATGTGCACATGATATGTCTTCCTTGTACGAAATTAAATTATACGCATTTTGAATTTCATTTAAGTTTATTGCATTAAATTAAATCTACTTCTTCGATAGCGCATAAACCACACTAAAATAAATGCACTCTTTAAAATTCACTATATTTATTTACCATCGCGACACTCTGGCGCTCTGCTCAGGTAACAGCGTTACATTCATTTTATGACTCAGAATGCACAAAAATTACGTATATTATCAGAAGAATTATCTAACCGTTGCCACATGTTCTATTCTAATACTATAATAAATCTAAAACGATGTATAAATGAAATTAAACAAAAAAAAAACTGAAACAGTTTTTCATAGACGATTCAGTATTTCTCATTCAATTAATTCAATTCTTACTTCGCGACAAGGCAAAAATACATAAAATCTCAAAATATGTATCTTCAAAATTACGAAGTAAATCTTAAACACTTATTTCCTCGAATAAATTTCAGAATGGATTAAGCATGATTTAATTCGCAATAAGAAAAGGCGGCGTTATCTTTCTTGTTGCGAAGCTCAGTTTCTCTAGATCGGCAAAAAATACGCTATGCTGCTAAGTTTCAAATGTACACAAATGTGGCTGCTATGGCCAAAAAAAATTAGGCTTAACCGCACTTTTAAACTGTTGATAATTCTACAGCTATAACATGCAGGTTAACTAAAGGCATATTAAATCTTTATCCGGAAGATAAGAACCACATAATTCACTCATTTTTAAATAAAAATAGGCGCGATTTACAAACATATAGGAATAAAGAAACTGAGCTCGAGTAACAGAGTGGATACATATATATATATATATATATATACTTTCGGTGCGACGGATTGCAACCAAAATAGAAGGTGCACGTCTACATGTTATAGCAGTCCTATATACAAAATTTCAACTTTCTGAGGCTATTCATTTGTGAGTTATGCGTGATACATACATACATACATACATACGTACGCACAGACGGCACGAAAAAATCTCTTCAGAATGCATTTTAAATCAGTTTTATAATTTTATGGGGATAAAAGGGTCTTTTATTATGTATTTAAGTAGAGGTGTCAGGCAAAAACATCGTTAAATTGCATTCGATAATGGTCAAAATGGATATTTTCGTTGAAATATGATACCTGAAATTTTTAGCGATTACAGTGCTTCCTTTTTACTTCGTACAAGGAAGTAAAAAGTAAATTAACTATAATTAAATTCCAAGGAGAAATGGTTTGGATTTTTTGAGAAATTAAAAACAACGTTTTTGCAGTTACAAAACTGAATTTAGTGTACATTTTTCTTTTTAGCTCATTTTCTTACAGGCTCTGTCATTACAGAATTTTTGCAGATTTGAGAGGTAAGCACTTTAGAATAAAGTTAGAATAGTTTGTAGCATTCATTATTTTAATTAACCAAATTATTTTTAGTTTGAACTTTCCTATCGATATCTCAAAGTTTCAGTTGCTGCCCGAATTTAGCGCGAGCAAGATATTTATGCAAATCGCATATATCTGTTAGCAGTTCAAAAGGCAGGAGTTAACGAGGGGAAAAAGAGAGTCTTGGATTTATCGCCGTAAGGCCGTGCCCGCAAAGATTTCCTCTGTCTACTGAAAGTTCGCCTTCATAGGCAATTGCAATTACTAGTGCTTGCTAGTGAAATTCGCATTTATTGCATTTCACTAAGAGTTAGGCTTCCCTCGCCGTCCTACTTAAAGTTAAGTTTAGGTATTTGAATTGTTAACACACTTTATTTCATATTATTTTAGTTCAGCCCAAGTAGTGGCTTACTCTCAAGTCGGAGAGTTGTAATTATTTGAATTAAAGGGTCACTTTAAACCCTCCTTCTGACTTTGTAGTTCTTCAACACTAAAGGACATAGCCTAGATTTGCTCACTGTCCTCCACATAGGGTTTCACAGCTTATGCTCAGTAAGAAGATTAAGAGATTGAAGGAGAAACCTTATAAGTTCATTTGAGAGTCTGGAGTAACGTCGACCGCTTGCTGTCCAGTTTCTCGATTGGCGAATAGTCGATGCCTCGCGTAAGAATAAAAATCACTGAGCATATTAGGTTGGAAAATTCACATCTTTTGCAGTAATTTGGGTCTTAGTAGATATTCATAAACTGGTAACCTCAAATAGAAATTAGTTAGATACTGTACTTGCAAGCTTTTAAAGACGATATTGTGTTTGCTGTCAGGTCCAGGAGAGTAATAGCAAGTAATGAGGAAGAATAAATTTAGCGACATATCTGTGTCTGTTTGCTAGTGGAGTTCAATAAAGTTTGTGGTGAAAGTTCATCAAAGAACTTCATATAATACCTATGTAAACTAATTCCATCCAAGACTTTTCTCATTTTCTAAAACATTGATTGATAACCATTTATTTTTAGAATTTTGGTTTGCCTCACAGAAGGTATTGCTATATAACAGGCAAATATTTCATTGCATTTCGGTTATTTAAATGATATTTGTCTATTATGTACACCTTGCACAAAAAAATGGGAGAGTTCTATATCTCCCATTCTACTGGACCGATTGTCGAAATTCAACTTGCGTTTATATGTCTCGAAAGCGCGACTTAAGATATATAGTATATCTATATATATCATTGTTCTAACATAGGTATTTTGACTCAAAATCGGACTTTTTTGGAAATAACATAATAATTAATAATATTTTTTTTTCATATTTTGATTCTATGACTCAAATTATGCCAAAGTGCCAAGTTCTGTAAAAATCGCATGAGCAGGTTTTAAAACATTAGTTCTCAAAATTTCAGCTGCTCCATGTTTACTGAATTTGGTATATATTTACTAAAATCTTTTTTTTTTGTTAAACTTATTTGATTCTTCCTTCATATTTCGAAGTTTAGGTTTATTCGAAATAAATTTAGCCCGTTTTTATTATTTATTTTTGAATAATTTTTAAAAATTTTTTGAAAAATATTTTGAATTTTAACCTATAAAATGTTTACCATCATCTTAAAGTAGATGTATTTCTAAGCAGGCCTGGAAAAAATTCGAGTTTTTATTTAAAATTTCCTAAAATATACGTAAATTTACATAGTGTCACGTTTTGAAATTTGTCGTATTTTTTATAAGCGATAATAACGCCAACTGTGGTTTACGCAGTTTGTTAAAGTTATTTGAATTTAAAAAACGATGACTACAATGAAAAAAAGAAAAGCAAAACATTTTGCTACAAATTAAGATGTTTGCCAAGTGATTCTTGGCGTAAACTGAAAAAAATACCAAGATAAATTTTTAAATTTCTCCATAAATTTCTCACCAATTTTGTGTCAAAATACCTATGTTAGAACAATGCTACATATAAATCTAATATATATCCTAAGTCACACTTTCGAGATATAGAAATTGTAAGTTGAATTTCGACAATCGGTCCCGTAAAACGAGAGATTCGTTACCATCCCATTTTTTTGAGTACGTGTGTGTAGCTACAGAGCACAGACATAAAATTTCTTAGTTTTGTCAATTTTGGCCTATTTGGATATTCCAAGAAAAGTGATAAATTTTGCTCACAGTTTGCGTAAGTATAGGAAATTTGCGTTGTTGTTGCTGTTATTGTGACTTATTTCGCTTATCTGACAATAACGTCAGAACAAGTCCACGAAACTCATCGTGGCAAGGAGTGCAAGACTGGCCTATTGTTGACAAGAGCTTGAGCACCGTACAGGTTACAATACGAGTTTGCTCATTTCCGCCCCAATTTTTGATGGAGGGAAGGGTCCAAGGATTTCCCACCCCTCTTCCTCTACTACCAACCTCTCGAGAGAATTTTCGGCTCGCCACATATTTAGAGTGCCCTCATGGCGTACAGACACTATACATTTGCAAACTTCCATACCTTCTCCAGGATTCGAACCCGGGCTCTTTGGTCACAGTCACTAACCACTATCTCGATCCTGCGGCATAGGAAATCTTAAAGGTAAGATATGTATGAACCTTTAATTTGCAGTTTGCAGAAATACGCTGCGAAATCAGTACTAAATTTCAACGCAATGTTTGTATTATTCAACATTTCTCTTTCCGTTAAGCACCGATAGGTTTAATGACAGCCCTTCAAACAAAGGTCCGTAGTTGAAATCTATAACGTTGCTTTACTCGTGAATTTCGTTTAATTTTGTTTCTGTGTTGTTGCTGAATTTTTTGGGTTAAATCTTACGCGGAAATTCCTGACCTAAAATGTGATTAATTATAAGATGTGACAATCTAGATTTAATCGACTGAGTTTCATGGCTCTCACAAAGCGCTATTTAACTGAAAGAGAATGTTAAGAATTATCATATACTGCTACGCATGCTCTCATGGTATAATATGTCCAGCTTTTTATATTATATCATCAATATTAGTTAATGTTATTTTATTTTCAGAGAAAAATAATAAATGATTCGTGAAAAAGTATTTTAAGAGAATAATGCAAACGAAAATCATAATATAGAAATTTCACAAAACATTATTTATTATGTCCTAATCTTTCCATAAATTTATTAAGAACTGATATATGTCGTTTAGCGTAAGAAAATTGAAAATATAGTATATTATCATCTAGTGCATTTAATATATAATAACTAATAACATCTTATTTTTTTATTTTTAATATACGCTTGTGAAATAGGAAGGTATAATAACTGAAGTCTGTCTAATCTTTCGAGAATTAGTAATGCGTGCTTTCCCTTCAAACTTAAAAGAAATATTTTTTTAAAAAGTATTTTAATTATAATAAACTATTATATTAGAGCACGCAAATTAATCGGGACAAAGAGAATTTTTTGTTAACTGTTTTGCTTTGTTTACATTTCTTCATATACTGTGATAATAATAAAATTGATAGGAAATATGTCCTTTTGCAGGAATGACTAAGAATGAATATCATAGGCATTGACTTTACTTATCTTGTTCATGTATTTTTTGTCTTCATCATGTAACTACACTTTTATAGCGCTCTTAATAATTATGTGCTGTTTCGTCGCACAATTCATTTTAATAAGACACTCCTTGAGAATGTGGCACAAGTTTTCTATCGGATTTAAATATGGTATATTTCTAGGGTAATCTAGCTCAATAATTTTATTTTCCTGCATGAACCCCCTGACAGATTTCGAACTGTGGCATGGAGCCAAGTCATGTTAAAATGTCCCTGCAGAGGTTTCAATAATGGCATAATGCTGCGCTTTAAAATTTTTATATACTTCGATAAATTCATCATTCCGCGAATAGGTGACATTTGTAGTGAAAAAATCTCAAAACATTTTCTTTTGAGGCTATTTTACGATTTGTTGAATAATATGAGGTTACATTGATTTACCCTTGCTTTATCTGACAATATTAGGCTTGTAACCATGAACAAAAAGGGAGTCTGATAGTTAAAATGACCTATTCTCAGTCATTTATGATCCACGATTTCTACATATTCGCCCACCATAATCCTGTTTGCCCAATTTCATTGTCAAAAGTTGCTGTTACTTACTTGTACGAAGTAAAAAGGAAGTATTATAATCGCGAAAAATTTCGGGTATCATACTTCAACGAAAATATCAATTTTGACAACTATCGAATGCAATTTAACGAAATTTTTGCCTAATATCTGTACGTAAGGAGAGAATAAAGGTTCCTTTTCCTCCCAAAAATTTCTAAAACTGATTTAAAATGGATTCAGAACAGATTTTTTCATGAAACAGCGCGTACATGCAGTGTATATATGTATCTCACATAACTCAAGCACGAGTAGCATCAGTGTTCAAATTTTGTATATAGGACTGCTATAACATGTAAATGTGCACCTCGCTTTTTGGCCATTTTTGGTTATATATATATAAATCCACTCTGTTACTTGGCACAGTGAGCTCAGATTTTTTTATTCTTATATGTTGCTAATTTGCGCATTCTTTGCTTTTAAAGGATTGAATTTTATTGTTCTTATCTTCCGTTTAAGGTTTCTATGCCTTTAGTAAATCTGCATGCACTAGTTGTAGAATTATCAGCAATTTAAAAGTTGTTAAGTGATGCTAAGCCTAATTATGTTTACAAAGGAATAATATTTGTTTACATTTGAAACTTGGCAGAATTGTGGATTTGCTGCCAATCTAGAGAAACTAAGCTTCGTAACAACAAAGATAACACCTTCTTTTATTACTGTGCATGAAATGATGCTTAATCCATTCTGGAATTTAATCGAGGAAATCTGTGTTTAAGATTTACTTCGTAATTTTTAATATAGATATTTTCAGTATTTATGTATTTTTGGCTTGTCGCGAAGTGAGAACTGAATTAGTTGAGTGAGAAATACTGAATCGTCTGCGAAAAACAGTTTCTTTTTTTTGTTAATTTCTTTTCTATATTGTTTTAGATTATTATAGTATTTGAATAGAACATGCGGCAACAATTGCATAATTCTTCAGATGATATACATAATTTTTGCTCACTCTGAGTTATAAAATGAATGAGATGTAACGCTGTTAAGTGAACCTAGCACGAGAGTGTCACTATGGTAAACAAGTATAGTGAATTCTAAAGGGTGAGTTTATTCTATTGTGGTTTAATGCGCTATCGACGAAGTAGATTTAATTCAGTCCAGTATGGTTAAATGAAATGCAAGAAAAAATGAGTAAAATTTCATATTCCGTACAAGGATTTAAATTATTTTTTGGATTTCTGATCAGCAGTAAGAACTCTACATTGCACATGTGAATGATGAATATCAATACCAATAAACAATAGAGCTCTTTTATGATGTTTGCTAGTTTTCATTGGATTAATAATGCTATTCGGAGTTGGAATCGATCAGATTTTGGATTCGTTTTCCTTTTCCTTTCAAATTTGTCCTTCCTTTCTGGAGAAAAGGATCCAGTTTCATAACGTCTCCTCAGAAATCCAGAAACGCCCGATTTTCCAACATTAGCCGCAGAAGCAATATTTCATACACTCGTGAATATGCAACTGTTAAATGAGGTAATCTTTGCCTCATTTTTATGGGTTATATCCTTTATTAGAGCATTAAAATGAACGAATGCAAAACATGTTAAAAACGTGTGCAAAAGTAACTTTCTCGTCACATAGGAAAAAGTTTAAAAACGCGCAATAATGCTAACTGGTTATTATCTAAACTGGTTCTTAGTTGTCGAAAGCTGACATCGATATGGTATTAAGGGAAATCAAACTGCTTTGCGAAAACTATTGCTGGCAATATATAAAAAATAGCTTTGTACCAATTTATTTCTGTACCGCAGGATTTTCAATGTGCGTGGTTATTATCTTATGCAATATCTTATGCAATATAATATATATCTTATGCACCAATGATTACATTTACCCTCAGCTGACCAATGATTACATTTACAGAGTGTTACGTTAAGCCATATTTCTTTTTATATTCACTGTACTATAATATTTAGGATGTAAATTCATGAAAATATCCTGATTTGCTCCTGATGCTTTCA
Source organism: Stegodyphus mimosarum (assembly GCA_000611955.2). NCBI lineage: Eukaryota > Metazoa > Arthropoda > Arachnida > Araneae > Eresidae > Stegodyphus > Stegodyphus mimosarum. Next base: position 172,643 of record KK112750.1, read on the forward strand.
CCTGTAAAAACTGTTATTGTTTGGAGTTGTAGAAACGGTTCAAATATTTGGGCTGATTTTTTGCTCTTTTGGAATATTTATTCGCAAAGTTTAGACGAAGTGTTAAAACACAAAAAGGCTAACTCAGTAGTTGAAAGGCGCAAGAAAATATCGAAATATTTTATTTAGATATTTTTTGTTTGGAAGCTGAGGATGGCAGCAATTTGTAAACCAATTTAATAAGAAAAATGTGTAAAATTTAATAAGCCATACTGGCGACCACATCAGATTTTTTAATGTTTTACAAAATCAGGTAACATTTAAATATTTCGTAATGCATATAAAAAAATCTGATGTATACCTCACATGACATCCTTGTACGGAATATTAAATAATACGCATTTTGCATTTCATTTAAACTTATTGGATTGAATTAAATCTACTTCGTCGATGACGCGTAAACCACAACAGCATAAATGCAGTCTTTAAACTTCACTATATTTATTTACCATAGCGACACCCTGGGGCTACATTCACTTAACAGTGTTACCTCTCATTCATTTTATAACTCAGAATGCTCAAAAATTATATAAGCAAAAGAATTATCTAATCGTTGCCACATGTTTTGTTCAAATGCTATAATAAATCTAAAACGATGTATAAAGGAAATTTAATAAACTAAAAAAAAGAAAGAAACAATTTTTCACAGACGATTTAGTATTTCTAATTCAATTAAGTCAGTTCTCACTTCGGGACAAGGCAAAAATACATAAAAATTCAAAATATCTCTATTAAAAATTACGAAGTAAATCTTAGACACTTATTTCCTCGAATAAAATCCAGAATAGATTAAGCATGATTTAATTTGCAATAATGAAAAAAGCGTTATCTTTGCTGTTGCGAAGCTTAGTTTCTCTAGGGTGGCAACTAATCCACAATTCTCCTAAGGTTCAAATGTAAACAAATATGGCTGCTACAGTAATAATAATAAGGCTTAGCCACACTTAGAGAACTTTTAAATTATTAATATTTCTACAAGTATTGCATGCAGATTTACTAAAGCATAAAAACCGTAACCGGAAGATAGGAACGACATAATTCAATCATTTCTAAAGCAAAGACAATTTACAAACACATGAGAATAAAAAAACTGAGACAACTGAGCCGAGTACAGAGTGGATATATATATATATATATATTTATATATAGAGTGCCGATTGCAACCCAAATAGGAGGTGAGTATCTAGTATATACATGTTATAGCAGTCCTGTATACAAAATTTCAATGTCTGAGTTTACTGGTTTTTGAGTTGTGCGAGATCAGTACATACATATTTACATACAGACAAACGCCACGAAGAAAATCTCCTCAGAATCCATTTTAAAGCAGTTTTATAATTTTTTTTGGGGGAAAAAAGAGTCTTTTATTCTGTCCTTACGTTCAGATGTCACGCAAAACCATTGTTAAATTGCATTCGATAGCGGTCAAAATGGATATTTCCGTTGAAATATGAGACCCGTAATTTTTCTCGATTACAATACTTCCTTTTTACTTCGTACAAAGAAATAAAAAGGCGTTGTCATATGGATTCAAATTGCTGACTTCTCATTTGAAATGACGCATATTACCAACAACACTATCGGCGCTTTCTTCATCTAAAAAAACATGTATTATATGTGTGTTTCTTAAACATTTAGGCTTAAATTTGAGATATTTGCTTTAAGGGTGTTTTAAAATTATACAAAGTTTATGCAAAATTGTTGAGTCCATTGTCGAAAGCTACGTTTGCACGTCCTTGTACGAAGTAAAGGGAGTATTGTAATCGCGAAAAATGCGGATACCCTATTTCACTGAAAATACTATTTTGACGGCTATTGAATGCAATTTACGATGTTTTTGCTTTACATAATGCACGCAAGGACAAAATAAAGCACTCTTTTTCCCCAAACGAATTTTCAAAATGATTTAAATTGCATTCAGAAGAGATTTTTTTCGTGGCGTCTGTACGTCTGTGCGTATGTATCTTACAAAACTCAAAAACGAGTAGCATCAGAACGTTGAAATTTTGTATATATGACTGCTATAGCATATAGATGTACATCTCTCTTTTGATGGCAATTGGCCACCCCAAACGTGTATATATATATATATATATATATTTTTTCATTCTTATATGTTGGTAAATTGTGCATCTTTTGCTTTAAAAATTATTGAATTATATTGTTCTTACCTTACGGTTAAGGTTTTTATGCCTTAAACGGCATGATATAGTTGTAGAGTTATCAACAATTTAAAAGTTGTTTAAGTCTGGCTAAGCCTACGTTTTTTACCATGGCAGCCATATTTGTTTACATTCGAAACTTAGGGGTATAGTGAATTTGTTGCAATCTAGAGAAACTAAGCTTTGCAATAACAAAGTAACGTCCTATTTTATTATTGCGAATTAAATCATGCATAATCTATTCTGGAATTATCAATTAAGTTATTAAATTATCGCATATATTGACTCAGTGTCCACAGCAAGTTAAGTCAGTTTCTACGTCTTCAGCAACTTTTTGCCGAATGAGACTACAAGCAAACTTTCAGTTTTGTGCACCAAAAAATCTGCCTTCTTGCTCGCTGGCCGAATTACTTGTTTTTGCGTAGAAATAATTGTAATTTTAATTGTAAAATATTTTTTATTGTTTTAACTGTATTTGCTGTTTTATGTTATTCTATGTCTTTCAATTTTTTTAATATAGATATTTATGTATTTTTGCCTTGTCGCGGTGTGAGAACTGAATTAATTGAATGAGAAATATACCTGTAGTGAAATTCGAGGAAATTAATTTAAAAGATATGTAAAAAAAATGCATATAATTTAATATTCCTTACAAGGAAGTCATAAGGTGTATACACCAGCTTTTTTTAGAGAAATTATATCATCAAAATAATGTTGCTGTGATCCTTAATGTTTTCGTAGTATAAATGTCTCCGCAGGAGATTTCAAACTGAGACAAGTTAATAGCCGCGATAATAATTCGCTGCTTGTCGAAATGTGCAGATTCTAATCAACTATATTGCAGCTCAAATACTTTAGCTTCTTGATGATATCTTTTTAAAGGCCTTCGTTTCTGGCTTTTTTGAAATGGATAGAAATTTGCTACAAAATTAACGGCAATGTAATTCTGGTTTTTGCCCATTTCCATAATAATAGGGTTATAATAATAGCCATTTCCATAATAATATTCCATCCATTACTTCCGTGTATGCTATTTATACTATTTCTGTTTTCATTTGAGTATTTTTTAGAAATTCTATTTCCACCCCGTTCGAACCATATCTTCTCTTATATACACTCTTAGACAGAAGAAAAAAAACCAACGCACCACGCCCCACCGAGAAGATATAAAGCAAGTATGCATACAGGTTCCGACGGAAAATCCGAAATTTTACATTTTGGCTGCCAATGAATGAACGGTTGTCGCTACAGCGCATCTGATCTGCGCAACTGGAAGGATATTTAAGAAGAGAAATTGCGATTCCAGGTCATGAATTCTTTACGAATTTCATTCTGTGTACTCTGGTAGACAGTAACTGTGCCTCGCATACAGGTGCGCGAACGATATGTGCAGATGTCAGAATTTGAGAGAAGTCGTGTAGTTGGGCTCAAACAAGCCGGTCGGTCTTATCGGCGAATAGCTCGACATTCGATTAGGAGCGATGCCACTATTAGACGATGTTGGCAGGAATGGGTGAACCAAGGCCGCACACAGCATCAAGAAGGAAGTGGTAGGCCTAAAGAAATGACAGAACTTGAAGACCGAGCAATCGTCAGAGCGGCACTCACAGCCCCAGATGCATATTTATCATCGATTGTACGTGCAACTAGTGCCTCAGTGACCGCAAGGACCATTCATAGACGGCTCACAGAAAGGGGGCTGAGGTCGCGATGTCCCTTGAGCCGACTACCGTTGACCTCTGTACAACGCCAAGCCCGTTTGCAGTGGTATCGGGCTCATTCACACTGGAATGTCACTGACTGGAGTAAAATAGTCTTCAGTGATGAGTCCCGCTTTGAACTAAGCCCCGATGACCAGCGAAGGTGAGTCTGGAGACGCCCCTGACAGCGGTGTGATACCAACCTGACTGTCTTCGGGCAGACAGGCCGACAACCAGAAGTGATGGTCTGGGGTGCCATTTCATTTCATAGTAGTACCCCTTTGGTTGTCATCCGTCGCAACCTTATAGCACAGCGGTACGTCGACGAAGTTCTAAGACCCGTTGTGTTGCCCTTCATGTCACGGGCTTACATTTCACCACCTCCACACTGCACATGTTTCTACTGCTTGCCGAACATTACCTTGGCCAGCAAGATCGCCGGATCTCTCTCCTATTGAGCACGTTGGAGCATTATGGGCAGGGCCCTCAAACCAGCTCGGGATGTTGACGATCTAACGCGCCAGTTGGACAGAATTTGGTACGATATCCTTCAGGAGGACATCCGCAACCTCTATCAATCAATGACAAGCCGAATAACTGCTTGCGTAAGGGCCAGAGGTGGACAAACGCGTTACTGACTTTTTCGCTTTGTGAAGCTCTATCACTTCAATAAATCATCCAGTTTTTCTCAAACTGTAATCATTTTTTTTTCTGCACATGTACGTCCCTTCTACCGATATTCGTTCCATTCGGATAACTCTTCTTCGTGCGTCGTTTTTTTTTGTCTAATATATATTAATTCTCTTTCAAATGCAAACTAAAGGCATAAAGTTTACTTAACACTATTGATGATACCTTTTTGTACATATTTTACACAAAAATATGCATCAGTAAAACTTAAATTATCAGCAATTTTCATACCAAAAATACCATTCTGGTTTCAAAGAAACAATGACAAAATTAGTACACAACTAAAATAATCTTGTACGCGTCCTAATTTCTCGAAGTTTTTGACGTATATGTATATAGGATTTCCGAAATTTGATTAGAAATTTTATAAATATGTTTATAATTTTATAAGGTATTTTTTCGCTCCTTGCTGCATGCCTTCGTGGTGTAACGGTTACTCGGCGCGTATTCGAGAGATCCAGATTCGAGTCGGCGAGGGCATTGCTCATTTTTCGTGTTTCCTACTTCCTAAAAAGCCTGATGACTCTGCAGCGGCGTCCGAACTAAAAAGGTGGTGGATGATGGTTCTTCACCACCAGGATTTGGCGACAAGGTCCCGTAATCCGCAGTCGCCGTTTGAAAAGGTGAGTATATAAAGTATTTTCTCTCTCCTTGCTACATGCCCTTGTGATGTAGCCATTAGAGGTTCAGGTTCGAGCCCTCATTTTGGCATTGCTCATTTTTGATGCCTTCTGATCCAAAATAACCTAATGAGAACTTTAAAAGTTATTGACGAAAGTTAATAGCCGCGATAATGATTCGCTGCTTGTCGAAATGTACAGATTCTAATCAATTATACTACAGCTCAAGTACTTTAGCTTCTTGAAGATATCTTTCGATTCGATGTTATCGTATTTATTATTGAATATTCGTTCATTTCGCTTTAAGTTTAAAGCATTTAATATTTTAATTGTAAAGATAATTAAATTTTTTGTTATACCTGCTTTTACTCGTAAGTTTTGCGAGTGCATTTAAAATCGCTCTTTGAAGATATATTTAGACCGTTAAAATATATTAAATTTAATGTGAAAATAGAATGATTTGGTTAGCTCAATTAATATTAATTCGTATCTAGACTAAAATATAATGTGGAAAAACATTCCTGAAACATATCTTCGTGAGCTTTTGCATGCATTTATATACCTTCTGCTTTTACATGGCTGCAAACCTCCTGGCTTGCATAACGCTGTAAATTTGCATTTAAAGTACAAGTTTATCAGTTAACAATTTATGTGCTACAGCAGTTTTCGATAAGAAAACAAAGAGAAAAACTAAGGAATAGTTCCTTTTAATGCCGCATTTTATTTTTAAGAAGAAGTACAAGGAAAGAATATTGACAGGTGCATTCTCTATAGAAACATTTTTGTTTCCCATTTCTGTGTTCAGTCGTATGAAAAATGCATTTCTTATACCCGTGTTTTCGTGATGATGCGGACAGTAAAATCTCCGTTTAGACAATATGTTTAAAAATAATTGTTTAAACTTCTGCTGGATATATTTACTTCCTTCCCATTTTAAAGAAAGCACCTCAGAGCTAAAAATGTATGTATAGATAATAATTGTTAATAGTTTGTATAAAAAGTTAAATTATTGACCCTTCCATTTGTCTTTTTTATACGCATTTTGTCCTTCAGGTGTTTGTTATCATTGGTCTCCTAGAGAGAACAAATGCAAACTATTGAATTTAGCACCTCAATGATCTTTGTAATGTCTGAACCTGCATATTCGTGCTGACGTTTTATATTTATAAAATGTATGAACATTACATAATCGTGTACGTATTCGATATTATCAAACCAGAGGAAAATGAGCACACTTTCAATTATTACTATAAAAGCAAAGGTTGCTACATAATACAAATTTTGCAAAATAAAAGTCATGTGAATAAGACAAATTCAGTTGCCTCAAAATAAAAATATTATTAATAGCAATTAACAATTGCTTCTGTTCTTTCAAACGTCAATAAAAAAATACGCCGTCGTTTTGAAATCAAATGTCCAATCAAGTCTTCTGTTGCTTCAAGCGTTTTGACCTTTCAAACGTCAATGAAAAAATGCTCTCTCCTTTTGAAATCCAAAGGCCATCTTGTTAAAAAAATTGCTTCCCGAATTGGAATTGCAAAAAATATTATTGCGACAATATATAATAAAAATGTCCCTCGCTTCTATACATGCTTATCTACTATTATATTGTTTCAGTTTACATTCTAGTATTTTTAAGAAGTTTTATTCCACCCTGTTATTAGTCTCGAAACGGCATTTTGCGACGACTCGCTATAAACGATCGTGTCACGTTTCAAATTGCTGCCACCAAACATTATCGCCCTGTATTATATTTAAAGAAATTAAATAATGAAGAATCTACATGAATGCGTGTGTGTTTCTTGTGAAAAAATAACGGTACCTAGAACCATCAAATTTTGAATAACATAATCCTCCACCCGAACATGGGCATCTAGAAGCCCAAATTTGGAATTTAGAATTTGGTTTAGTGTCTATTTCATATTTTCTAAACTTTAACGAATTTTTTATTAAGAAACTAAACGATTTCAAAGCGAGCAACAGCAGCATATTGTACGGAATAAAATATTTTCATCTCCAGCGCGCAAGATTGTCTATCGGATATTCTAAAGATATGCTGTTTTTTAATTTTTGAGCCTAAATGCTCTCTATAGTTAATTTGAGCTGATTGCCTCCCAGACTGTGTACTGGTTACTGTGGTACCAAAGGGCTCTGGTTTGAATCCCGGAGAAGGCATGGATGTAAATTGTTTGTCTCTTAATAGGAGGTAACGTTGGCCGCCTATTAAGTACCTCCATAATAAAATGGCCACCACTTCCAGCCTTGGTAGGAGTGGCGAAAGCCTAAAAATAGCTAGTGCCCGCCGTAGGAAAAAAAAGTGTGGACCTGATTTTCGGAAAATTTATGGGATTTGATTTTATATAAATCGACTGTGGAACGTTTTATTTACATATATGCCCATGTTAAACATCTTTTCATGCATTTAAATGGCAAATTTAAAATAACATATAAACAGTCTTAAGAGTTTTTAGGTATTTTTACTGTGTCTTTGAGTGATTCCATTGCTCTATATTACTAACTGTTAAGAAAAATAGTGAGATTCCTCTCGATCCGTGCAGAGTAAAAGAGAGAGACAAACTAGAAAATATCTTGCTCATTAGAAGATTGAGCAGAGTCGTAATAGAAGAGAAACTGCATTGAAAACTGCAAGATTCTGACGATTTACCTCGGATTATTCCTAATATTTAGCATTTGAAGGTGCTTAAGGGAGTTGGAAATTACAGGGTCGTGAAGAAAAGGTAATTTTTAACTACAGTTGTATTGTAAGGTGAATGCAACATAAATGTACTCTGCACATTTAGTGTAAAGTAATGGCTCAGTGCTCTAAGAATATCTGTAAGTGATTCCGTTGCCAATTATATTGATTACTAATGGAACTCGCATGTTTTTTCTTCATTACCTTGCACATTAGCAGACAGAGATACATTAGGAAGTATCCTGCAAATTAGATATTGCAGAAGTACAAGATCTTAAGGGAAGAAGCTGCAATAACAACTGAGATAACGTCAAGTTTTCTAATGATTGATTTTAAATTGTTTTTAACGCTTAACATTTGAATAAATAGCTATTAATTAGCTATTTTTAACGTTATCTGCAAAAATGAAAGGTTGTCAGAAGCGATGAGTTTTAATTATATTTTATGATATAAGACAATTGGAAAAGAAATACATACGCAGTTTTATTCCGAATCTGCATACGTTATCTTGCATGGATGTTACTTTATGTTTTCCCAACTGTACAAGATGTTAGGGTTATTGCTCCGCATTTAAACTTCAGAATACACATAAAAAATTAATAATATTATTAATATGTGTGTATAGAATTATATTATGTGTGTATTGATTATTAGAGAAAATATCTCATATAAAATCGTGTTTCTCTCTCTCGCTAAAAATTTAAAATTTAAATGCATAAAAGTAGCGTGAGGTACTTTTCTTCCCCCTTTCTGCACGCCTTTGTGGTGTAATTGGAAGCATACTCAACGCGTATTCGAGGAGTTCTTAGGGTTCGAGTCCGAAGGCTCCTGCACATTTTTACGTCTCTAGCATTAAAAACTGTAATAACTGTACAGTAGCACTGTTTAAAATGCCCAAACCTAAAAATTCAGATTTTTCATATTTCACGGCATTACAGACACAAGCATTTTTGTTAAAAGCCTATTCAAGTAAAAAAAACGAAAAATGTCATCATTGGATGCAGTAATGTGTGCGTATTCCTAATCTCAGAATGATATACACTGTTGGCAAACGTAAATGCAACACCCTGAAGGAAGCATACAAATAACATGAAATTTACAACATACATTAGCGGGGTGAGATATGCAAATGATTAGAATTTCAACGCAGACGCACATCACTTGCGCCTGTGGCGCCACTTCAAAGCGCTATTTCAGGCTTGGAGTTTTCGACGTATTCAAGTTCGGCAATAGTGTTTTTCTTGTGGTTTTTTTCAAAAAAACAATCACTTATGCCTCGTAGTAAACAGCGATCATCGTTTGATCAAGTATCCGAGTTCGACAGAGGAAGAATAGTGGCCTACCCTGAGTGTGGATTATCTTTCAGGGAAATCGGTAGTCGTATTGGACGAAATCAAACAACTGTAATGAGGATATGTGGCGGTTGGATGCAGGAGGATACGACGGACCGACGTGATCGATCGCATCCACCTCAGTGCACCACTTCACGTGATGACAGGAACATTGTGCGCATGGCACTGACGGATCGCTCACTCACATCACGAATCACAGCAAAGCACATTCAGCCTCTAACGCATCATCCAGTGTCTGGGCGTACCATTCGACGCCGTTTACAGCAGAGTGGTCTGTCCGCAAGACGTCCATTGCTTCGTTTACCCTTGACGCAGAACCACAGACGTCTCCGCCGCCAATGGTGCGATGAAAGAAGGATGTGGACGGCAGAATTGAATGAAATTGTCTTTACTGACGAGTCACGCTTCTGTCTGCAACACCACGATGGTCGGATTCGAGTCTGGAGACACCGTGGAGAGAAGATGCTGAACAGATGCGTTATGCACCGCCACACTGGTCCTGCACCGGGTATTCTGGTATGGGGCGGTATTGGATATCACTCTTGCACTCCTCTAGAACGCATTGCCGGTACTTTATACAGCCAGCGCTATATCTCCGATGTATTGGAGCCAGTTGTCCTTCGTTACCTTCAGGGCTTGCCCACAGCCATATTTCAATAGGATAATGCGCTATCACACGTGGCACGCATTGTCCAAGGGTTCTTCATCAATCGCCAGATTGAATTGCTTCCTTGGCCGGCTCGCTCTCCGGATCTCTCGTTGATAGAAAACATGTGGTCCATGGTTGATGAATGATTGACCCAGATTACATCCCAAGCTGCCACACCAGATCAACTTTGGCAACGTGTGGAAGCTGGTTGGTCTGCTGTACCCCAACAACACATCCAAAGTCTCTTTGAATCAATGCCGAGGCGTGTGGCAGTGGTAATCGCCAACAATGGCGGCTACTCTGGCTAGTGATTCTGGAAGGAACCACACTTCACAGAAGTCTATAAATTTAATCATTTGATTCTTCGTCAACATGTTATCTATTAAATAAATTTTGTTGTGATATCTCTTGTCTTTCTTGGTGTTACAATTTGGGCGGCCAGCAGTGTATAATAATACAGTTGTTGTAGGAAAAATGAGCGAGTGATAAAATATCATATTCTATATATTTGATGAAATTAGGGACATAACACACTTTTGTTAAATTTTTCAGACTCTAATCAGTTCGGAATAAAATTAATCTCATTATTCAAACAGAAATACATATAACTTATTGTTTTTAATGCATAGTGTTCGGAGAGAGTTTAGGAAATTGTGAGGAGATGATAATTTATTTTTATAATTATTTCATAAGGTTACTGAAAAAGAAACGTAATTTGCTCTCTTGGTATAAAGTAACGATTCATTACAGAAGAATCGCTAAGTTATCTATGAATTGTAAAAATATCAGAGTTTTATGCTGATAACGATATACAAATTTTCTACGAGGCTGCAACATGCATACTTTTTTCAAAAACGGTTATATCGAGATAACAGTCGTGTCCTTTTTGTGCAAGTTGCACTTATTTCCCTTCGGTAGTTTGGTGGCTTTTTGAAAAAGGTCATTAATACCTCGAGTTTGACGAATCAACAAACACACATCAGTCAGAGGCTCTAAGGTGATCTTAATTACATGCTGTATTATTTATGTCAAGACCTCAATTATCTTGTGGATGCATATCAGCTGACAGAGGGCTAACATATAAAATATATGTAAATACTTATCGCAAATAACGAAATTTCCTGAATCATACAACAATGCGTATGACGTAGTTTCATTCGTTTTGAATCCCTTTGTATTTCTACAGGTTACTTAAGGATTTTATAATCTTATAATATTACTATCACCTAACGCTAACATCATTGTAAGGTAATAATGTAATCTTATAATATTATTATTTTGTAATGATGTTAGTGTTCAGCAGTATCGTAAATTCTAGATAGTTCATATCTTATTTTCTGTAACTCGAAAGTTTTTATTTTGTAACACGTAAACAAAACCGCTTTAAAGAATATTAGTTACTCTAGTAAAACATTTTATTCTATTGCAGAATTACTATTTATAATTTGAAGCTAGAAATAAAGTCTTGCAGGCACTACTAGACAAGACAGCGAAGAACCGCTGCCTGTTGAACAGTTACAAAACACTGACGAAAGTTTAAAATAAACTTTTTCGTTTTTGCCTTGATGAACGTAAAGGAATGACTTATGCTACAGATAAAACCACAACTTGTGGGTATTTCACTTATGCAATAACAGACAATTAAATGTGACCTTTGATAATGCAATCCAAGGCTACACATTCAGCAGAATAAGGCAGCTCAGTTATTTTACAAGCACATGTGGTCTGTAGATTTCTTAAGTATTATTTTACAGTGCTTAATAATTTTATTAATTTACAGTGAATAGTGAAATTTTAATATTCTTGTTTGAGATTTAATTCTTAAATTATGCTGTTGTTTAAACTCTTTCATTTGATTTGGGTAAAGTTCTTTTGAGTTAGCAGAAAGCTGTACAGAAATAGGCAGTTTTTGCGTTCTCACGGACGGAGAATTTTGGAGTCAAGGGTCGACGGTCAGCTGCATTTTTTGTCCCCTTATCTTGCGGGGGCGAACATGTGTTTTTCTCGTTAAAGGCGAATGGTCTAGCGGCGACAATTCTTGATATAATTATGGGGTAAAGGTATTTAGAATTTGTCTGATGAGTCGCAACGTTTACCGATTTACGATGTAAACTTCCCTTGGTTTTGTGCATGAAAAAAGGGGCTTGTAACTGGGAAAAGAGAGGTCTGAGTTTTTTTCGAATTTTGGTTGGTATTTATTGCTCTGGTTCTAGTGGTTAGAGAGGGTTATTGTTTTGTGCAGGATTGGCGAATTTTAATTTTATGGATTTTTTGAACCAATAGTTATTATATAGGCGGTCTACTTTCGAGCGTCCCGAGTTTTTAAAATTGGTCGCACACGGAGATTCTGGGGATTTTGCTGAGATTTTCGAGACGTTTTTTGAGGAGAGGGAGAGGCCCAGCGGCCCCCCGCCTCTCGGGGCCGACGCTGTGCTGTGTACGGTTGCGGGTGTAGGATAATATAGGGGCGAGAACTTGTCCGAGAGCTTTGCGGGCTCCTAGCATTGCATCTTCGGTGAAATTGTCTGAAAACTTGCGACTACGTCCAATTCTCAGACGTTGGGGTCTGTTTAGTCGCTGATGTGTTTTCTCTTTGGAAAAAAATCGTGCTCGAAAGAAGTGGAAGGCTGCTCCCATTTGTACTTTTCTTCCTGTTATCGTCATCGGAGAACATCGAAAGAATGGTTTTTCCCTTTCGGAAAAAAAAGGTTTAAAGCTCGCACTGAAGCTCCCGATTACTATGGAGAACATAAAAGAGGGGTCGACCACCCAGTTGTATTTTTCCTGCCATCATCCTCATCTTGGAACTGGAAAGAAAAGGGAATGCTGCACCTGGACTGAGAACAGTGCAGGATTACGAAAAGTAGTCCACCGTGGAAGGAGCTATTTCACAGTCGAAAGTTTTCCGTATTTGGTGCTATAGAACAGACATATGGTTTTCTACGATTTCAAGAAGTGGCCAGACAGTTCCTCGGTCCTACAGTTGGTCGGTATGCGGCTTTTCCGTGAGTGATTATTTTTTTACCTCGTTATGTGTATTACTAATGACTTAACAAAATTGAGGGAGTGATTTTTATTTTTTAAATGTTTTATAGTCATGTGTTACTTAAAATTTAATTAAGGGAGAATAAATGTGTGATTCTATCAATAAATTTAATTATATCTATATGTCCGAAGATAAATATACTGAGGTGTCGCAGGTACAAGAATAATAAGTTCTTCTAAGTTAGCTTTCATGTGATCTTAAATTTCTTGAGTAACTGTCTAAAATAATCGTAATTGTAAAGTCTTTATTAAGATTTTGGTAGGATTTATAACTATTTAAAGATTGTAAAATTGTTTGAAACTACTTGATTATTCCTCAGTGGTAATTACACAATTATTGTAAGGTGCATGATTATTAATTTTGGGTACAATATTGTTAGTTGTACAGATTATCAAATGAAAATTTTCGAGAAATTTTTGGATAATGTTTTGTAGCGGTAGTCTGATCAGCTATCCGTAATTAAAATATTTGGAGTATTAAATAAATGTATGTTATTGATTTACTATTGCATGTTTTTTTTGTGTTTTTATCTTGTGGTATACTGTAGGTCACCCATATGATCCTTTAGGAAAACATGGTTAAACTTCCATTCGAACTGGGCAGTTTATTTCGGGCATAAGAAAATTTAATGATGTTTATAACTATACGCTCAGATTTATTAATTTTAACTGAACTGGTGTTTTGACTTCTTAGTGTGAGATTTATCTTTCCCTGGTGTTTTGATTTGTTCTGAGCTATGCTTAAAGGAAAAGTGTTTGTGGCTATCTCTAAAGTTGAAATTTATGTGTTTTCAGAAAGGAGAGTTGAGTAGTTAGTTTTAGTGAGAGATAGCATGTTGATGAATTTCTTATGGTAAAGCAATTTTAGTTGAGTAATAATCATTTGATTTTAAAAAAAACACCAGGGAGGATATCTTCATTTTTTATTGAACTTAAGAGTTGAGAGTTGATATGATAAACTTTAGTTTACTGTGTTGAGGATTTAAGGCAATTTAATCTAGCTTAAGGTATTATTTACTTAGTTTTCAATCACCAGACTCTATGATTCGATTTAATGAATTCAGTATATTTTTATGATAATTTAGTATTGTATTTAAGTTGTCCGGCACCAGTCAGGAAGGTCAGGCAGAGAGTTAATAAATGTAAAAAAAAAACAAACCCGTAAATTTTTTACCTTCGCAACACATGTTTGAACGCAAACGTACCACGTGGGCTACAGACAAAACCACCAACTGTGGATATTTCACTTACGCAGACAATTAAATCTGACCGCTGATAACGTAAACTAAGACTACACATTCAATAAGGCCGGCTGTTATTTTACCTGCACGTATTTAAACGGCACGTGTTTGAACACAAAGGCATTACTTGGACTACCCACAAAACCACCACTTTTGTTGTATATTTCCCTTACGCAGTAACAGACAATTAAATTCCATTGTTGATAACGTAATCTAAGACTACACATTCAAAAGAATAAGACAGATCAATTATTTTACAGGCACATACTTGAATGAAACGTGTTTGAACACAAAAGCACGACTTAGGCTGCAGACAAAACCCCCACTTGTGGATATTTCAGTTATGCAATAACATGCAATTAAATTCCATTGTCATACTACACATTCAACAGAATCAGCCAGCTCAGTTATTTTACAGGCACATACCGAACTTGTATGGACACAAAGGGACGACTTGGGCTCCAGACGAAACCACCACTTTTGAATATTTCACTTCCGCAATAACAGACAACTAAATTCGATAGTTGTTAACGTAATCTAAGACTACCCATTCAATGGAATAAGCCAGCTCAGTTATTTTACAGGCATTATATTTACATATTTAAACGACACGTGTTTGAACACAAAGGCATAACTTGGCTACAGACAAAACCACCACTTGTGACGTAATACAAAACTACACTTTCAATAGAATAAGCTGGCTCAGTTATTTTGCAGGCACATATTTTTAACGGCTAGCGAGACGGCTAAAGCCGGAATATTAATATTAAGCGGAGTTGGTGAAAATTACTAACAGCAGACGCTATTGACAGAAGCTTTCTCCACTAAGCTTTAAAACCTTCAGCTCAAATACAAGCAAAGCTAATTTACATTCAGGTGAGGAATACGGAAAGCAGAAAACGCATCAAAAATCAAAATCCTTATAATTGGTCAATTCACATAAGATACTTTACACTATGTTTCTGAATGTTGTTGAATACTGAAAGATGTCTAATTGAAATTGTTCCAAATGGATGTAATTTATCAACAAAAATTCTTATGATATTGATTTATAAAAACATAATTCGAATATGTGAAAACGATATTTGTATTTAAAAATGCCTCAACCTTCTGTATGATGTTTCGTCACTATTTATATTTTAACTTCTTCATGTTAGTTGTTGTCAATAAGAAATACCTACTCTGACAAGAAGAAGTACTTTTTCATCCATAATTAGGTGAAGTGCTCTTAAATTAGTCAGCATCAGAAACAAAATTCCATTCTTGCTTTTACTCTCTGCACGAATTATTAAATGAATAGCAGTGATTTCTCTATTGCTGTTATTTGTATTTAGATAGAAGAACTGGCATAACTTAGTTAACCTAATAATAAGAAGAGACTGTTTTGTGAATTACAGCATCAAAAAATGTATTTCTTAGCACAGTTTCTCACCAGCTAATGTAATTATTCTTACTTACGTATAAGAAAAACGAAGTGAAACAGAATATATGTTCTCAATTTTTTTTATTCTCAAAAAGTTGAATCTGGATCGAAAGATTAATAAAATTTTGTACGTCTTTTCGAGAATGCTTTCGAAGAAATTGAATATTTTACCATATTTATTTCATTCGCGAATATCGACCTAGTGTTAGAATCCTCTTTTATTACGGCAGTTTTTATTTCACAGCTTCTTTGTTCTTGGAACGTTGGCTTCTGTTTTTCCTATTTGCAGTAGAAGGAAATTAAAAAAATTCTAAATTGCATCTACTTTCACAGGTAGCTAGCTAGCTAGCTTTAACAACAAAAGGATAAAGAATACAATTTGACGAAAATAAAGAATTCAGTTTGGTGTAATTTTTCTGATGAGAACCGAGTTGAAAAGAATATAGTAAATTTAACTGCAAATTGAATTTGTTAATTATATGTTAATTAATCTTTTCAGCTGTAAACGTTTAAATTAGGCTGAATTCTTAATCCTTTCAGATGAAAACGCTGGAACTAATTTTAATTCTAAACTCTTTTGTCAAAATGTTATTTTCTATTAATCTAAAGCCCGAGAGGTGAAGAACTTTAAAGAACTAAACGAACTAAAGTAATAATAGATAATAAGGAACTAAGTAATTACTATGAATTAATATGACTTTAAGTATCATTTTAAAATATGAAAAGGTATTTATGTATAAATATCCAAAATAAAAAACCTTTAACTTTAAATTTTTAAAAATTGAGAAAAAATCAAGTATTTCTAAGTTTTTTTTAAATTAGAGCACAAAATTTTGTAGAAAACATTTCTGTGCAGTAGCTGGGAATGTTTTGCAAGCATAAAATCACATTTTTTACGCAGTCCTTGAAAAGTAAATTTCCAATCTGAAAAATATTCATCAAATGTGTCAAATATTCATCATACTCATCAATGAGGGGAGTATTTATCCCACTCACCGATGAAAATAATATTCCGTAACATATTCATTTCTATAATTCATCTCACTTAATTCACGGTAAAATATTCACTACACTCATCAGTGAGTGAAAACAATGAATTATGTGAAAAATTCGCAGAGATATTTGAGAAACGTCAATCTCGTTTAATATCTGTTAGAGAGCGAAAATTCCAGTTTAAAACTGAGGAAATTCAGAAACTCGCAAACAAAGAAGTTTAAGGAAAAAATTCTCAATTTTTATATGAACCTCATAGAGTAAAATTTCTGAGAATTAAAATACTTATCATGATTCAGAAATTGTCTTTTGGAAACTGCTTGTCAAGCTTAACACCCAAAGTTTCATGCAAACGTATAGAAAGTCTGGTTTTAATTAATTTACAGTATCAAATGTTTTTCTAATTGAAATTTCCACTTTGAGACGGGCAGGGGCTATAACAAAGAGAGACTTTTGTTTTCTTTAACAGGAAATTTCACATTCATAACTGAGATTTTGAAAGGGAATTTTTACATAATTCAGCATTTTTACTTATCAAAGTATGCTGAATATTTTGCAGATTAATGTTGTGGATATAATCGCCCACTCATATACTTTCTATGCAAATAAAATTGTTGTGTGTAATACGTTTAATCTCTTTGTAATTTACTAGACTAGAACGTTTATCATCTTCAGGTGACAGATCTACAGAATGAAATGTTTTTAATCAATTCAGACACGTGAATTCTGTTCTTCATGTTTTAAAATTATTGGTTGTCAAAAAAGTAATTTTAGTTTTCACAAAGAGATAGCTTTATTTTCGTTTTGTTATTCTTCTTTCAAGCTTATAATTTTTTTCGCTTGAGATTTGACAGCTGCCACATTTAAGAAACAAGTTCCATATATTTGTATTTATAACTGCCAGTTTATGGTCTGTTTTACGATGGGATGCAAAAATAAACGTTTTCTTCATATTAGTATTTTCATAAAAGCAAGAACGCGGCTGAGATTCACATTGATTTATGTGAAACTTATGGTCTTGATTGCTTACCAGAATGCATGTATCAAAATCGGTTTAAAGATATTCATTCTGCAGATTTGTCACTTGAAGATGATAACGTTCTGGTCGACCTTCTGAAGGGTATGATGACAAAATTAAAGCAATAATTGAATTGAATCTTCGTATATCTGTGCGAGAGATTATAAAGAGATTAAATGTATCCCATACAACAATTGAAAACCATGTAGATATTTTGGTCTCGTTAAGAAGCTCGATATTTGGGTTCGACATGAATTGAAAGAAATTCGCGTAACACAGCGAAACATTTAAAATATAATGCAATCGAATTTCTTTAAATGAATTATTAATTGATGGTGAAAAATGAGTAGTTTACAATAACGTTAAATGAAAACGAGCATGGTATAAGCAAGATGAATTAGCACAAATCATACCGAAAACTAAATTACATCAGAAAAAGCTCTTGTTGTCAGTTTGGTGGCATTACAAAGCTGCTGTATATTTTGAGCTGCTTCCAAGCAACCAAATAATCAACTCACATATTTACTGCAAAGCAACTTATGAAACTGGAGAAAGCAATCAAAGGCGAAAGGCCAAAATTGGCAAATCGCAAAGGAATCGTGTTCCCCCGCTACAATGCGAGGCCTCGCGCATGTTTAGCAACACGTACGAAATTACTGGAGCTTGGATGGGAAGTAATTTAGCATCCCCCATATAGCCCCGACCTTACGTCATCGGATTATCATTTATTTTGAAGTTAACAAAACGTCTTAAATGGTAAGAATTTCCGTAACAAAGATGAGCTAAAATCGCAGTTAGTTCATTTTTTTGCTGGTAAAGACCAGAAGTTCTATGTGCGTGAAATCATGAAGTTACCAGAAAGATGGCGAGAAGTCATTGAACAGAGTGGAAGATATTTGACTGATTAAAGTTCATTTTTTGTATAGAAAAAATTGAGTTTTATTTCAGACTAAACAACGGAAATTATTTTTGGATCCCCGATATATTTAAAGCACGTATAGCTCACCTCCAAGTTCAGGATATTAACCAGTACTCTCTGGTGGATTCAGTGAGCTACGTATATAAAAATAACGATGCAGTTAGTTTTGTTTTCATCGAGTTTCTAGTTACAGTGCAGTTAAGTTAACTGAGTAGTATGTTGCAAATGAGCTTAGTAGCTGTAGTTACTGTCAGCAGTTTTATTGCAAAAACACTTTTATGCTACATTGTGTCTTTTCCTATGATATCTAAATAAAACTTTATTTTTGGTCCAACAGAGCCACTGCGTTATTTGTCACACTACAATTAGAAATTTACTCTACGAAATTTGTATGAAAAGTTAGTTTTTTTAAGAAAAATCTCCCACTTTTTTTGTAAAAACTATTTAAATAAAATTCTGTGCTTTAGTTTAACAAACTTTGGAATTAGAAGTATATACATGGGTTTAGTATTTAAAGTTGTAAGGTTTGAAGAATTTCTGCCATAAACTTTGTAACTTTGTAAGTTTCTTTTTTTTTTAATTAGAACAATACGCCTGTGGTCAAACTCACTTAAAATCCTTATAATGATTAAGGTCAATAGTTAAGGCTATGCAGATTTAAATAAAATCTGCTTCACTTTCTCAATTCTGTAAAACTTATTTTCCTTTAAAACCTTACTTGATAAAATGTCTGTTTGGATTTAAATAAGCGCAAATTTTTGTTCACTGTGCCCTACATAAAAAGTTGAATAAATTAAAAGCATACGAGTTTATAATGGTTTACCAATTCCAGATTTGCATACACAAAAATTTAGATAGCTTTCAGTTCCGCTCGAAGATACTATTACTTTTCAATTATGAGTAGCCAGCTGTGAGTTGAATTTTTTTAAATTAGTTTATTTCAGACGAAATTTATTAAGAACAGCTAAAAAGAGAGTCCTGGAATTTAGAAAATACTGAGAATATTAAATTAGGTTTTTAATAAGCAGCCAAGCTATTTATCCCAAATTCCAATCCAATTTTGACCCAGAAAATAGAATATTGTACCCTCTGTTTCTATGACTATCTCTTCAAGAGGTACAGACTGATAGACTTTAGGTGTCCCTGTTCTGTAAAGACAGAAAATTTACATTATCTTTGCCTTCTTCACGGCAGTCAAAATCGAGCTTAACGCCAATACAGACAGATTTTACTAACTATCAGCTGACTATGGCGGCTTAATTATCATGCATAGTTACCTCATATAGATATTAGTTGCATATTTGTGTTAGTTTAAAGTGTAAGCCATATTTTCAGTCTTGAGTTCTTTTATAGAGTTATTAGTTTTTTTAAAAGCAAGAGACTCGAAAAATGAGCAATACCTTTGCCGGGTCTCGAACCTGGAACTCTCGAATAAGCGAATAAGCGTCGAGTATGCTACTGTTGCAACATGAAGGCATGCTAGAAGGAGGTAGAAAATAGCCTCTGCTTTGAGGTTATTTCCTGTTTCTAGTTTAAAGAGTTATGCTAGATCTTAACGGTTATCAAACGCATTTCGAAGAGAAAATGAGCCTGAGTAATAAATAATTGCAAGAAAGAGCTAAAATTAATAAAATACATAATTAATAAAGCATAATTACATAATTAATAAAACTTCAATAACAAAAATTGTAATAATTGTAAGTTCCATTATGTTAATCTAACTAGTTATTCTGATTTAGATCTTTACTGTAACTTTTCTTTTCCGTTTCTCTACCAGAATACAAGTGAGGCTAAGAGTATTTCGAATTGCAAGACAGAGCGTGTTTCTGCCTCTCGAAGCCACGTTACTAAGTCTCTGCTAGCTTAGATAAGACTGCATTATTCGGCTTCGCATTATAGTTGCCGACATTTAAATTATTCCTCCAGTGAGAAGTCTGAGCAAGTTTCGCATTAGATACGTTAGGCAGCCCTCGGCTACCAGACTTAGTTTTAAATTTTAAATTTGACTGTTATTTTTAGTTACCTTTCCATAATGGGTGGTTGAGCTTGTCAAGCACAAGTCGTACGCTTATGTTAAAGTTCTGATTTAATAACAAAAAAGGTTTTTTACACCTTCTTATGACTTTGAAGCTCTAGAGCTGTAATTCGCTATATGTCTGCACGGAGTTTGGACTTAGTTTATGTTACCAAAGAACACCAAACTCTATATGGTTAAATACATCTATTTAATGGTTTATTTACAAATTATTTTTGCTGTAAATCAACAAACGTGTTTGTGATTGCTGTATGAGAGTTTTCTTGAGAGAAGAAGAGAAAGCGTACTATATTCGAGTAAAATTTCCTAAAAACAAAAAAAAAAAAGAAACTCAAATTAAGTACCTTGCATGATATACACTTACTTAATTAGCTGCAAACATACGGATGCTACTTAAAAAAATTAAATACATGACAGCGTTACACCTGCTTTGTAATTGGAGATTTTGAAGTAAACTGCCCACGGTAATACGGAGACTGTCATGAATTTCTCAGACTAATTCAAGTGATACTCAGGTTTTTGCTCTCTATGAGCAATTTTTCTTGCTCCAGGAATATCAGTTCACATAAACAATTATATAAATAATGCATAACAAAATCTGAAAGCTTTCAGATTTTACATTACGCCCAAAGGGGCGTTTTTTGCATTTACATATGCATACACGTTTTCATTGCACATTTCGAGAGCACCGGGCTAACGTCGTTTTGGGCTAAAAATATATAAAAACAGTATGTCTTTGGAATTTCCGATGCACAGTCTCGCGCGCTGGAGATAAAAATATTTTATTCCGCGCAGTATCTTGCCACTGCTCGCTTTGAAATCGTTGTGTTTCTTGATGAAAAATTCATTAAAGTTTAAAAAATATTAAATAGGTAATAAACCAAATTCGAAATTCCCTATTCGGTCTTCCAGGTGCCCAGGTTTCAGATTTTAAATTGCGTCCAAAGGGGCGTTTTTTTAACATTTTGTGTGTAACCTTTATTTATTAAATATCAGGTTCTACTTGCTCAAACCATAAAATTGAGTTCAACAGTAATACCACGAAGTAATTTTAAAATGAGCGTATCTTTAGAATTTCCGATACACACACTCGTGCGCTGGAGATAAAAATGTTTTTTTTCGTGCAGTGTTGCCATTGCTCGCTTTGAAACCGTTTAGTTAGTTAATCAAAATTTCGTTGAAGTGTTACAAAATATGAAATCGATAATAAAACAAATTTCAAATTCAAATTAGGGCTTCCACATGCCCATATTCTATGGAAGATTACTTTATTCGAAATTTGACGGCTCTAGGTATCGTCGTTTTTTTCGAAAGGAGAGAAACATACATTCATTTATGCAGATTCTTCATTATTTAATTTCTTTAAATATAATACAGGGCGATAACATTCGGTGGCAACAATTTGAAAAGTGAAACAACGTTTATCGTGAATCGACCCAAAATACCAAAACGAAATTAATAGTCCTTCTGGGCAAATTGCCCTTTTGGACTAATAATATCTACAGAATTATTACCCTTATATATATAAATGCTCAACATCGATAGTAATTACTGTATGACATATGTATTTTAAGTGTTCTGTATAAATGCTTCAAGCATGCACGTACGTTTATATGTTAATCGTCCTTCAATTAAACCATTTATTTCAGTTACAGTTTCTATCAACATAACTATTACCGTTGTTTATTTTATTCGAACATATGAATCTGTATGTTTTTAAACAGTCGGATTAAAATCTCTCCATTAAATTTTAGAAGTGAAAATTTGAATAGCTATTATTGGACGATATACATTTGCTGTAATTTCCCTCTATTATTTGAAGTTACTACTGAAGCTTTATTTAACGATATATGTACAAAGACTGCATAAAATTAATGATAACTTAAAAAGTACCTAATTTAAACATCCTCATGGAAATGTACAGAAACTAGAAAAAATATTCAAAAAGAATGTACAGTTTTTAGAACAGAAATTTATGCTTAATCTCCTTCTAAAAAATTAAAGTAATTAAAAAATTTAAATTTAAAACAATTAAAAATTTTTAATTAGAAGTTCCTTAATTAGTTTGAAGACTAATCTAGGTGATTTATTTTTTAAACTATTATAACTAATATTTTACTATTTTGAAGAAGCGACATCATAAGATCTTACCAGGCTTCAGGAAGAAGAGCAGGGGGAAGAGAGCCTTTAGCACATTCATGAGTAACTGCTTCGCGAGAGCAGCAGTAACTCGACTTCACGGCTTCCCATCTCCCTCCCGAATGCCGTTTTCTACCTCTCCGAGAAGAAAAAAAATGTTCGCATCTTCTTCGAAAGTTTGCGTCGCTGCATTGCGCGCAGTCCAATTACAGCCGCCCGCGCATTTTAAGATTTCGTTAAAATGAAACCGACGCTTTTTTCACAATTGCCTGGAGGACATCATAAATGTGGAGCTTTATACCCATCAAGCAATTTGAAAAATCTGTAATTTTGCAAGAAATTTTAATAGTAACATAAAAGTACAGTTCTTTTAACGACAAAAAAGTTAATATTAGTGTTCTATTGTAATGTTAATGTTAATGCATAGTGTTATAATATTAGTGTTCTTAGTTGCTCTAGCATCTAAACTTCCTTTGAAATTCATTTATAACAAATACGAATGTTGTTCTAGCGCTGCTTTTCTAGCGTTTGGAAACGCCTTAGCCTCTAATAGAAGAGGGTACATTTGCTAAATGAATCACCTCTTCAGATTGCTTCGCGCAGGCAATTTTTGTATCACGCAGTGATAAAATAATTCGCTTTTCAATAACATTCACCTGAAGTAACAATGTTTTGCTGCCATTTTGAAGAGATTTTATTAACGACGCAAGACGTTTTGTTCACAGTATTCACTTTTCTTCAATATCTCCCTCACACATGCAACTTGAAACTTAGTATAATAAAACTTCATATAATCTTCCAGCTGAGCAAGAAACACATACACTATTTTCAAGGTCTCCATAAGTAATTCTTTCACAATCCTTGTGATTTACATACATGTGAAATGATTTCATATTATCAGCATTTTCTTTAAGATGTATAGAATAACTGACAGATACAAAGACCTATTTATTTCTGTTATGAAAAAAAAAACTAAAGAAGAACGAATTGTTTACAAAAACAAATAAGGAAGCGAACAAATTGCAATCTGTAAACTACAGATACAATTCGGAGAGTTTACAAAAAAAATTTCATTAAGTTTATATAAAGCATTATAGAAATTACAAAATGCAAATCCATAAGGTTGAAAAGACACTGTACTCTGATCATGGTATGCAGATTTCAGTTCAATAATAGAAACAGTTTTGAGCCAAAGAGTTATGACAAGTCTACTAGTTAAATAATTAATCCTCTCGGAATTGAGGATAATATGTTTAAAAGCTGTCATTGTGTAAGGTTTTAGTTAAACTAACCAAGTTTTATTTTAATTTAAATCTGTCTATCTCCTCTCTGTTTCAACTTCCCGTCAGAAGAAGCACGCGTTTTCAGCTTATGCTAATTTTTGAAGTACAGCCAAGTACTATTTAAGCCAGAGGTAGAAACCTCTTAGCGTGAGAGAGCTTGAGTCTCAGATCACGGTCACTCTGCTCAACGTTCGTCTGACCAGCTAGCAGTTAAGATTTATAAGCCATAGTGCTTGCTACGTAACTGCCTATTGAGGCAATTTGAAGTGCGCTAGTATTAGTATATCTTGCTACGCACCATTTAGTGAGAGGCCAACTTCCGCAAATTGCTCTGCGAAGCAAAGTTTGATTTAAGTTCTATTTTAGGTTTAGTTTTAAATTTATTTGATTGTTAAGTTCGACCCAAGTGCGGTCTTTTACTTTCTGTACCTCTCCCGAGTTGAGAAGTTTGTAAATAATAGTGATTTAATAAAAGAGGATTTTAAATCCCTTCACTTGCAGTTATTATCCAGCACAGCAGTTACATCAGAACAAAGCTTACGTTTTATCAGCTCACTGTTCCAGTTCAGGACTTGAGAAGAAGAACCCTATTACAGACTTTACCATGTTCTCAAAGAACACGCACAGAATACTCAGTCCTGACAATTGTACTCAGATATTGAAGTAATCAATTTGGAGTAAATTGGATATCTTTTGCAGAAGAAAAAGAATGACGACTTATAATGCCAAATATTATTCCCGTTTTAATCACATATTCAGCTCGAAAATCAATGAATAAACTAACTTACAAATGAGATTTTATTTCTATTGCTCGTTTCGTGACGAACAATTTCAAAATAGATTTAAAGCATTCGCTACTTTATTGATTTTGTCGAAAAATACGGTATTCCTGCATAAATTTTGCTGCGTCTTTGTGTTAGTGTAATTTCTTAAATATATATTAAAAATTGGGTTTTAAAACAAAATATCACGATTTGTCTATAAAAGCCATAGTAACATAGGAAACAAAAAGAACGCAAAAAAGAACGTGGTAAATAAATATACGTAAATGGGGACGTTATTTTTGTTATTGAGACTAAACTCACGTGTCTGCCCTCACCAGAACAAGCTCACGAAATTCATTGGGGCAAGGAGTACAAGATTGCGCCTGTGGTTGGGAAGAGCCTTGGGAACCATACTGGCAGTACAATTTTGCCTACTTCCGCCTCAGTTTTTAGGTAGAGGATACTGGGAGCGGGGATCAAGGGTTTCCCTCTGATTTCCACTAAACCACACGAGAGCCTTTCGGCTTGCCATTATATTTAGAGTGCTTCCCCGCCGCAAAGACAGTATATATTTATGAATATCCATGCCTTATCCGGGATTCGTAAACGGACCGTCTGGTACAGTAGTCAAAGCCACTAACTAATATCCCGTTTGAGCTGCAAACGACGAGATTGCTTGTTAAACCAATGGATCGTTACGCGCAATAGCTTGGCAGTTTGATACATTCTGAAAAGTTGACGATTTCTATTGAGGTCTTGGCCCTAATTCCTAAGTACCACTGGCAATGCCAACAGTTAAGTAATGGGAAATAGTAACAATAGATGTATAGATAATAGGGGGGGGAGAAATGCTTTCATAAGATTTTACTGTAATTTAATGCCACGTAGAGTACATATGGGCATTTTTACTTCCCTTTGAGAAATAAAGGAAGTATTGTAATCACGAAAAATTCCATTTTAAATATTCAAAATTCAAAAATCATATTTCAAAGAAAATATCCATTTTGACAGCTATCGAATGCAATTTAACGATATTTTTTCTTGACATCTGTACATAAGGACAGAACAATAATATTTTTCCCAATAGGAATTAAACAGCTAATTTAAAATGTATTCAGAAGAGACTTTATCGTGGCGTCTGTACGTATGTAAGTATCTATCTCGCATAACTCAAAATTAATAGCCTCAGAAAGTTGAAATTTTGTATATAAGATTGCTATAACATGTAGTAATGCACCACCCTTTTTGGTTGAAATCGCCAGCTACAATATATATATATACCCGCACTGTTACTCTGCCCGGTGAGCTCAGTATTTTTTATTCTTATATGTTGGTAAACTGCACAATTTTTCCCTTTGCAAATGGTCATTATGCTGTTATCTTCCGGTTAAGGTTTTTATGGCTTTAGTTAATCTGCATGCAATAGTTGTAGAATTATCAAAAATTTACAAATTGTTTAAGTGCTATTAACCAAAAAATCTGCCTTCTTGCCAGCTGTTTGATTTGCTAGTTTTTGCTCAGGAAATATAATTTTAATTGTAAAAATTGTTTTTTTAATTGTTTTATTTGTATTTGGTGTTTCATGTTTTTCTACATTTCAATTTCTCTACATTTTCATTTCAATTTGTTCTTTCAATTTTTAATGAAGATATTTTGAGTTTTATGTATTTTTGCCTTGCCGTGAAGTGAGAACTGAATTAATTGAATGTGAAATATATCTCTAATGAAATTCGAGGATTAAATGTTTTGTCTTAGCATCAAATATTGTAACCAGTCTGTCTCGGACAGAGATGAAGGTTTATGAGTAGCGCATTCGCATTAGGTAAGCGGCGCTGAATCGTCCGCGAAAAACTGTTTCTCTTTTTATTTGTTTAATTTCTTTTATAAATGGTTTTAGATTTATTATGGTATTTGAGTAAAACATGCGGCAACAATTAGATAATTCTTCAGTTGATATAATTTTTGTGCGTTCTGAGTTATAAAATGAATGAGATGTAACATTGTTAAGTGAACCTGGCCTCAGAGTGTCGCCGTGGTAAATAAATATAGTGTAATTTTAGAGAGTGCATTTATTCTATTCTGATTTATGCGCTATGGACGAAGTAGATTTAATACGATTCAATAAGCGTAAATGAAATGCAGCAAAAATGCGTATAATTTAATATTCCGTACAATTAAGTCGTAATTTTCAATACGCTTTTAAATTATTACACTGGATCGCCTGCACACAAGGCTTGAAACTAATGTTTCCCTCAAGTGGCAATGCCTATATTTTCAGGACTCGGAATGCTGTAACTAAAGACAATAAATACTTCGAAAAGGTTTAAGTATTTAACAAACTAAACTACAATAAATAATTAAAAAACTAAAAAGTTTTTAAAATGCTAAAATTTGAGCATAGTGACTAGGACAATTACTTATGTATTCAACTTTGTTCATGAAATTAGTCTGTAATTAATATAAAGCTTTCATTGCCATTTCAGTAAGCAAACATTATCATATTTAGTACGTAATACTAATAAATTTGTAAAAATATCTGGTGTACACACCACTACTTCCTTGTACGGAATATTAAATTATTTTTTGGGTGCATTTCATTTAAACTTATCTCCTAGAATTTCATTAGAGATACATTTCTCATTCAAATAATTCATTTCTCACTTCGTGACAAGGCAAAAATACATAAAACCTCAAAATAACTTTATTAAAAATTAAAAACTATTTTAAAATATAAAACGTAAATACAGTTAAAATAATTTAAAGAACAATTTTTATAATTAAAATTAGAGTTTCTACGCAAAAACAAGCAATTCGGCCAGCGGGCAAGAAGGCATAGTTTTCGGTGCAAAGACACTGAAGGGGTAGAAACTGACTTAATTTGTTGTGGGCGCTATGCCGAGTCAGTGGGATAATTTGATAAATTAAATGATAATTCCAGAAAGATTATTTCAATAAGTATGATTTAATTCGCAACAATAAAAGAAGACACTAAGTCAATATATGGGATAATTTAGTAACTTAAATGATAATTCCAGAATGGATTAAGCATAATTTAATTCGCAATAATAAAAGAAGACGTTAGTTTGTTGTTGCGAAGCTTAGTTTCTCTATATTGCAACAAATCCACTATTCTGATAAGTTTTAAATGTAAGCAAATATAGCTGCTATAGTAAAAAAATTAGGCTTAGTCGCACGAAAACAACTTTTAAAATGTTGGTAATTGTATAACTATTGCATTCAGTTTAACTAAAGGCATAAAGGCCTTAACCGGAAGATAGGAATAACATAATTCAATCATTTTTAAAGCAAAAAATGCACAATTTAGCGACATATAAGAATATGAAATCTCAGCTCACGGAGCCGAGTAACAGAGTTAGGTATATATATACGTATATATATAGCTATATACTTTTAGAACGGCCGATTGCCACCAAAAAGTGAGGTGCACAACTACATGCTATAGAAGTCCTACATACAAAATTGCAACGTTCTAACGTCACTCCTGTTTGAGTTATGAGAGATACATACATACATACATACATACGTACGTACAGAAGCATTAATCCATTTTGAATTAGTTTTATAATTTGTTTGCGGGAAAAGAATCCTTTATTTTGTCCTTACGTAGACATGTCACGTAAAAACATCGTTAAATTTCATTCGATAGCGGTCAAAATGGATATTTTCTTTGAAATATGGTACCCGGAATTTTTCGTAGTTACAATACTTCCTTTACTTCGTACAAGGAAGTAAAAATCGTATATGATACAAATTTTTAATGTGTTATTTTAATTCAACATTCAAAGTGGCACTAAAAACAGTTAAATATCTTTAAAGAAAAAACAATTGATTTTTTTCCTTCGTAGGGTTTGTTTAATATTATATAAATCCAAAAAGATGATTTGGCGTAGATTCAAAAACGTATATCCAAACATCACAGAAAACGGATGGTTTGCCGCACAAGAACTATAGCAGTTTTCATTGATTAAAAGCATCAAAAGTTACCTCCCACTAGCACTTTGTACAAAAGAAAGGTTTAAATAGGTATCGGAAAGATTTATTATAGAGTTTGCTGTGATATTTTGGTTAGGAGAAGCTGGAAAACCAATAATGCTTTGCTGCTGACGTGTTTTTTCTTGGTTCAAAAAGCTACGTTAGTTTGTGAAAATGTACATTTTTCTAGGTGTAAAATAGCTGCTCCTTGTTGCAAATTTTTCTTAATATTTATATTTATTTGCGTATTTTTTTAGGTTTCGTTATAAGGTATTTCTCCCGCCTTCTTAGCATGCCTTGTAGTTGTCAGCACGCTCGACGCGTCTTCGAGAGGTCCGTGGTTCGAATCTCAGCGAAGGCATTGCTCATTTTTCATCTCTCATGCTTTCAAAACATACCCAATATCTTTAAAGTAGCGCCCGGACTAAAAAAGGTGGTGGTTGATGATTCTCCACCCCCAGGATTTGGCAACTGGGTCCCCTAACCCACAGACGCCCTTTAAAAGGGGTAGTATAAAAGGTATTTCTCCAACCTTCTTAGCATGCTTTCGTGGTGTAGTGGTACGCACGCTTAGCACGTATTCGAGAGATCGGTGGTTCGAGTTCCGGCGAAGCTATTGCTCATTTCTTCAACTTACTGACATCGAAGATGCCTAATGTCTCTACATCCTTTAACATAATTTTACAGTATTTTTTGTTTATTGATTCATAAAATTATTCTTTCACTGAAATGTACATTTTTCTTCTTGCAGAAAATTTTCTTCAGTATTTGTATTCATTCAGAATAATTTCTTATAATATTTTGCAGCATTTTTACTTATTGATTTATTTACATAATATATTTTCTATGTTGTTAATGTATTATAATTATAATTCATTTTCTGTACCCTATAATGTTCGATATGTAAGTTTTATTTTGTTTAATCTTCAATTTGTAGCCGTTTGTTGTATTTATAACTGTTTATATCATCATTTATGTTATAATCCATTTAATTATAATTCATTGTTATAATTTATTTAACGCCGTCCAGACGGTATATTGGTTAGGGAAGCCTACTACTAACAAAGGGCCCGGCTTCGAATCCCTGAGAAGGCATGGTTGTAAATGTCCGTCCCTTCATGGGAGGCAACGGTGGCCACCTATTAGGTGCTTCCATAATGAAATGGCCGCCACTTCCAACTCTTGTAGTGGCGCAAGGCTATTAAACAAAGCGCCCGGACATTAAAAAAAACTAATAATCCATTTAATTGAGTCAAATAATGTTGAAAATGTTGGGTAGCAGAATATAAGCAAAAATCCTTTTACCTTGTCTAGGTTGAAATTTGGCGACATTTGGCAATTTCTCGCCAGTGTGATTACGTTTTGGGAAAAGGAGTGTTCGAAGACTTTCCTGGAAGATTTAAGATGTGCTTACTTTCTCCTTCTTATAAATAGGAAGCTGTGTTGTGTACAACCGTTAGTCAGTGTGTTAGCTAAGTTCAGAATCGTGCAATTGCCTTAAGCTTCTCGCTCCGAGAATACCGCTAAAGAGATTCTAAGAACCTTTAATATTTTACAAGTCAGTAAACACTAAAAGTCAAGTCTGACGCCTCTGGGATTCAAGTTATCAGAACAAGCATTGAGAATGCGAGAATTCCTCGTATTCTCCCCCGACTTAAAAACAAGAGATCCAGCTGTTGAATAATTTACGAGCCACCGTTAGGTTCTTCGGAGCAGAAAACAGGGAAAATTGATTATTTTCTAACTGCTGATCATGTTAGCCACTTATAACATAAGAGCAAGTGAGAAGAAATATGATAATATCACTTTGCAAATGATTTTGGTGATACGAAGTATTCCTTCCATGTTAAGAAACATTTTATCTTATTTCTGTATGTCTCCTTCGGTTACTTATAGCAGTTTATCTTTTTGCAAAAGTTATTGCTTTTTAACTAAAGATTTAAGTCTTTCTGTACATCTGATATGAGCTTTTCTGTTCTTTTCTGTTTATACTTATTTCCTTGAAATGTGAACCTTGAATTATGTATTTTGCCTTATGTATTATTTTTAATGTTTCATCAGTCGCTCTGTTAATTGCTCATATTCATAATTAATGCACCATTCAGCTCATTATAACTCTGTTATACTTGTATTTGACTATCCACTGTACGCATTTATTGTTCATGTTGTGGATGTCTATTGACAGCACTTAAGTTGTAACCATCTATCTATAGCTCTGTAAATGTGAAAGAGAAATTGTTCTCCTCACCCGCAATGCACCCTCCTTCCATCACTACACCATTGACTCGCCGAGCATTTGTTTGCAACCCCCCCCCTAGCACTCGTCTTGAGCACAATATGCACCAAAGTGTGTTATGTGGACCAAGTTAATTCCGTCAGCGGAGATAACTGGCCGATATGCTAACTACGCCAGTGGATCGGCTGCCTTGTTGACGGTGGTAAGAAAGAAAGTGGTGACGAATTATCATCAGCTCTATTGGAATTCGGGTGTACCGCGATTCGAACCTTGGATATTCCACTTGCTAGCTAGGCATGCTTTTAAACTACTGAGGTTTTATTTAAGCACACAAATATACAAAGACGGAAATTAACAATGATACTTGGCTAACTGCAACTAACAAAACAACAAAACTGCAACTAACAAACATACTTGGCTAAAAGCAACTAAAAAGTCAAAGCGGCAGTAAAATCAATAATACCATAGCCAAAAACTCCTGTTTAGTGATCGACATTTTATGGAAGAAAAACTTTTATGACATTTTCTAAGGCTTAACGCTTTAAAAAAATTTATGGTTACAAAAATCTTTGCCATTTCCTAAAATAAGCTTCCTCAAATGTTTTGCTGTTTTGTAGTATTTTGAACTCTTTTTAAGAAAATTAATTATTTTGATAATCATAAATATTTACAAATGTATGTCTAAAGTGAATAAATTGCACAGTACCTCTCAAACTGCCAATAAAATTTTGATAATTTTAAAAGAAGTAATTAATTAAAAATAGCTCTAACATTTTCAGAACCAGAAGACCCTAGTAATTAATTCAAATTATAGAATATAAGAGTGTTAAATATTGTTTACTTCTTTCCGACAGTTTCTTTAGATCTTCTTTATCTTCTCTGGTGAAAGGCCGAGAACATATTACAAACTTGGAAGGTAAATTATCATAAACATACACCAAGTTGGAATGCAAATTACTCGGTGCTAGTTTGTATCTTCTTTCAAATGTCGTCAATTCAGTCTTTTCTTTATTTTGAAATGTCATAAGATTTCTTAATTAAATGAAACAAAAACCTTTTCATGAATTTGAAATTCAATGCCATTACGCAAATTTGAACGACTCTCAGATATATTCTTATTATCGTTTTCAGTTTCTTACTGCCAGAAAATGTAAAGGTCTCGCAAAAGTCTGAAATAATTATGAAATAGACATCAAGAAAAAAGAGTTTATTATAGCTCTAATCGCTTACATTTTCTTTCATTGATTTATAATTTACATGATAAAATTCTTCAATGACAGAGTTTAGCATTCGAAATCTTCAGATGGAAATTCATTAGGATTCAAGAAGGGAGCTGGAAGGAAATCAATTAATCTGTTGTTTCTGCAGTGCTTTAAAAATCTCGTTGTCGCACAGCAGATGCCGCTTCATGTACGTGCACTATGGCTTAGATTCTAAATCTCCCTTGCGAAATTAATTATACTATTTATAAGAATATTTACAACAAAGCCTCTATCTGTCTTTCTAACTTATTAACAGGTATCCAAAAACATTCGTGCCGCTGAAAGCAAAACATCAAATTTAAATGGCAGGCTTTGGCAACCCTGTCGGTATGATGTATGATGTTGATATTTCCGTCAACCGTTAGTCAGTGCAGACAGAGTTGTGAGACGTGTTGATCGTGTCGAAGTCAGTTCTGTAGGAACTACCAATCCTGAAGTGGACATGTTGATGTCAAACGATGTTTTACGTCTATGTTTAATTTATAAGTTAAAATTGGGCAGCATTGAGGCAGAAGCTGATCGAAAAATATGCTCCGCATTTGGAGAGGCATCAGTGATTGAGCACAAAGTGAGAAAGTGGTTCATGCGATTTGCATAGGGAGATGAGGGCATCCAGGACAAGCCTCGAACTGGCATCCATCTACTATCGATGAAACCCTGCCGAAGGAGGACATCGAGCCCAATTGTAGTGTCGGAGGAAAGCATTCGATTGCATCTGCACAACTCTGGGAACACACGGAAGCTGAGTAAGCAGGTTCCTCACGTTTTGACAGATACAACTAAATTCCCTCGGCTCACCATTTTCTTTTCATCGTTGTCATGCCGCTATAAATCCCCATTCCTGGACCGGATATTCACATGTGACGAGAAATAGATGCTATACAGTTACCGAAATGGAAGTTCTATGGCGTCTGACCACAAATAAACATTCAACAACAGAAGGTACTGTTGTATATTTGGTGGAAAAGTGTTGATACTGTGCACTTCGAATTGCTAAAGTGGGGCAAAACCACCACAGCTGAGGTACATTTGCCCTAGATGCAGAATGTTTCAGCCACACTGCGTCAGAAGCAGCCAGAACTTGTCAATATGTAACGAGTGATCATTTTTCAAGATAATGCCAAACCTCATACGGCGAAAGCAATCAAGTAGGGATTTTACACATGCAGGATTTAGAAGCTGTAATTCGTTGGGAACATGAGTGAGTAACAGAAGCTGAAAGAGATTATTTTACTGAATAAAATGCATTTCCACGAAATTTCTGGGACATTATTTGTTCCTGAAAGCTACGGCACGAAAATTTTGTAGATATTTGATAATAGACTAACGGCTGCATCATAGAAACAAGTTAACGCAATTCATACAAAAATGTATACTGCGGGGGAAAAAAAGTGGAGCACTTCTTTATCTCCTGGTCTACTGGGCCGATTGACGAGATTCAAATTGCGTTTTTCGTCTCGAAGGCGCAACATAGTGTATTAGATTTATATATAGCATTATTCTAACATAGGTATTTTGACTCAAAATCGGATCTTTTCCGAAACAATATATGAATGTTTTTTCCATATTTCGATTCTACGACTCAAATTAAGCCCAGACATTAAACTTTATAATTTTTTATGAGAAATTTAAAAATTAATCTTGGTACAATTTTTTTCAGTTTGTGCCAAGAATGTATACCTTTCCCTTTTTACCTTGTGAACAAGGGAAAAAAAGTCACATCGTTCCTATTTTCAAATAATTTCAACAAAGTTCCTAAGCAACATTTGATGTTTTATCACTTTCAACAAATACACCAAATTTCAAAACGTGCCAATATATAAATTCCCGTATATCTCAAGAAATTTTCAATAAAATCTCTAAAGTTTTGCAGATATGCTTGGAAATGCATCTACTTTAAGATAATGTTAAACGTTTTATAGGTTTTAATACAAATTTGTTTTCAAAAATTCATAAAAAATATTTAAAAATATGTTTTTGAAATAAATAATAAAAAATATGCGAATTATTTTTGCATTAATCCTAAATTTTCAAAAGTGAAAGGAAGAATCAAATAAGTTTAATATAAAAAGGGATATTAATAAACATTAATTTTCACAAAACTTGGCAGTTTGGCATAATTTGAGTCGTAGATTCGAAATATGGAAAAAAAATGGCATGTCTTTTCAGAAAACGTCCAGTTTTGTGTCAAAATACCTATGTTAAAAAAATGCTATCTCTAAATCTAATATATATCTTAAGTCGCGCTTTCGAGACATGTAAAACGTAAATTGAATTTTGTCAATCGGCCCAGTAGAGCAGGAGATACAGAAGTGCCCCATTTTTAATTTTGCTCAGTGTACATTTTTAAAAATCAAAAATCAGTATTAAATAACAGTTTAAAAAAATCCTAAAAGCAGGAACAATATTTCTGTTTAATCACAAAATTTGATGTAGAAATAGTTATCGTAGTAATAGACTCAGTGGGATTTAATACGAGCTATTGTGTTTACTAATATTAAACAATTCAAGATTTTCAAGATTCAGAAGTTTGAAGATAAAAGTTTTCTAAACTTCATATCAATTTATAAAATATTTTTGAAGAAAAATTTCAGGAAGATTCGATTTTTATTTCAGCTTTGACGTAGCCGTAGTTTTAACGGATATCGCTTTCAACGGAGAAACAAATCGCATTGTTTCCGATCGGTACAAGTGTAAAAGATTAAGTAAACGTCAAAGGCGACACAAAAAAAGGAAATTGGTAAGGAAATGTTTGATTTTTCTCTTCCCATCTTTTCTGTTGGAAATCCGGTTGTTTTTATTAATCTTGAGAATGTTAAAAGACGGATATCGTTTTCGATACTTTTCATTCTTTCGAGTTTTACTAGTTTCACTATAATAAAATAAAAAGATAATAAATCAAGGTAACTCTCCTCATAATAGTTCCATATTTATGAAACTTGACCATGCAATCAATATTAAAATTCCGTGCTAGAACATTACGTAAAAATTAATTTCGGCAACGTTTTTACGCAAAGAGATAGCAACATATAAACTGGTTTTCAAAATGTTTCATCAGTCTATATATAAATAAATTCGTATTTTAAACATAAAAAGCATTCGAAATAATTATTTTGAAAAAGGGATCTAGTATTCGTTATTTGTAAAAATGTTTATTTCCAGCTATTTATCGAATTGAAGAAAGACTAAAAGGACAGACGACGTGGCATTGTTCTAAATTCGAGCTCTTCTGCCGTTTGTAAACTGTTTCTAAGAGCTGATTCACATGACTGCTTTAGAACTACAAAGAACGTCTTGAATGTTCCACAGTGGAGAAGGAGTTATGGCGGCTGGGATTAATCTATATTTGTAATAACGCTAAAACATTATAACAATTGCTCTGAATTAGCTAAATCCTGTTTCGAAGTAAGTGTCAGAAAAATTTATTATGACATATTCAACTCTTGAAAGCTCTAAATATTTTATATCCTTTCATCTCACGTAGCAGAAAAGAACGTATGAACTGAATTAACAGCCTGTGGGGCTGTAATGGTATCTAACAGAGAAACAAGCGAAAGGAATAAGCGAAAACTGCAAAATATATTTATGTCATGAAAGGTCAATATTGTAGCACAAAATAAAAGCGGAAAATTAAACTTCTTCGATGCCCAAGTCTGAGAAAACTTACCTTATACATAATTTTCCAATATGCTTTATACATAATGTATACATAAAGATGGAATATTAGAAATTGTAATCCTCCGAGAACCTATAGGACTTTCACAGTCGCCTCTCGTGCTATTTAACGAGGCTGTTGAGAAATTTTTGGAAACAAAAAAATCTCGCTCTTCGATAACAACGTTGTAAGTTTCTAGAAAGAGATTAATATACTTCAAGTGTCCTTTGTGAACACTGTGCACGTCATTTGCAGAAGATTCTAGTTTTGGCATCTAACTAGAATCTGCATATACAGAAAATACTCCCCTGTTAAGAACCTGAATCAGCTGACTCCGCAGCTCGTCAATAAGCCTTTGTCATAATCTCCATTGAAATGATCACATATCAGAAAGTGTTCCTAGAAACTAAATGCCTGGTTATAGGATGTAGCCCTTCTTGACCACATACACTAATCTAAATCCTCCTAATTAACCTGCCGACTTCTCGCCTAGGTGTGAAATAATACCAGCACAGAAGGGTGAAAATAACCGTTTATTATTTTCAACTACACTGGTGAAATAAATTAAGAGAATTTTCATATTTGATGTACGATCTCCAGAACTACTGGACAGATTTTAATAAAATTTGGCGTGAAAATAGGTTGATAGAATACAAACAAAATAAACATTCAACAGTTATAATAGACACACATTTTCGTGTGTAAACTCATGGGAGTGTGAAGGTCTGAAACAGCGGTTGCAGAAGACAAAAAAGAAATGGGTTAATAAAGGGTTAAGGTCTGCTCTTACAGCCATGCAGGCCTCGTAGCATGATGCCATACTGGAAATAAGGCAGTTTATCAGTGCCTGTGGCAGTTGGTCCCACTCATTCAGCAATGCTGTTTTCAGTTTCTGGATGGTTCTCGAAGAGGGGTTGCGAGTTGCAATTGTCCTCCCCAGAGAGTCCCAGACATTCTCCATAGGACTGAGGTCTGGAGATCTGGCTGGCCAATCCATCCGGCGAATATCCTTACTTTCCAGAAATTCGTTGACCAGAAGATACCTCGCGGTATGGTCCTGTAAGAAGAGCTCGGGGCCCCCTGAACCCAGGAAAAAGCGAACATAGGGCTCCAAGACCTCATCCCTATACCTCACACCAGTCACAGAGCCTCTGTCAAAAACTCGAGAGGTGTGCAGCCATCCAACATGATACCTACCCACACCATTACACCGCCACCACCATAATTGTTGATTTCGCGGACATTGGAGGGTAGTTAGCGGGTCCCTGGCTCTCTCCATATGAAAGTACGGCGAGAACCGGTGTTTAGGCTAAAACGGAACTCGTCGGGGAACACTCTTCGGAAACGGAACTCGTCGGTAAAACGGAGAACAGAACGGTCGCCCATTGCTCCGTACGCCAATCACTATGCTGCCTGCACCATGCTAATCGGATTCTCCTGTCCGTAGACGTGAGCGGGACGCAAACAGCCGGTCTTCTAGCAAACAAC
The DNA here is from genome assembly GCA_000611955.2 of Stegodyphus mimosarum. Taxonomy (NCBI): domain Eukaryota; kingdom Metazoa; phylum Arthropoda; class Arachnida; order Araneae; family Eresidae; genus Stegodyphus; species Stegodyphus mimosarum. The sequence goes on from KK112750.1 coordinate 210,044, forward strand.
CCTCTCTCATTCAGTCTTTTGGAAACAGTCACCCTTGTTACACGGGTTCCTATGGCTGCATACAGGTCCCGAGAGAATTGAGAAGCTGTAGCCTCTCTGTTACGGCTGCCTAAAATGGACAAATGGCGATCTTCTCTAGCCGTCGTTGCTCTTGGACGACCTTGCCCAGGCTTTCTCTCGATGATCCAGTATCCCGAAACTGTTTCCATAGGTTACAAACGACGCTGGGCGTTAAATTAAACTCTCTGCATATCTGGATTTGTGGTTGGCCTGCCTCTAGCTTCCCCACAATTCGGCATCTCATTCTATCATCTAAACGTTGGTGTTCACTCATTCTTACTGTTCCGATGTGAATTTAACCGATTGCTACAAGATAACACCAAGAAATTTGCCCAGGAGTGCTAGCGAACGCAATTCGTCTTACCCTCCAAGCGCTTATAAAGCCTGTTTTTCTGGTGGCTCCGCCTACACACACGTGTACGCTTACGGATTTGTTGTACAAGAATTGCATTTTTATCTAGAAACAGTGGAGTTTCCTTCATTTCAGTTCTTTTCATGCAATGCGATAAAATATGCAAATTCTTTTAATTTATTTCATCAGTGTATGAACAGAAAGGCACGTACTTCGTGCTTTATAGTAACACCGACAACTTGCGGTAGAACTTAAGTGTTGTTACACGAATCAATTCAAGTCTAAAAAAGAGTAGTGCTGGACTATCACCTTAAGTTACAGCTAAACTAGATTGACTCGACAAATCTACCGGGTGCGTTAATTATTCAAATGACCAAAAGGCGTAACAGCAAGGTCAGAAACGAAACGTGCGCTGGCCAGCGAAAACACGTTCTGAATAAACTACAAGATTCACCCGTTTAAATATTTTATTCACTTAACTTTAAATTTATATCCTGGAGAGGAAATGCGAGGGGAAATTGAGGAATTCAGGAAAGGTAACAAAAATTTGAATGATAAATTAATGGAACTAAGGGAAACCCTACATGGTATTTAAAGCCTAACGGGATACAAAGATACATAATTTGTATAACATTTCCCAATTAACTCCATCAACTGAAAACATATACACGCAGACGGCCATCCAGCGTAAACTTTGCAAAGTTAAATGCCTATAACTACGTAGAATCATCACGCTATTTGGAAGAGGAGATACGAAAAATGAGCTGTGCCCTGGATGGGACTCGAACCTCGGACCTCACAAATGCGCGCCGAGTTTGTTGACCATTACACCACGAAAGCATGCTAAGAAGGCGGGAGAAATACCTTATAATTAGATAGCAATCGCTCCCCTTTTTTATTGGAAGAATGGCAGTATCTACTGTGTTTCGGCTAAGGACAAGTCGAGATTAAGTACTGCTTTGCATTCCATCTCGTGAGACTGGAGAACATTGTGCATTATTTCGGTGTCCAAGACTGATGTTAACAACAAAATAAGCCATGTGGCCATTTACGTTAAAGAGTGGTAGAGAGATGCACCGATGATCATCATATCATCTTTTATTAAAATCATTAATTTCGAGCAATAACCAAAATATTCAGCATATAAGACAAGTGACAGCAGGGCCGGACACCCGGACGGCTTTCAAAGACTAATCCGGTATAGTCCGGTACCCGCATCGATCCAGACCATAGCATAGCGCAGCATGTATGACAATAAAACGTGCCCATTCCGAGTTCATCTGTAATTCGAGAATACCTTTTAAGAGATTGTCTCTCAATTCTTTTTTATTTCCGAACTGGCTCCGCCACATTTGTCCTTCATTTTAAACCAATGAATGCCCACCGCAGGTCAGAAAGCATGCAGCTGATAACTAACAGCTGATAACCTTCGGCATGAATCCTGGTGAACTACTTATCAATGAAGAGGTTTTTGTAAGTTTCCTTTATTTAACGTGGTCACGTGAGTTTTTTTCAAGAAAGTCCGTTTGAAAACCATCCCATGCCTTGGACACTAGCTCTCCCGTGCTTACCGTATTCAATAAAGAAATAAACAAACCAGTGCTTATTTACATGACAAACATTAGGTTGCCTTGTATGCTGTTTGCTTGAATTCGTTTACTAGCGTCAAATTCCTTTAAAGCGTATAAGTAATTTAAAGGAGCAGAGGTGTCACTTCTTACTCGACTGGCTGGAATCATCAGAACAGGGCAGCAATTTTTATCCCGCAGAAAAGGTCAAAATTCTTTGTGCGGAAGCGGATTTTACGTAAACTCATCGAAATTTTCAGTTAAGAATTCATAATACGAATTTCTTGAACATTTTTTAGCTGAGAATAAACACCAACATTTGCACAAAGAAAGCATACCATATACGAATTAGTAAGATGAATAATTAGTCTTAATAAGCCTTTTATATATAAATAACCTTAATTACTTAATAAGATTATAAAGTATTTCTCCCGCCTTTTTCGCATGCCTTCGTGGTGTAGTGGTCAGCACGCTCGGCGCGTATTCAAGAGGTCCGTGGTTCGATTTCCGGCGAGGGTACTACTCCTTTTTCATGCCATCCCGCTTTCAAAAGATGCATAATGACTCTACAAGGTTCGTATTAAAGCTTTAAAACTGTTATTTGCATTCATAAAGCAGTCATGTTCTGGCAACAAACACTGTTGTGTGAGATCAAGATTTCCAATTGGGTGGACGGCATTTTGATGCACACATAAATATCCGTATTAAATAGCATCTACCGTCCGGTAATAATGTTAAATTTGGAAAACGATTGTTTAGCTGCTGCAGTATTTCTGAAGTGCTGATAAAAATTGATGATGACTGCTGCTAAAGAAAACAACCTTTTCTCTTATTTCAGGAGTCTGTGAATGGCACTGGATCTGTATAAGTGCTACGATGGTACTGGATCTGTATAAGTGCTACGATGGTACTGGATCTGTATAAGAACTCGGAAGTAATTCAGAACTCAAAATATTGATTTGGATTTTGAAGCAAGAGTTTTTGCATTTTATTTCTTGCAATGAAGTCAGCGTTGAAATTATTTGAACTTAAAAAATAATCCAATGCCTGATATTGAAATTTGAGAATAATGGCAAAGTAGTTGAAATTTGCCGATTTATTTAAAATCAACGATATTTCTGAAAATCAACGAAAGCTCATAATTATCACATAAATTTCAGCTATGGTAAAGTTACTAACTTAATCACAAATAGCAAGGAACATTACTGTCAGGTCTGCATTAAAGACTGACAACTCTTGGTTATAAAATTGTAGAACTACTCATTTTTTTTGGTACTAAAATGAAAGTTGAGGAACCCAGTGAACTGTTGAACGGCTTATCGCTGAGTTCAAACAATTAAAACGTAGACTCGAGAAGGGTTAAAATACTCTTTATTCCCCTCTAATAAAAATAACAGTTGGCCCCTTTCTTGGGTTTACAACAAAGTCTCCACTCGGGCTTGAACTCAAAATAAGAAATAAAAACAAAACATTTGAACTAGCCGGCGAATATCAAAAGACACGTAATAATACGGCCGAGCTTAACAGCTTCAAGGGAGATTAAGCCCAAAGACAAACACGCGCTAATCAGGATTCCTAACTCTCTCTCACGAAGTAAGTTGAACTTTCCTTAAATACTATTCCTAACTCATTTGCATTCAACGCGATTCTAAAAACTCATTTCGGTAGGAAGTTGCAAGTGGAAACGAGAACTGATAGGAAAGCACTTTGAAATTAAAGTAACTGTTATAAAATTAAAACATACCTTATATTTTTACCGACCAGAATTTTGGTACTCGAACAAAAAAGTCTTACAGCGACCTTGTTCAGAGTTTTAAATTCTAGAAAAACTTTCTGTAAGTTTTACTTTTCTAATCTAAAGTAGAGATTTATTCAACTTAATTACACTAAAGAAAAGCGAAGTTTTAATTTCCAGTAAAAATAAGACTTCTAATTAAATATTTGTCTATTGATCATCGTTTTTATCATTGTTTATAAATATTAGTATGTAGAATTAATTTTAAATACATGGAAGAGAAACATTCCAATATTAAATATAAAATTAGACAAAAATCAAATATTAGCATCAGTTCAATAAAAACACTTTCATAAGTGCTAATCTGTATCCCTCAAATATCTTCTCATAAAATAAAGGAAAGAAATAAAATCATTGTTATCATCATAAGAATTTTTATTACACATCCCTGCTCAAAATTATACAATAAAGACAAACTCGTAATGAAACAAAAACTATTAAATGGATATGAAAGAAAATTTAGCTGATGGTGAAATTTAGATTCTGGTGTGACATTACTAAACCCCATAGCAAAGAATAAAGCAAAGACGTACAAAAACACACATATTAAACCATCATATCTTGAAATACTAAGTGAGTGCGAAGAATGTGTAATCGAAGTATCACTTTAATAACGGGTATGACACTCTCTGCTTGACAACGGCGAGGCAAGCTGGCAGTAGTTTCGTTGATCGCTTGTTGTAGTAGCGCCCATTCCTGTAGTAATGCATGTTGCCCCTCGTGGAAGGTGTCTGGAGGCACACTGTGACCTGCTATTCGTCGTCCCAACATGTCTCACATATGCTATGGGATTCCGGTCCGTTGATCTAACAATCCAGGGAAGATGTGGAATGGTTTCATTCTCCAAGTAAACTACGCCGCACTCTAGTTTAATGCGGGGAGCTCTATGCGGGAGGGAGATATCGTCAATAAATATCACGCCACTACATTGCATAAGGAGATGTAGAATGTCGTCTTAATATCGGACGACTGTGACAGAACTACCAAGAATCAGGTCGAGGTTGCTGCTACCGTTCGTTGCTATCCCAGTTCCTACAAATAAGCCTCCTTCTCTTTAATGACATCTTCTTACAATTTGGGCGCCCGCTAAGGTGTCTCGGGCTCCTGCCATATCATTGCCCTTCGGGAATCATTTTGGATGTTAAATGCAGACTCATCCGTAAAGAGTACATGTCCCAACTGCTTTGGTGTCCAACTGCGATACAGGCCATAAATCAACCGCGCTCTGACATGCGATGGGAGCAAAGAAACACAAACCACAGGTCGTCGGGCGTACAGTCCACCTTCATGCAGTCGACGCGACACAGTTTAGCGGGCTATAGGGCGTCCTGCAGCAGCAGAGAGGTACGACCCATCTGTCGTGATATTAGTGATGTACGGCATCTTGCATATACTGCTAGGAAGCAATAGTTTGCCGATGTGATAATCCTCGGCGTCCAGACCTTGTCCTCTGCAGGGGTTTTGATCAATTTGGTAACGAATCTAGAATGCATATTCATATCTCTCGCAACAGAGGATTGTATTGAACGAGCCAGAAACATCCCGACCGTCCTCCAACGTATTTCATCGTGCAAATAGGGCCTTCGATTCATACTTTCTGCTTTGGCTATCTCGGATTACCCAGAACTATCACTGCTTGTGAATTGACGCAAAGGTCCAGCATGGCCCTTTTAAGGCATTGTGGTGTGTCTGTGGGCTTGCATTTTATGCTAATTTTGGTTGCCTATTTATATTCGGCGATGCAACCTCATATGTAAATTGTATATTTTAATTTCCCTTTTTACATTCGCCCTTTTCTTTTAGCGTTTCTTGCTTATCTTTTGAGCATGAGTATATATTAGTGTAATTCACCATAATATTTTATTGTTATTTATTATGATTAAATATTAGGATTATTTTAAAAATTTGCTAGAAGAGATATGGCTTTATAAACGACTACACTAGTTTTCTTGTGTTATAGACACATTGGATATTAATTGAACTAAAGTAAATTCATCGCAGGCACTCAAAACACATTGAAACACGTGTTTGATCTTTTACAACTAAAGTCCTAATATTTTGCAATTAATCTATAAAGTATACACTTATTCGTATTTTTGCTTTTCTCCTTTTTTATAAACTCAGAAATTCTTTATACATTTTTTTCGGCGAGCAATATTTTCGCAAAAGTGAATTTTCGCAAAGCCAGTAGGTAAATATATTTCTTCATTCACAATATTTAATTACAAACTTCGACAGAAATCTTCACACGCGATTAAAATATTACCAAATTTGAGCTTGCATTGTATTTCTACATAGCCTTAAATCAATATAATATGGATACCCTTGCTAAAAATTTTATACAATGGCAATGCTCTGTAAACAAAATACTTCGCAGAAGAATTTAAAATATACTTTCTAAAACTCGTATGTATTTCCATTTCTTAAAACTTTATAAGACTGAGTTTTATTTTAAACTAGAAGCACTTAACCTTTTTCTCTTTCAATCATTTTTCAGCTTGACTTAACGGTTGTAAATCAGGTAGAGAAAGGTAGAAGCTGAAAGCCTTTCAGCGAACAGGATTATATTAAAACTTGTTTTAAAAAAATCTTGAAGCAGTAAATAAATAAAAGGGATAATGAAAGTGAAAAATGCATTTTATGAGAGACTTAAGAGAATCTAGCCTAGCCTAGCGGAATAACAATCCAAAAATTGTGCGTCGTTACGTATATAGCGCGAGAAGATCTCTCTCGTCTGAAATACAAAAATATAAAAATGTGATAGATATATTTTTGTTCGACCCTCTCTCAGAACCATTTCGAGTGAAGGATTACTCTGATCCCATAAAGATTTCCCAGACTCACGTTATTCGCAAGCACGCCCGAAGAATTTCGGAAAATTTCGCGACATTTTGTGCTATTACATCGTCCGTTTTTTGCTGACTAGGCGCTAAGGGGAGAACAAATTCAAAAAATATGTTTCAGAGTATTTGATTTTGACCTTTCTGAAGGGCAGAAGATGTTGCACAGTTGACATTTAAGCTGTGATTAAATTCTATAAAAACTTGACTAACAAGCGTTTCCTATATGTATGTATGTTTCGTGAAACAGTTTTTGTATAAAATAAGAAAAATACTAAGTCAAAACACTCATTAGAGAAGATTTTAGGAAATCTGAACATTTTTTTATTTGTTCATATAGAAAGGGTTAGTCATGAATACTTCAAACATTCGAGCTACAGAAAATGCTCTTGAACTTAGCGTTTCTTATCATTTGTTTTCAGATATAAATATATATTTATTTGTTGTGAGCACATACTTTACTTGAAGTTAATTAATACTATACGAAAAACGTTGTTTAAATTAGAAACATAATGTTTGATTAACCTTCCTCTGCACGGAACGACGAATTTTCTATAAAATTGTACAGTTATCAAGTTGACGTTGAATTTGACTTAATTATACTTCAGATTTGTCTGGATAATTTATGACCTCGGGAAAAGAAGTAAAACGATCAAAAAATATCCATTGTTTCTTCTATATATTTTTTAAGCATTCATATACTACATACATTTTTATATTAATGTAAAATATGTTTCTTACTGAAAGGTTACATTAATTCAGGATTAGTTACTCATTTGTTCTTTCAGGCCAACCTTTTCACTCTCAACAGATTCATCATTCGACGTGTTTTATATATATATATATTCTACGTGTTTTATATTTTTATATATATATATAT
>KK112750.1:217606-256760 GCA_000611955.2 Stegodyphus mimosarum
ATATAGTAAAGTTAAATATGTTACTTATGTTCTCAGAATTTAAATGATATTGTAGATTAGTTCGCAGCAATATAAATTTATAATTTCTTTTAAGCCTATTTCTTTAATTAATTTTTTACTTTAATTTGCTTTTTACGAATAAAAATTTGTTAAATTCATATATATATATATACATACATACATGCGCTAGTGTGCAAAACTTAACTCTTTGAGGGGCAGGAAAAGGCAATTAACGTTTTCAGAAAACTCTTGTTTTATTTACTATATCAGGTGTTGCAATGAAATTATTTGCCACAATTACACATATTTTGTCTAGGACGCGTGAAAAAAATGACCGCTTCTGGTGGTTAGTGTCAGTAACCACAGCCCACAGAACACATCCCTACAAATCAGTCACTATGGTACTTAAGGAAACAATTTTTCTTTTTCAAGCAGAGAGCAACTTCGCATGTGCTGCATTCCCACACTATTCTTACAGGCTTTTTCTTCGAGCTGCAGAATGCACATCGTCGTGATGTTGTCTTCGATGGCTGATGCTTATTTTCTTGAAGACTAATTGCTGCATCAACTACTGCCTTACGTTTCTTGATTGGTATCACACACGTGTTCAATAGGATTTAAATCAAGGGCTAGCCGACACCTTTTATGGAAATCTTCAGTTTTCAGGAGCTTCTCAACAGCCTGAGACCTGTGTGGACATACTTAGTGGTGGGCGTTCCACAGTTACTGCCGGATTAGATCTGTCTCCACGTCGACGCCACACAAGTATGCGGCGACTGTCACTGGATAAAGAGAAGCGTGACTCATCTGAGAACACGACATTACGCCATTCTGTCATCCACATCGATCTAGTCCGGCACCATTCTAAACGTTGGTGTCTATGGTGTGGGGTCAATGGCAGTCTTCTTAACGGACGCCGTGAGTGCAGGCCACGTTCAACCAATCGACGGAAAATGGTTCTGGTCGACACGGGAATACCCAGGGTATCTTGCACATGCTGCAGAATCGCGGTACAAGTGACTTGCGGGACCGCCACAGCTTGTCGGCGGATGCGTCGATCCACGCCTGCTGACGTCACTCTGGCTGCAGTTGCACCCCTCCTTCTTCCCACATTCCCTTGTTCCAACCATGTTCGCCATAGCCGACGCACTGTGCTCGCATCCATCTGGGTATTAGCTGCGATTTGACGTAAGAACCAACCCGCCCTTTTCAGTCCGATCACCATACTCCTCGTAAAATCTTCTATCTGCTGGAAGTGCCTTCGTTGACGGCGGCCTGGCATTCTCTCCTATTACACGTATCCTCCGGGACAAAAACCAACTTTCTTCGATAATTCGTCTGGCAGAAATAACGACACGAATATTGCCCATTCTGCACGTTCCTTTCCTTATATCTTACTTTAAGTGCGTCTGAGAGCTGCGCATTTCACATCATTCGCATAACTCAGTATGTGCGTGTACTCTAAAATTTGCATAAATTTCTGACCACTTCTTCTTGGTGTTGCATTTTCAATGTCGAGCAGTGTATAAGCATATGTATGTGTATACATATTGTTGTGAAATACTCAGCTGCGGTAAGGTAGCTTCCTCGCAAAGCGAGTCAGAGTTGCCAGAAAGTGGCAAGGAAAGGCAGGGCTGCCATATTTGGTGCTAAATTGCCCATAGACAGAGCGAGAATATTCCAGAACGCATTCTTAGCGGTTTCTCCGAGAATATTCTTGAAGGTAGGTTAAAGCTATAAATACCCTGCCTCTACGAGCCTCTTGAATTCGCAAGAGTAGTAGTGAGTCTCAAGTTCAGTGATTAGATTGAGAGCGATGGACAGACTCGAGAGCTGTACTTTAGCGCTTTGCCATGAAGCTTTCTCCACCGTAATAGCCTGAAAGCTGTATTGCTGATTGTTTCAGCGTGTTTGTCGTAGGTTTTCGACTAGTGTAAAGGTGTCTTTGGAAATGTCCAGTGTAATACTGTTGAATAAACTGTGTTTTGATTCTTCATCAAGTGTTGTCGTCAATTACTCCAGACCTGTAGAAAGCAACAATATATATATATTCCCACTCTGTTAACCGACTCGATGAGCTTTTTTTTATTTTTATATATTGGTTAACCAGCTCGATGAGCTTTTCTTTATTTTTATACGTTTGTAAATTGGGCATTTTTTGCTTTAGAAGTGATTGAATTATGTTGGTATAATAAGTCAGTTGGTGCATCAACTTCAGTGTCGTTTTACCCAGTGGAACCAAAAAGTTAACTTTCAATTTTGTGAACCGAAAATGTTGCCTTCTTGCTCACTCTCCGAATTCCTTGTTTTGGCGTAGAAACTTTAATCTGTAATTGTAAAACTTGTTTTTAAATGTATTTGGTGTTTTATGTTCTTTTTCCTTTTACAGTTTTTAATGAAGATATTTTGAGATTTTTATGTATTTTTGCCTTTAAAGAAGTGAGAACTGAACTGATTGAATGAGAAACACACTTCTAATGAAATACGACGAAATAAGTTTATATGAAGAGCTGCAGAAAATCTGCATAATTTAATGGTGAAACCATGTGATGTCCACCTGAAATATTTTTTTACAAATATGTATCAAGAAAATCCATTACTAACGCGTTCCCTAAAATTTGCATTATTTTAATTCTGCAACTAGCTTTCTGTTTACTTCAGCCTCCTATCATTTCTTGAAAATAACATCTTCTCATGAATTCCGAGAAAATATAGAAGTAAATTCTGAAATAAATGTGCCGTGCAAGAAAGCACAAATTATGAATTGTAACCAAGAATATTTCTGTCGGATGAGTTTCTCCTTTTCTAGCCGACGGGTGAAATATTTGCTGTATTTTATAGAAGAGTAGAAGAGTAGCTACAGCTGCTGTTTGAAGTTTTGAAAAATGGCTGTAAGTGATTTTGATTTATTCCAGGTATACGACATTTTATCAATGTTTATTTATTGAGAGTTTTAATCTGGGTGAGAGGCAGAAGTTTTCGCCTTTCTAGATTTTAGATTTATTGTTGCAATTGTGTAACATATATTTAATAAATACAAGATTTGTTGCACTGACAACACTGCAAGCGGAAATACGTCTATTTTATATTAGGTTTTGTAAAGTAGAATTAGGTTAAAAATAAAATCAATTTTTGTCATAAATTTGTGGAACTGTTTCGCAATGGGCCTGGAGATTTAAGGGGGTCGTGAACCAGTTAACGAATAAGTGGCAGTAGTTAACCCTTTATATACTTGTATTTAACAGTCATGTGTAAGGATTGACACTGGAGAACTTTATGTATATTCTTCGTTAAGCTGCTCGTATCTCTTATAACTTTCTCCCTTCTTCAATTAACATGAATGATATGCAGAAATTCGTTCTATCGTTCTTGCAAGGACCGTTTTATCATTCGCTATTTTTCAGGACGTCAATGAAATTATATGTAAATAATGTTACTCATTCTCACCTCCAAAATTTCCGAATGTGTGTGTGTGTGTGTGTGTTTTCAACATTTGCGTGCAATCACATCTCTTTAGCGTATAAATTTCCTAGCACAATAATACAATAATACTTCGCATCTAACTTTTTCGTTTGCTTAACTTTAACGTTGCTTCTGCGTTTCTTGGGAGTGTGGAAGAAAATTAACAAGGAACAAAGGAATGCGCCGTTTAACTGGCAATTACGAAGCTTTACAAAAGATTAAAAACATTTTTCCATGAGCCTACCTTTTCACTTCCTTGTGCGAAGTAAAGGACGTATGGTAATCGCGAAAAATTTTGTGTACCGTCTTTCAAAAAAAAAAAAAAAAAAAAAAAAAAAAACATTTTAACCGCTTTCGAATTCATCTCAACGACGGTTTTGGCAAGACATATGTATGTATGAACAGAATAAAGGTTTCTTTCTCTCAAAACGGATTTTAAAATGGATTGAGAAGAGATTATTTCGTGACGTCTAAGAATAAACTAAAAGAAACTAAAGAACGACAAGCCTCAGAACGCTGAAATTTCGTATACAGGACTGCTATAACACGTAATTGTGCATTTCCCTTTTTGGTTGCAGTAGGCTGCACCATCAGTACATAAATACATAGATACATATACCCACTCTGTTACCCGGTTCGGTCATCTTGTAAGGTTTTAGTTAAACTAACAAAGTTTTATTTTAATTTAAATCTTTCTATCCCTTCTCATTTTCAACTTCCCGTTAGAAGAAGAGCGCGTTTTTAGCTTTATGCTAATTTGAAATGGAGCCAAGTTCTATTTAAACCTTTCAGTGTGAGAGAGCTTTTAGTCTCAGATCACGGTCACTCTATTCGACGTTCGCCTAACCAGCTAGCACTTAAATTCTAAGCCATAGCGCTTTACGTGATTACTTATTGAAATAAATCCAAGTGCGTCAGTATTAGTAAGTCTTGCTAATCACCATTTAGCTTAGAGGCCAACCTCGCGTTATAGCTCTGCGAGCAATAACTACTTAATTTCTATTTAGTTTTAGGTTAAATTTGATTGTTCATTTTAGACCCAAGTGTGGTCTTTACTTTCTGTATCCCTCCCGAGTTGGGAAGTGGTTTGTAAATAATAGTGATTTAATAAAAGAAGATTTTAAATCCCTTTCAAGTGCAGTTATTCTCCAACTCAATCGCAGTATTCTATCACAGATCATAGCTGCATTCAGCTCCCTGCTCCAGATCAAGACTTTAAGCTGTCAAAAAGATGTTTTCAAAGAATATGCACCAAGCACTCAGTCCTGACAATCTGAATTTTTATTTTTATATGTTGCTAAGTTGTGCAATTGCTTTAAAAGTGATTGAATTATATTCTGCTTATGCTCTGGATTAGGTTTTATGCCTTTAGGTAATATGCATACAATGGTTGTAGAATTATTAACAAATTAAAGCATTAAGTGACGAGTTAAGCCTAATGAACCATCATTTGTTTACATTTGAAACTTAGTAGAATAATGAATTAAGTCAGTTTCTGCCCCTTCAATATCTTTCTGCCGAGTGGGACCAAAAGTAAACTTTTAAATTTGTGCACCGAAAAATCTGTCTTCTAGCACACTGGCTGAAATGCCTGTTTTTGCCTAATAACTCTAACTGTAATTATAAAAATCAGTTTTTAACTATATTTGGTGTTTTATGTTTTTCTATGTTTTACAATTTTTATTGATGGTATTTTGAGTTTTTATGCATTTTTCCCTTGTCACGAAGTGAAAAGTGAATTAGTTGAATGAGAATAACATTTTAATATCTCTAATGAAATTCAAGGAAATAAGTTTTAAATAAAATTCAGCAAAAAATGGGTATAATTTAATTGGCTATACAAGGAAGTCATATAGTGTCCACATCTGATTTTTTGTTGTAGTATACCCTTGCTGAAAATAATAAATATTATTTATTTATGATTTGTTATTTATTTGCAAAGAAACTTTTCCAAATTTAGTAATTTCCCTGCATTCGTCATTTTTTCTTTAATTCTTTCGAACAAGGAAAGACTGAGAGTCCGCTGCTTTCATGCATTCTTATTATTATGCGCTTTTATATTTCCTTGTTCGTACCCTATCATTTTCATTATTATGTTAACTAAGCGAATGCAGTGGGCAAATTTTTTTAAATATTAATAATTTAAGCTGAATGTTTATTTCCAATTTTTCCACATTTAAATTTTTCCGAACACTATTTTTATTTATATCTCCGATCAAAATATAGCAGAACAACCTGTACTTTACTTAGCCCTCTCATGATCACTGAGCGCTTCAGAAATCTGATTAAAGTCTGCTTCTCTTTCTGCTATGAATTGTCAAGTAGGTCTTAACAAACCCATGTAAAGAAAAACATTGAAAATCTACTGTTTGGCTGTCTTTCCATCGTCCGAAAGCAGAAATGAGAAAAACAAAACATGCATCATTTCTAACTAATGAGTATTCGCTGCTCTTTCTGAATTCCGATCTCTCATCAGCGTAAAATTAATTGAATATTTGGAGACGGGAGTCTAACAAGAGTAAGTTAGTAAAAAAGACTGGAATTGTATATTGCAGTACGGATAATCCTGCATACTCCAAATTCGCAATATTTTCAACAGCACAATCTTGAAAAAAAGTATTGGTATTTTCTCTTCCCGAAACACTGTTTTAAACGCAGAAATGAGAGCTTTCTGGAAAGACTAATTAGCGCTCGAAAATCTAATTTTAATCTGCTTTGCGGCCCCTAATTATTCTTTTATTTCTGCTTAACTTCATTAAGTCGTTATAAGAAAAGATTTGCCTCCTTCTTCACTGAGAAGAATGTAACGAGTCATTTAAAACTGCATTCAGGCTTCGGCTAACGAGAACTTCATGATGCATACGTGTTTTCCAGATGGGTAATTATTCATCAGAATTTCGGGACAAAAAATTAGGTGGTTTTCTTCCTTGTTATTGGATCTTCCAACAAATCTGTACCACTCTTGGGTGACTGATTGTTTTAACTATTTTTAATTATTCCTTTAATTGCACCTAGTTAATTGACTTATTCAAAGATAATCCTAGAATTACGACTTGTTTTAATGAAACGAGCGAAACGTTTCTGTTAATTTAAATTAACATAAAGGACAAGCAAAAAGTACATTGGAAATGATTTCACTGCCATACCTCGAAAACAAGCTAGGTATCTAAAAATGCAAGCATTACCTCTTAAATTAGTGTGCTTGTCTTTTCAGTTAATATAATGCATTAGTTTGCTGAACAAGTTAGATGTTGCAAAACAGATAAATAATTAAGTTTTCGAGTGAAATATAATAAATTTATTTGCAAAATATTGTTACGAATTTTGCACATAGATAGATGATTTTAGTCTTATTCTATGTGAAAATGCTGTATTTCTTTTGTAAAATGTAACATGAAAATCTAAAAAAAACAAGCTATGCCAGAAAAGTAAGAATACAGGGGAAAGTCCATTTAACATTGGGTAATCGGGTACCTCGGTAATTTGGCAAGATATCACCAAGCTGGCAACGGTTTTGCCTCCAAATTTTGCGAGAAATCGCTGAAAGTCGTCAAACTTGGCGACCATTTGGCAACTCTTTAGTCCAGTCCTTGAATCACCGTAATAGGTATTGTATTGATCACTATATTAGCTGTAACCGTTATTCGACTCTCATATTGCCGTCCAGTAATTTCGAAAAGCAGAGAGTACTAGAAATATCTCGGCGGTGGGGGAAAACTATATAAGGCCGGAGAGCGCATCTGCTCTCAGTTGTTGCTGTACTAGTTGTTGTTGTCAGCAGTTGTTCTCAGCGTGACTATATCCGTTTTAGCTTTGCTCTTAGATGCTCTTTGAACTGCGTTGTGTTTTACGCTCATAGCAGTTTGAAGTGTAAGTACTGGTTGTACTCTGAGATATTGTGAAAAATTACACGACCATTTCTGTGGAAAGTTCCAGATCTCTGAAGTGTTCCTTTTCATGGAAATAAATTTTATTAGCCCATCAATTGGACCTACGTGCATTCAATCTATTGCGAACCCGTAAGCACGCAACAATATTTAATATAAAAATGAAAGACTATTATACTCCATTATCGTAGATTTAAAGTTTTCATAGCATATAAGTGTGAAAAAAATGTTAGATTGTTATTAAAATGTTAGATTAATATTAAGTTGTTTGACATGAACATCCTGTAATATTTTGAAAAAGTCAAATCTTCTGAAAGATAGCTACATGGCTTTCAATTGCTAAGCTGTTTTTAAGGTAGTTTTTAAAAAACAGACAGGAAAATGAGATCCATAAATTTTCTTTCGAATTGGTGGCACAGAATTCTGATTAAACACTTCCTTGAATTTGAAAAGCTGAAGATTAAATTCCGAAAATAAAATCTGTTGGAAACTGTATCATAACTTTTCAAGACTGTGAATTGCATTTAATTAAGCTATTTCGTCAGCGTAATAAAACTGTAGCTAAAATAATCTTTATCCAAGACTATAAATGTCTTTCCAATGAAATAGCTTTTATGCTTTAATGCACATATCTGAAATGCTAGTTTTCTAAATTATGTTAATTATAATTTTTTATTTTAAGACATTAATTTGTCTGGCAAAATGACAGACGGAAAAGAACTAAAAAACACAGCCGGACATTCCAGAACATTCCAGAAATTTACGTTCCGAAAACTTCGTATTTAATGTAGCTTCGAAAATTTAAATAAGCTTTTTACCAAAAAAGGAAACAGTTAACTGTGGTTATAACTCAGACTGTATATTCTTCAAAATAACCATTTTTGACAGCTACACTGTTTTATTAATGATCACAAGTCTGTTGGAAACATTCTGAAACTTATATTTAAAATCTTTAAATTACTTCCAATCACTGGACATGTTGAAATTTCTGAATCGTTTTTCTTTCAGTTTGAAAGGACAGTCTTTCAGAAGAAGAAACAAGTAGACATAGGAGTAAAAGGAATAACAGAAGAAAATAAATAAATATTGGGGGATTGTAGATTTCTGCTAATATCAAAGTGCATTTTGCTAGATTAACCACACTTCTTGGTGGATGCAATTTCCAGTTCTGAATACTTTACATATATGCTACAGAAAAATACAGCCATTTTTCCTGAAACTAAGAGGGGAAGCATACGCTCCTCAGCCGCGTTGTGACGTCATGAATGCTTCTAAATTTTGATAACCCGTAATATTTTAGGCAGGATAAAATTTGGACAGTTTTAAAACTTCTGTGTAAATTTCAAAATTTTTAAAATTTAAATGGGGTTGGTGGATAGGAAATGTGAATTATATTCGGAGATGAAAATTCGTTTGGATATTAAAAAATCTGATGTGGACTTCCTCATACGGCCTATTAAGTTATACACATTTTTTGCTGCACTTCATTTAAATTTACTTCTTCGAATTTTATTAGAGATATATTTCTTATTTACACAAAAATTACATATATTTACATAAAAATTCAAAACACCATTAAAATTTGTAAAATACAAAAAAAACTAAAACACGGAATGCAGATAAAAAAATCTGATGTGTACAACACATGACTTCCTTGTACAGAATATTAAATTATACGCAATTCTCCTGCATTTCATTTAAACATGTTGAATTAACAGTTAAAGAATTTTGAATTAACTCCACTTCGTCGATAGCGCATAAACCACAATAGAATCAATGCACTCTTTAAAAGGTTCACTATATTTATCAACCATGCCCACACTTCTACGCTAGGTTCACTTAACAGCGTTACATCTCATTCATTTTATAACTTCGAGTGAGCAGAAATGATAGCATCCGAAGAAATACCACGAGTTCTATTCAAATACTATAATAAAGCTAAAGCGATGTATAAAAGAAATTAAACAAATAAAAAAGAAAGTTTTTCACAGACGATTCAGAGCCGTTAATCTAATGCGTATGCGCTACTAATTAACTCAGTTCTCACTTCGCGTTAAGGCAAAAATACATAAAAATTCAAAATATTTTCATTAAAATTTGAAAGATATAGAAAAACATAAAACACCATGCACAGTTCAAACAATTAAAAAATCAATTTGGTTAATCTTCGGATTATGGTAACTTGGCGGTTTTTTGGCGAAAATTTAGCGAGCAACTTTGCTACAGCAACCTGCCAGTTTTTTTTGGGGAGGACGCCATTTTGTTTTCACGAAGTAAAGGTTTTTTTTTTTTTTAGCTCAACATTTTTTCCAACAATCTGCTAGCCAAATTACGTTTATGCTAGAATTTTTATGGAACAAAAGTGCTTAATCATGACGAAGATTAGGTGCGAAATTGTTTCCAAGTGCTAAAATCAATTAGCTAAAATCATGATGGGAATTTTCCGAAAAGTAGTGGAACAAACGTGCACAGAAAGTTTTTTACAGGGCAAATTTGTATATGAAACATGTAAATAATTTTTCTCGTAAATTAGAAAAATTTCCACGAAAATGCAGGAAAATTTTGTGAATCTTTGAAGTTGGTAAAAAAGGACATATATGAAATTACCTGATCGCTAAAAAGTATGTATACTATGCAAGCTTTTATATGTTCAGCTTGCATATACCCTTTCCAAGGATGAACATTTGCACGTATAAAATAAATAAAATATGCAAGAAATTACATTAATTTTCTTTTCCCTCTAAATTATCCATTATAAAAGTCACCTGCGAATTTATAAGGCAAACATTAAAAATGGTTGCAAATACTTAGTGTCAAATATTTAACTTATTTCCATGCAGGTTTACTTGTACTGAAATGGATTGCAAAATGCTACAAACGCGTAATGCACAAAATGACTATCATTTAATTAAAATATAAATAAATTAAAGAACACTAATTAAAATATAAATAAACATATACATTAAATTAATAAAAATTATTATTATTATTATAATTATTATCGCCTTACTAAAATGTCGCCAAACTACCAGTTACCATATTCCAAAGATTAGCCATCAATTTTGACAATTAAAATTACAATTTTTACTCAAAAGCTAGCTAACTTAAATGATAATTCCAGAATGAATCAAACATAATTTAATAAATAAATAAAATAATAATAAAATAATAAAAGAAGACGTTACTTTGTTGTTGCAAACCTTAGTTTCTCTAGATTGGCAACAAATCCACTATTCTGCTAAGCTTCAAATGCAAACAAATATGCCCGCTATCATAACCAAAAATTAGGCTTAGCCTTACTTCAAAAACTTTTAAATTCTTGATAATTCCACAATTATTGCATGCAGGTTACCTAAGGGCATAAAATTCTTAACCGAAAGATAAGAACAACATAATTCAATCATTTTTAAAGCAAAAAATGCCCAATTTACAAACTTATAAGAATAAACAAAAACTGAGGTCACTGAACCGCGTAACAGACTGGATATATGTATACATACATTTATATGCTTTTGGTTTTGCAACCAAAATGCGAGATGCGCATCTACAGGTTATAGCAGACCTATGTACAACATTTCAACTTTCTGAGCTCCTTGTTTTCGAGTTATGCGAGATACATACATACATATGTGCGTACGCATAGAAGACACTAAAAAAATCTTTTCAGAATCTATTTTAAATCAATTTTCAATTTATTTCGAGGGAAAAGAATCTTTTATTCTGTCCTTACATACGGATGTCACACAAAAACAGCGTTAAATTGCATTCGGTAGCGGTCAAAATAGATATTTTCGTTGAAATATGGTACCCGAAATGTTTTGCTATTACAATTCTTCCTTTTTACTTCGTACAAGGAAGTAAAAATCAATTTTTGCAGTTAAAATTAGAGTTTCTACGGAAGAACGAGCATTACGGAGAACGAGCAGAAACACAAAATTATTGGCGCACCAGAATTTAAAGTTAGCTTTTGGCCCCATTGGGCAGAAAGACTGTCATTTTATCTTGCAGAGACTGAGTTAATTCACTATACTACTAACAGTCTCAAATATAAACAAATTTCATCTCGTTAGGCCTAGCTCCACTTACATTCTTAAGTTGTTGATAATTCTACAAATACTGAATTCAAGGGCATAAAAACCAATCAAAAAATTTCTAATTTTTAAATCTTTCAATATTCAAAATCCTTAAAACAAAAAATGCACATTTTACCAACATATAACAATAAACAATAGAGCTCGCTGAGCCGAGTATAAAGTGGGTATATATATATAGATGCAACGAGATAAAATACATATATATATATTCATTTTCATTTCATTTTATTTTATTTTTCTTTTCATTTTTCTTTTCATTTTTCTTTTCATTTTCTTTTCATTTTACTTTTAATGCTTTAGAACACGCGGACATGTCGGGAAACGCGACAAATCTACTGAGACTGTTATTAAGTTTAAATTTATAAAGAAAATTGAGTACGCTTAATTCCGTTTGAGATCTCAATAGATTTGTTAGGCGAAACATGTCTGCCTGGTCTAGTTAATCAACTCGGTTGGAAGCTACAAGAACTTTTCTCTTGACAAGTTCTGTTTGAAACTTTGAACAGAGAAGATTTACAAAATATTTTAATGTGTATATACTGTGCATTTTTACAAATTTTTCTGTTGTTTTCAAATTGTTTTTTAAGTTTATAACTTACAGTCTTAATGTTACACATTTCACAAAGTGTTTGTGGAATTAAAGTAGGTTACTTCAGGAGTTTTTAACGGCTTTTTGTAGGATTTAGAATTACTTTCTTATTTAAAGACATTCATGCATATATATATATATATATATATAAAAATGTTGAATTTTTCAGTACCTATTTTTTGGTTTTTAATTTTTTACAACTGCTTTTACTTTTTAGTTATGTTTTTGTTCAAGTTTTTTAACTCTGGAACTAAGGTATCAAATTTACTTTTAGGCGATTGCTTTTAGAATTTTATTCCTTTTGCTTATCTTTAATTTTAATTTTGAAGCTCGATGCGCAAAATTCTTGACCAAATTGGTCTCTATGTTCTTTTACTACTTTCTAAAAATCATATATACATAAATATATATATGTTTGTATGATAAAAACTTGAGTAAGCTGCAATGGACTGATGATGGTTCTCAGCGTTGTAGAGACTGCTGCATAATTAGAAAACTGACACAGGAAGAAGAGACTTGTAGACAGACGTAGCCGAACTGAACATAATCTTTATTGTTGCACACGAACTAATTATCGAAACCCTACTTACACATAATCATGGTCGCAATACGCACACTACAATTTTATATAAAGTATCACATTTTAAAAAATGGCGTAGTTAGCAGTACGGCAAAGCACAAGCGAAATGACATAGCGTCTGAACAGCAACAGAACTGCAAGCTAACTGCGCATTTATCCAGTATGGCAGTCTGTTAACAGAAAGGTTTCGGTTTTTAGAGTTTAGGTTTTGAAATAACAACGTCACCAGCGCCACGCAAGCTTTATGGCATAGTTTAATCTAGGAATGACGCAATCCAGAGGAGTTATTAAGATTTTTAGAATAGAGAGAGAGAATTAAGGGTTGCCTTAATTTAAATTATAATTTTAATTTACATACTTTTATCTTACATATTGCTCGCTTCAAAGAACAAAAGGCTTGGCGAGAAAAAAACCTTTTGAGAAGGAAGCGCTGGTGTGTTAGCGAAGCGAGAGAAAGTTTTTGCAACATTTAAACAGTGTTAAAGTTATGAGTAGACATCAAGGACATAGCCTGTGCATTCACTATGCCCCGTCATTATTCATGATTTCTCTCATATCTAAATTAGAATTTACTAAAAACCTAATTTAAAAATATTACAACAAAATATAATTTCTAAATAAAAGTGAATGAGAGTAAATTGACAAAAACATAATTTTGAAAGTTCTTAAGCTGTGTTTTAAAAAATAATAGAAAAATGTCCAATGAAAAGTTTTTCAAAGATTTTGATGAAATAGTTCCACAGTTCTTTATACAGAATTGAAATAATTCCGAGAGTTCTTTATTTGTTATGAAAACTTGAAATCATAGCACAGACAGTATTGAATAAATTCTTCTGACTGCAAATGCAATGCAATATCGTAATAATGTAATGGAATAATAGAATAACTCTGATGATTAGCTAGCATGAGCTGTCCAAACAAAATCAGCGTACCAACTTGCTGATGGTTGGGGGATGCTTAAGTACAATAAATAAAAAAATCTCTAAAAAAAACTGAACTAGGTTTTAGCATTGTACAATTATCAAAGTTTGCTAAAATCTTTGATATTAATGAATTAATTGAAAGGCAAAATTATGCAAAATTGAGATTGAACTTTAAAACAAAATAACTCGTATAACGAAGTTAAGTCCTTTATATTTTGCCAAATAGAATTGAACATTAGCCTACAATAAGAGAAATGAAATTTCTTAAAATTGTGTAAAACGTGTGTGGTATCACTTTATGCTAAAGTACTGCCAGAGGATTGTGACTTGTGAACAAATATAAAAACTAAGTCTGTTTCGTAGCCATATCTGAATCTCCTAACAAAATAAAAATAAAATTTTGGGGTGTGTTATAAGGGTTCCTAGGGGGACAGCGAGCGTATGCTGTTACTGTTTGTATCCTCCGTAAAGAGAGGATGCAAGGAGCAATACACATAATGTAAAAACTCGGGTAGGATAAAAATAGAAACATGTCACCTTTGAGTGAGAATCAGGTATTAAATCCAGATTTTCAAAATGTGGTAGTATAGATTTTCCTCTCCTCATCTCCGTGCTGTAAGGAACGTATACAACAAATTTTGAGCAGAAAAACTTTGGGAAGAAGGGGAGGCAAGATAGGAAAGGAGTCAGAATGGGAAAAGTCAAAATCAGGAAAATAAATTGTCGTAATAAGGTTTTAAAGTCTTCATCAGGTTAGAAAAGTCATAATCAGTTAAGAAATGTTGGTGCATAACTTGGAAAACTAAACTAAATTAATTTTGCACAGAAACAGTGATTCTGCTATTTCTGACAGTTAGTTTAAATTCACTAGCTGGGTTAAAAGGTCTGAGTCTGGTTGAGCGGACAACTTCTGATTTCTTTTTAGCAAGAGGATTAGGCTGATCTGTTTCAAAAGTAACTTCAGAATATTGTTTTAAAACTTAGAAGTGCCTGAAAAAGGAGGAGAAAGTTTACGGGTACTAGGATACTGAAATTCTTCATACATTTATAAATCACCTTTTTAAATTTACTAGGTTTATAATGAGTGTCATATCATTCTTTATTTACATTGTGATATTCATTAGATCTTTTTTTCAACAATTTTCTTAGCTTCTTCAATTGATGATATCCTGCTTGGTTTTCAATTAAAGAAATATGCGGTAATTTACCATACATTAAATAAGATGGTGGGAATTTTGTTACAGAATGTGATGTATTATTACATTCTTCGGTAACTTGAGGTAATAATTTAGCCCATGCAATATCACCTTGGTAAGAATTTAATTTACATTTTAATCTAGATATAATGGTTTGATTAACTCTTTCTACTTTACCATTAGTTTGAGGTCCATTAACAGTAGTTAATAATTGTGCAACATCATTATTTTTTAAAAAGTGTTTAAATTTTAAAGAAGTAAAAGCATTCTATCACTTAAAATTTCCTTTGGTACTTGAATTTGAAAAATTGGTCTTGAAAAATTTATATAAGTATCAGTAGTTATACTTTTAGAAGCAAACGTCCAGATATACCTAGTTGCCTGATCGATTATAATGCGAATATATTTTAGTAGTATTATAATAATTTAGACCATCAACAGTATTATTAGACAATAATTTAAAAGGTTCACTTACAGATGGTAAATCTTGCATTAAACCAAATCTATTTTGTTTATTTTTCGTATTAAACTGATATACAGTCTGGTAAGTCCCGGACCCATTCTGATGTTTAATAACTCATAAAATAATAAAGATAGATTAAAATTAATAACATAAATGGTTAGATAGACTCAAAACGTTTCATGACCCTTGTCAATGAACTTCCATGTGTGCCCCCTTCGTCGCACGGAGAATATTAAGTCGATATTCAATTTCACGCCACATACCAGTAAGCCTGTCGGCATCCACAGAGACTATTGCGGTTGTAATTCTGGCTTTTAGGTCATCAATGTTCGACACTCCCGTCCTGTAAACGTTGTCCTTTACAAATCCCCAAAGGAAAAAGTCCAACGGCGTTATATCAGGTGATCTGGGTGGCCAATCATTTGGACCTTCTCGCCCAATCCATCTTACTGTAGAACGGTCATTCAAAGAACTACGAACGATGGCACCCCAATGAGGTGGTGCACCATCTTGTTGCAAAAAGACATGTGGCTGGAGTTCTTCTAGTTGTGGAAATACGAAGTTTTCCAACATGTCTAAGTATACGATTGATGAGACCGTCTTTTCTGTAAAAAAGAAAGGCCCGATGACTCGGTTGTGCATTAGTCCACACTACACATTAACCTTTGGGGAATCCCTTTGTGTCTCAGGATATTCATGGGGGTTTTCAGATCCCCATATGCGCACATTATGGCGATTAACAATGCCAGAAAGGTGAAAGGATGCTTCGTCGGAGAACATTATGGGCTTTAGAAATTCAGCATCATCTTCTATCCTCCTTAGCATATCTGTTGCAAAGGCCATCCTCCTAGGCCTATCGTCCGGTTTCAAAACTTGAAGAATTTGAACTTTGCATGCATGCAGTCTTAATGTTTTCTTAATAACCTTGTACACGGTCGAAATTGGCATATCCAATTCTCTTGCCGCTGATGTCACAGATCTTCTAGGATTGTGTAAAAATGTCTCTCTGACACGCTCAACATCAAAATCACTTGTGCAGGGACGTCCGGAACGTTTCTTATCTGTGATACTACCAGTTTCTAGAAAATTCCTTTTCCACCGCAAGATGCTGCTTTTGGATGGAGGATCTTTTTGGTAAATTCTTCTGCAATTTGTCTGTGTTTGCGTTATGGATTTCGTTTCTATGAACCATCATAAAATCTGTGCTTTCTCTTGTGGTGTATGCATTCTCCTTAATATCCGGTCGAATAAAACATCACATACAAAAGTTCTAGAGCAAACACATCAAAAGTAAACATAACATTGCAATAGTTGCCAAAACCAAAAGAGAGAAAAATGCAAATAATAAGCAGACGATATTTACAAAAGTAAAGATATTCAAACCTGAAAAGGAAAATATATGTTATTCCATCAATGAATGCCATAAGTTTGTCCATATCTTCATTATTTTATGAGTTATTAAACATTAAAATGGGTCCGGGACTTTATAAACACCCTGTACTTCACAATGTTGACAATAATTTCTAACACCCTGAACAATTCCTGCCCAATAATATTGAGGTGATAATAAATTTGATATTGAGGACACACCAGTATGACCAAGTTCAGTATGAGATTTTTCAAGTAATTTACTACGAAGAGAGATTGGTATTATAATTTTATATAATCCCTGCTTCTTAATAGTTAACATATCATTAATTTTCTTATACTTAGGATTACATACATGTTCCTTAATTTTAGTACTCTTTAATTTCTACTAATGATAATAAAATGACCTGTAAACTCAAATGTTGACAAAGAGGATTTCTAGTTAATATATCAGCTTCAGCACTGGTAGAACATTTCTCATATTTTATATTAAAGTCATACATGGATAATTTTAATGACCATCTGAATAATCTCCCTGTAGGATGTTTAATGTTCTTAGGCCAAACTAGGGCAGTATGATCAGTACATACAGTAAAATGATTACCATGTAAATAAATAATAATAGTAAATAATAATAATAAAAATGTGATCTGTACACCACATGACTTTCTTGTACGGAATATTAAATTATACGAATTTTTTCTTGCATTTCATTTAAACTTATTGTATTGAATTAAACCTACTTCGTCGATAGAGCATAAACCACAATAGAACAAATGCACTCTTTAAAATTCACTATATTTGTTTACCATAGCGACACTCTGGCGCTAGATTCACTTAACAGCGTTACATCTCATTCATTTTATAACTCAGAATGCACAAAAAATTATATCATCTGAAGAATTAGCTAATCGTTGCCACATGTTCTATTCAAATACTATAATAAATCTAAAAAGATATATAAAAAATTAGAAAAACAAAATAAGAAACAGCTTTTAACAGACGATTCAATATTTCTCCTTTAATTAATCCAGTTCTCACTTCGCGACAAGGGAAAAATACATAAAAACTCAAAATATCTATATTAAAAATTACGAAATAAATCTTAAACACATATATCCTCGAATAAGTTCCAGAATGAATTAAGCATGATTTAATTCGCAATAATGATGATAACTCTTTCGGTGAAACCCAAGTACACATTCTACTCGACACAAATGTGATAAAAACTTGGAGTAAGCTGCAGCGGACTCATGACGGTTCTCAGCTCGGAGAAACTGTTGCATAATTAAAAAGACGACACTCGAAGGAGAGACTTGTAGAGAGAGGTAGCCGAAATTAACATAATCTTTATTGTTGGACACGAACAATTACCGAAACCCTATTTTTCATTACACATGATCATAGGCGCACGACAAAGCACAAATGAAATAAAATAGCGTCTGAGCGGTAACAGAGCTGCAAGTTAATGCGTATTTATCCAATATAGCAGTCTGTTAAGAAAATGGGTTTAGTTTAGGGTTTTAGTTCTTAGAGTTTAGTTTCCGAAATAACTACGTCGTCAGCGTTACGCAAGCTATGTGGCATAGATTAATCTAGAAATGGAGCAATCCAAACGTGTTACTAAGATTTTTAGAATACAAATGGGGAATTAGGGGTTGCTGAAATTATAATTTTGATATACATATTTTTCATCTGAACACACACACACACACACATATATATATATATATATATGTAAGATGTAACGGAATATGACAGCTGCTATAAAAATAACTGGCGATCTCAAAATTAACATTCTAGACTTGGAGCTGTCCCTCTAAATTCAACTGTTCGCCTGGATTCGAGATCTTTCTATGTTACGTAGCGTTTAATGCAATTACCTCTTGCCTAATCAAATAATTGGAAACCAAAACTTTTGCTAACTCGAACTGAAACTATTGACTCCCCCCCTTCTTTTAAACTGCTGCGTTCTGTTTCGCGTAAGCTTTCATCCTGGCAAAATGCTTCTTATCCACGCTGACGTTCACTTGCTTAAGATGACGTTGTATTTTAAAACTCGTGTACATGAAAATTATTGTATTCAACTATGATTTAAAAATTATCTTATCTACAAAAATATGATTTGATGCGCGTAAAAAATAAAGGTTGTGATTTTTCAAGCTCTGTTGTAGTGGATGCGTCATCATGCCTTCCACTCACCAGTACTGTGTTTCCAGTCATGATAAATATCGAAAGATGCTAAAAAGTACCGGATTCCTTCATCTATGCATTTAAAATCATGAGACATATACGTATATATTACTCAAATCGCGGACTTCGGAGAAGAACCTTAAGGAAACTTAAGGTAAGTGATAGTTTTTCATACGTTTAGTAAAGCCGATTGTAATAAAAAAATAGCAGTTGCGCAACTAGATGTTATAGCAATCCCATATACAAAATTTCAAAGTTCTGTGATTAATTATTTTTTAGATATGCGAGGTAAATACGTAAGTACGTAATTATGTACAGAAGTCAGGAATAAATCCCTTCTGAATCCATTTTGAACAAACCTTACTATCATATCTTGAAAGCAAATATGCTTCATTCTATCCGTAAGTACAGATATCGCTCAAAAAAGTCATTCAAATGAATTCCGGAGGTTCAAAATTGATATTTCGGTTGAAATACGATACCCGAAGTATTTCGAATTTACACTGTTTCGTTTACTTCCCATAAGGAAGTAAAAAGTCTATATTAATTCAAAAATCCAAATTATGATAAAGAAATGAACTTTGAAACTCATATTCTTCTACTTCTTTTTCTGCTGACTTAATTATATAGCTCAATAAATATTTAAATTCTAAAATATAAAGAACTAATTTAGCGATAAAGTGAAGGTTTATTTTGTGTTTACAAATGCTATCTGTAAGATTTATAGAAATGTAAAAAGAAGACATGAAGCGCGTACTTCAGAGAAGAATGTTAAGGGAACTTGAGGTATGTTATAGTTCTTCAAAGAAATGCAGCCAAACATAAAAGTCTTGAAACGTATGGGAAAACTGAATATTTCATGACAAAATATATACTTCTTGAAGCAAAGCATTCTGACCAAGAAAACCTGTTATAACAAAAAATGCTATTTACTATTCTAAATTCTACAGATGTATTCTGTGTCTAGACTTTCAAAGCGCCATCATTCAAATGCGATCTAATTTCCATTTATTCTGTCTGTCAGATTTCCTTCGTTTTACCGATCATTCTATGCCCCCAATTCAGTATGGTAAGAGTTAAAATTTTTTAAATTCTTTTGCCTAGATAAGTTTTGCAATAGTTTGATTGACAACGATGTGTCTTTGGGTAAAATTACTATGGGTATTTTTTTAATTATTTTGATCATGATATAATATTTCTTGTGTTTTTAGCAAGCATATGTGTATCTTCTTCCTAAAATATTTTTTCTCATTATAATCATGAAGGGACAATCTTTTGAAATAGTTGTAATCTATACATAGTAAGAAGAAAGTCTTTGTGTTTATTTGTTTGCTAATAACTCAGTCATTTCTATAGTTACCGTCCTCAAACTTCTACAGTCCTTTTCTGGGTTCTGGAAAAGGTCGACGTCCACCTTTTTCCAAAACAAAATATTTAAAATCAAAGATATTAATTAAAAACCCGGAAAAACGATAACTTAGGCCCTCATTTTTTCGAGTGGTAACAATCTTGCAAGCTGGAGATGAAAATCTGCTTTATTTCGAAAGCTGTTGCCCTGCCCGCTTTCAAATCGTAGAGTTTGTTAATAAAAAATTTCTACGTTTTACAGTGAAACAAAAATAGCATTGCCACACATTAAATACATTATGCTCGATTCCAAAAAATCGTGGGAAGCCATTTCGGTTATTTTCATCTTCGCACGACTTTCATCAGCCGAGGTATTAATTAAAAACTCCGAAAACATTAATTTCAGCACTCATTTTTCCGAGTGGCGATAGTCTCGCGCATTGGAGATAAAAGTGCTTTATTTCGAGTTCGAGTTTTTGAGTTTTTATTTCGAGTTTTTAAGTTTTGTTATTTCTGGCTTTCAAATCGTAGAGTTTGTTAATAAAAAATTTGTAAGTTTTACAAAATTCTATATATATAAGGAAGAATATCTGTTTGTGTGTTTGCTTGTTTGTTCGCGTTATTGATTTCGGATTAAAATTATGATCAGTTTTTGCCACATTTAGTCGACTAAACTTTAATTTAAGTGAAATATTGGATGGAACTTGAGCTTTTACGATCATTTGATTAGAAAAACGAAAATCATTAAAACCTACGTGCTGTTGTTGCTGGTATAATTAGAGAGAATTAGTTTATTTTTTATGTGAGTTTCATATCCCATCAGACTGAAAAATGTATGACTATGAGTCGTACATTTTTTGTATCGTTATTTGAGAGAGATTACAGCGGTATCGTTCTCTCTGTTGTTAGATGTATTACTCTTAATCTAACTTAAAAATATTTGCATTATAACTTACAAATATTTAGTCTCATAAAATTCCTTTTAACTTCGTATTGTGTTTTTTATCTGAATTTATAATGCATGCAAAATATTAATAACAGCTTCCTTGGTTTTGTTTCTATATTATGATATCTGAAATTATACTGATTAATTTCTATGTTACATAAATATCTTATTCTAGGTATCAAATGATTTTTCGCTTGTTGGTAGAGAATAAAATAATCAGTTTTTAAGTTTAGCCATTTATTATCCCCAATTTATATCTTAAATTTGCTTTATTTTCTATAATTTTGCTCTGAGGTTTTGTAGGTTAAATATTGTAGATGTAAAATCAATTAAAATTCGAGAGTTTAGCTCAAAATGAAATTGAAATAATCCATTGACGAAATCCCTGAATGTTTCTCTAAACCTAAAAATAAATAAAAGAAATGAATTTTAAATTAGGTGGGGTTACCGATCTTCGTTAATATCAACTTGAAATATCAGTTTTAAGTTGTTAAATAAGTTTATATGTAACGTTCCATAACTGACTTTTGCGTCTCTTTATTCCGTATAATCAAAAATTGTTTGCCTAATTCAGTATTTAAAATAAAAAATCTTATGTGGGATGAACATAATTTCTTTGCACGGTCCATTAAATTCGGCACATTTTTTGCTGCATTTCATTTAAACTTAATTTCTCAAATTGCATTACACATATATTTCTCATTCAAATAATTTAGTTCTCAGTTCTCGGCAAGCCAAAAACGTAAAACATCTTCATTAAAAATTGTAAAATGCAGAGGAACATAAAACACCAAATACAGTTAAGAACAGTTTAAAAATGTTTTTGCAATTAAAATTAGATTTTATAAGCTGAAACAAGTAATTTTTCAAGAGGGAAGGAAGACAGATATTTCGATGCACAAAACTGAAAGTTTACTTTTGGTCGCACCCGGAAAAAAGACACTAAAGATGGTGCACAAATTGACTTAACTCACTGTCCTACTAAGACTTTCAAATGTAAATAAAAAAGCGGCTTCGTTAGACTTAATATGACTTAAACAACTTTCAAAGTTTTCATAATTCAAAACAATTGTATGTAGATTAACTGGAGACATAAAAAGTCGTAACTGGAACATAAGAGCAACACAATTCAATCACTTTTAAAGCAAAGAAAAATGCAGAATTTATCACCATTTAAGAATAAAGAAACTGGGTTTATAGAGCCAGGTAACAGAGTGGGTATATATATATATATATATATTGTACATATATTAGCTAGTATTTGTTAAACTTTTAGTTTAACTTTATTTAACTTCAGTTTTAATAAAATTTAGTTAAATTCATTAAAACTTTTTATCAATTTTTCCATTTTTTAATCTTTTCGCACTTTTATTCAAAATTTGGAAACATTTACATCATTTTTCTTAGGTTTCAACACTCCTATAACAGTTAGCCGCTACATCTATTCTTTTTCACTTTTCACACAGAACATCCATCAGATTTCTTTAGAGTTAGCAGCTATATTTTTACAATACCTAAGACAGGTAGCAGCTTACTACTCAACTTTGCATAGTATCAGTGCCCTCTGTGTACACAGTTAGCAGGTGCAAACTTATACTGAAACTGCTACACCACTCTCCCGAGTACAAAAATATATAGTTACAAGGTAAGTTAAATTGAAACTTTCTATTTACTTGCCTTTTTTGTATTATTTTTATACATTGTATTTATTTTATATTATTTGGTTTTCATTTTTATAATGTTTAGATTAGTTTTTTTAGTTTATTTGGTTTGCATGCATAATTCTGGTCGGGAAATGAACCTATATAAGTAAAGGTTTCTAAATTACTTTGGATTTGTACTCTTAATTACATTGGCTTATGTACATTGGCTTAATTACATATGCTTACGTTTAATTAATAATTTTGTTTCCTGTAGTGGATTTGTTTACTAAATTTCTCGAAATTCTTTTAGTATTAAATTTCTCATTTAAACTTTTGACTACATTTGGTTTTGCGTAATTCTTAACCTATGCCTATATGAATGACGAAATACGAATTGAGTAATTAAAGCGTTAGGTTTAGAAGCAACTTCCCCTTGAAAGATCTGTCTCCTGCCTACTCAACAATTATTCACTTGATGCAAGTTAATTTAGTTTAAAAATTCTTTTAAAGTTTTTAAGATAAAATTTTTGGGTTGTTATATACTATTTGTTCATGTATTTAGATGCTTGCAGTTAATTTACTTATGTCTTCTGAATTTGAATGATATTGCAAATTAATCATTTTATTTGTTTACAATTGAATTTTCATAATTTAAAATTTTAAGTAGCTTTCTATGAATGAGATAATGATATCGTATTTGGTAATATATATTTACATATATATATATATATATATATATATATATATATATATATATGTAAACTATAAACAATACGATGGCTTTGCTCTACGCGAACAGCAACCTCTTCTTAACTTTCCGCAATTTAGGATCTTCCCCTTAGACCAGTACTTTCGAGAACTCTCTAGCCTGTTATGTAACCGCTACTATAAATATCTCTATGCGCCATTTTTCGTCAGATTGCTTTCTGCCATTGCCTGCTATACGAACGCTTTGCTCTGTCTCTTCATTTTCCCTTTGTTAAACACATTTATGACGTCGATGTTCTAAATTTAACCGTATTACTATTATAATCATTATTGGATATCTGATCTAGAGATCTTCGTCTAAACAAAATGAGCTGCCATTTTAATTGAATAAAGATGTGGAGTTTTTAAAGTGAAATTCTTCTGTGTCATCCATTCGGCTGCCTTCCACTTCGCCACCGACAACATCCGGACTCTGTTTGCTAAGCTTCGTCATTTTTAATGCCCATCAACTGCCAATATCACCTATATATGTTTGGCGTAGCCGATTGCAACCAAAAAGAGAGCTGCCGAACTAGATGTATAGCGGTCCCATACATAAAATTTTAACATTCTGAGACTATTCGTTTTTAAGTTATGGGAGATACATACAAATACGTATAGACATCACGAAAATAATCGCTTCTGGATTTATTTTAAATCTATTTTATAATCCGTTTAAAAGAATAGTCCTTTATTCTCTCCGTACCTAGAGATGCCAGTTAAACATGTCGTTCGTATGGATTCGAGAGCGGTCAAAATGGATATTTTTGCTGAGATATGATACCCGAAATTTTTCGCGATTAAAATACTTCCTTTACTTCTCACAAGGACATAAAACTACTTTAATTTTTTTAAATATTTCTCCGAAATTAAAAAAAATTTAAGGGTTCGAATGAGATACATCTGCACGTTATCTATACATACAAAGAAGAATGTCTGTGTGTTTGTGTGTTTCTCAGCGACTAACTCAGTCACTACTATAGCTATCGTCGCCAAACTTTCTACATTTCCTTTCTGGGTCCGGAAAAAGATCAACGTCCGCTTTTTTCCAAAAAAAATAAAAAAATCGGAAAGGTTTCAGGTTTTAAATAACGTCCAAATGGACCTTTTTTTGAGGTTTCTTGTGTTAGCTTTATTTATTAGATATCATGTTCTACAAACTCAACCATAAAATTCAGTTCAACAGCAATATCGCAAAAAAATTTTAAAATGAGCATATCTTTAGAATTTCCAATACACAGTCCTGCGCTGAAGATAAAAATGCTTATTTTTCCATTTAGTGTTGCCATTGTTCGCTTCGAAATCGTCGAGTTTGTTAATCAAACATTCGTTGGATTGTTACAAAATATGAAATTCATAATAAAACAAATTTCAAATTCAAATTAGGGCTTCCACATGCCCATATTCCATAGAAGATTACGTTATTCATATTTTGATGGCTCTAGGTGCAGTTGTTTCATGACAATGCGAGAAACATATACACACATTGCGGATTCTTGATTATTTCATTTCTTTAAATGTAATACGGGACTCTAATATTTGGTTGCAAAAATTTGAAAAGGGATTCGCCGTTTATAGTTTTCAGCGCAAAATGCCAAAACGAAATTAATAGTCCTTCAGGGAAAATTGCGCCTTTGGACTAAAAATTGCTAAAATCAGATATATTAATTAAAAACGCTGAAAACGTTAATTTCCACACTCATTTTTCCGAGTGGCAACAGTCTCTGATGCTGAAGATAAAAAACTGCTTTATTTTGAGGAGTGTTGCCACTGCTCGCTTTCAAATCGTAGATTTTGCTAATAAAGCATTTCTGAGTTTTACTATGAAATAAAAATTGCATTGCCAAACGTTAAATGCATTATTATAGTTTCCAAAAATTCGTGGAAAGCCATTTCGACTTTTCCTATCTTCGCACGAGTTTAATCAGCCGAGGTATTAATTAAAAACTCTAGAAACACTAATTTCCAAACTAATTTTTCCGAGTGGCAATCGTCTCGTGCGTTGGAGATAAAAATGCTTCATTTCGAAAAGTGGCGCTAACGCTCGCTTTCAAATCGTAGTTTGTTAATCGAAAGTTTGTAAGTTTTACAAAATCCATATATATAAAGAAGCATGTTTGTTTGTTCGCGGTATTGATTTCTGATCAATTATGATCAATGTTTTGCCACATTTAATCGACTAAAATTAAATGCAGGTGAAATATTGATTAGAAGTTGAGCTTTAATTAGAAAGACGAAAATCAGTAAAACCTGTGTGCCATATCGCATTATGTTGCTTCCATATCATATCAGACTGAAAAATGTATGACTATGAATCGATATAGCATCGTTATTAGAAAACGATTACGGCAGTATCGTTCTCTCTGTGGTTAGATAAATTACTCTAGCTGGCATCGGGTACTTCCGCTAGTATATAAATAAATCTGCAATCGACAATTAATGGAATCCCTCCATTTACATTGAATCGTAAATAAAAGGATTTTCCACTAAAATTAATAGATATAATGTGAATAAAGTTTTATTGAAACCTTACAATCTTACAGGAGTCAAAAACTCATCTTCTATTTTTACATACAAAATGGATTTTGTTATCCGTAACGCTGAACTACCTATTCTTTACGTAAGTCTAGTAACATTAAATATGAAATCGTTTGATTTTTTCCCTTCACTAGAGTGCTGCCAACTTTTTTAATCTTTTAATGTGAAATGCAGTATAAGCACTCAGATTCTCTGTTTACTGCTTTTGTTTCCCTTTTTTCCTCAGTTTCTTATTTACTGCCATTCGAAGATAAAAGTATTATACATCTTTATTACAGTAAACTACTATTTTCCCACCCAATAACAATGTAATAAAAAGGACAATATAGCAATAACCAGCAGTAAAAAGTACAGCTTTACTTTAGCTCTTTGAATTTCTAAAAGAAAGCTTAACCTGCGCCTTAAGAAAGAATTCTTTTTCATTGTTTTTAATTTCGCAAATGTAAATAAATACTCGTAACTTCTTGATACTGAAGATACAGAAATTTCGTGTTTTCAGTGTTCCGGTTAAAACGTAAAAGATATTTTGAATACTCTAGATGAAATAAATGAATATGGGAAAGTTCTGGTAAAATCTTATGAAGCCTTTGATATTTATTATATGCAATATTTTTTTAGCAGTTTTAATCAAAATTTTGAATTGTGAAGGTGATCAAGTTTAAAAACAAGTCTTTTTAGGACAGCATATATTTCCTTCACGTAAAAATGTCCTTAAACAAAACATATTTCGGAACTGTTTTCTATGATTCACTGTTCAGGAATATTATTCAAATGCGGCCGCATATATAATGAACCCATGTTGTCACCATCCATTTTATTCTGGCTGGACTTGACGTGGTGTTGTATTCTTGTCTTGTTTCATCCAAAGTGAAGCTCAGCGGGAATGTTTAACAGGAACATTTTTCTTAACTTTCATTGTTTGGGAATCCTTTTTCCTTGCTTGGATTTACTATCATTTTACTTTTCCTACACAAATTTTGTCTCCTTTTAGAAAACTGAAGGCTGATGCTTCATGTAAATCTCAGTTACAAATAGTAATGTAAAGCTTTAACTATAGAATATAAATTTTCTTAATGACGAATGATGTGTATCAAGTGCTACTGTTCGAAATAAATTTTCTTACCAAGCTTTATATTTACATTGAATATTTATATTGTTAGAGGGAAGTATTATGTATTAAGTAAATATAAAAAAATACTTAACGTATTTTCTGTAAAACTGTGAAGTTTCTGTAAGCATTTGTAGTCTCAAGTTCCTACAAGCAATATTTTTAAATCAGTAATACTTAGTACTGTTCTAAGAAACTGCTGCATTTTGAATCGAACATAATTTAGACTATTGGAGAAGATAAACGACAAGAATCACCGTTATATCAGTAAATTTTTAAGGACTAGTTTCAATGGTTTAATCATCGAAACATAATTCCTCAGCTTCAAAAGTGCAAATAAAGGCGATAACATAGGATAAGAATAATAATTCAATAAATTTTCTGCATGAGTTAAATAGTTTTCTGCAGTCAAAAGTATTCAAAATACATCTTCCATTGGTGAATTAGATTTTCTAGAGGCGTTTCACATTCAAAAAGGTCCTTCTGTTCTAGTTAGCGACCTTAATTCCAATCCATCTTTACCTTCAGCCTGTCCAGGAGCTACTGTGTAGCACCAGAAGCTTAACTCCTGTCCCGCCATTCTTATCTTATCATTCTTCTCTTTGGTAAAAATGTTACAAAAAGACAATTCTAACTGTCAGTTTTCTTTTATGAGACCTGAAAAAAGGATTTTAAACTCGAAAAGACAAAGTTTAAGCGATAAAGAGCTACTTAGTTAACACTAACTTCGGTTGAAAATATTCCAAGAGTTCTTTTGATTTGTAAAAACTTTTAATTTTCATTAAAATTGAGAAAAATCTGAGAAAAATTATGAATTATTGAATGCAAACAAATCCACTTTTCATAGTGCAATTTCGGAGTAATCTAAACTGATCTGACTGAAAACGATCCTCAAACAAGGCGTCCAGTGAGTTTCACTTAAAGCCAAGAGAAGTGGATCATTGAAATATTATTTATAAGCCTGAAACTAGTGCAATCAAACTGATTTTTGATGCTCAACGAATATTTAAAAAATCTAGTAATTTATTTAGAAATTGTTATCTCCTGAAGGTGAGGGTACTGGGTTTGATCTCCATGGAAATCACTGCAGTTTTGTTCAAAACGGATAAATTAATGTTGCTATTTTGCCTAATTTTGAAATTTACTCTGAGTCTTCCTCTTCCGGTTGATTAGAAATGCGGTTTTTAACTTAAGAAGTGAAACCTAACTTAAGAAACTAACTAACTTAAGAAGCTTTAAGCTTAAGAAATGAAGAAAAATCACTTCTTCAAAACTAAAGCAAACGTTGTCAAAGAGCATTTAGCCTTTATAATGTCTTAATCCATACAAATAACTTTATTAAATAATTTTCGAAAGTTTTTAATTTTAAATTTGTACTGTTTTCTATGGTTATTAATATAACTTGATCCTAAATATCCACTCCTAAATTTCCATGGTAAATTTACAGCTAAAACGAGTAATCAGTGTAAAAACAGCACTTTTCCTATGTAATTAAAAAGCGTTTTATATGCGTATAGTAATGCATAACAACTGACAATATTACGAATTTCTGATTTTATAGCCAACATAATATTAAAAACAAAATCTGATGTAGACAGTACAGGAATCCTTATATAGTCAGTTATGTTGCACACATCATTTGCTGCAGTTCATTTAAACTTATTTCCTCGAATTATTTTAACTTAAATAACCAACCCCTCAAGCCAGGTTGAAAATCACATCAAAAACTGCAAATTTTGAAATTAAATATCTCTGTGAATTTTTCGTACGGAAGTCAAACCTTAATGAAACTGCCAATTTGGGCTAAAAAATAGCCCAAACTGGCGGTAGCCCAGAACGGCTATTAGTCTTCAAACGGCATTTTATAGCGTTTCACTATAAAGACGAATCCCATTTTAAATTGTTGCCACCAAATGTTATCGGCCTGTATTATATTAAACAAATTAAATAATGAAGAATCATGCATGGATGTATACATGTTTCTCTCATTGTGAAAAAAACGACGATACCTAGAGCTATCAAATTCCGAATAACGTAATCCTCCACCCGAACATGGGCACTTGGAAATCCTATCTTTGAATTTCGATTTTGTTTTATTATCTATTTCATAATTTGTAAAACTTCAACGAATTTTTGATTAATAAACTCAACGATTTCAAAGCGATTAAAAAAAACATTTTTATCTTCAGCACGCCAGACTGTCTATGAGAAATTCTAAAGATATGCTGGTTTTTAATATTTTGTGATATTGCTGTTGAACTGAATTTCATATGGTTTAAGTACAAAGAACGTGATATGTAATAAATAAAGATAACGCACAGTGTGTTAAAAAAGTCCCTTTGGGCGTAATATAGAATGCGAAAGCTTTCAGATTTTATTTATTTCTTTCTTTTTTTCATACTGAGTGCAAAACTTCACTAAATTGAAAATTAATGTTTTTTTAATTTGACATCTCCAAAACAAATATTTTCGTCATTTAAAACAATTCTGCAATTGAAAGTGTATAAATACAACCAACGGTTCCGAAAATAAAGGCTAGGTAAGGACTCTTAAGCCGAGTAAGGTAAGTGCGCATGTGTGTATATATATAGTCGTAGAACGTTGAAATTTTGATTATATCTATATGTATAAGTACATAAAATAAGAAATTTAGAACTAATTTTTCACAAAGACTAAAAATTAAAAGACTGATAATCTGCTTATTATGGTAAAGATATTTTGCAAACTTGACTAAACAATTCACTGGAAAGTATACAAGTTTGTCTTGAAAAACTAAGTTCGCTTCTTTATTAAATAAGTGAACAAGTTTCCAAATAGCGTTTTAATTTACAATGAAGTTATATCGTAAGAAATATATTTTCAACGGTTTAATTTGTCATTTTGAAGAGCTCATTTTAAATCTAAGACATTATGTTTTATATGTTTACTTTCTAAAAGTGCTAATTCTGAAATAGTAAACCTATCCTAATTGTATAGCTTAACACTGTTTCAGGCTTTATACTGAAATCTGCACACCAGATTGCAATTTTCTGTTATGTATTTTAATTTTTTTTAAACTTTTGACTGTGAAGATTGATTTGTATTGCTTTTCCATCGTTGTGGTAGCTGGTGCTCTTTGAACACCATAACGATCAAGGACAGGCTCGCTAAGCAAAATAGTAATTTCGAGGCCTAATGGTTTGAGGGAATATAAAACCGTTCCTATTGTCTCATATCAAGGATCAGAGTTCTCTTATATTTTTGATAATCAGTTCTCAGTCTTAATTTACTAACATTTTAAAGCTACGAACGCAGATATTGTCGAGAAATTGCATCACACGTAACTTTCTATTACTTTTGTATAAATGTTTAGAAATTAAAAAAATCTGATGTGAACACCCAACGACTTCCTTGTAAGGCCTATTAAATGATACACAATTTTTGCTACATTTCATTTAAACTTATTTCTTCGAATTTCATTAGAGATACATTTCTCATTCAATTAATTTAATTCTCGTTTCGTGGCAAAGCAAAAATACACAGAAACTGAAAATATCTTCTCTAAAAATTGTAAAATATAGGAAAATATAAAAAACCAAGCACTGTTAAACACAGTTTAAAAAAAAAAAAAAAACGATTTTTGCAGATAAAATTAGAATTTCTACGCAAAGACAAGCAATTCGACCAACGGGCAGGAAGACATATTTTGGGTGCACACAACTTTTGGTCTTACTTGGCGAAAAGATACTGAAGTTGGTGCAGAAACTGACTTAATTCACTACTCTAGGGAGAGTTACACATGTAAACAAATGGCCGCTTCGTTAGGCTTACTGGCACTTAAATTGTAGATAATTCTACAACTACTTGATGCAGATTAACTAAAGGCATAAAAACCTGAATCGAAATATAACAACATAATTAAATCACTTTTAAAGCAAAAAATACACAATTTATCAACATATAAAAATAAAAAAACTGAGCTCACTGAACCGAGTAACAGAGTGGATATGTATGTATATATGTATAATAATTACCTTGTTTACTTTAATATATATATATATATAAAGTAAATAAACAAGGTAATTATTAGTAACAAATTGCCCTAATACTTGCGCTAAAGCTGCTAAGTAATAAAATAATAATTCCTTTACCGGTGGATTATTGAATATATTACCTCCTTGGAAAATTAAGTAGTTAAATTAGGATTTTATTGTAATAAATTTACTCATTAGCATATTTAAAACTGAATAATTAAAATATTTTAAAAAACCTATATGCAGCCAATAAACTTGGTAATTATCGCTATTGCCTGGAAATTTTTTGACTTTTCAAGTGTAGCAAACTAATTTCCGATCCGTTAATAATAATTAATAAAGGAGAACTTGTTTCATCTTTTTCTTAAGTAAGAATCTAGACTAAAAAAGGTACTCAGTAAGACTGACCTTAATTAATCAAATTGCTAATAAAGAATCAGTAATAATAATAGAGAGAAATTAAGTGGCAGCCCTGTTTTACTTAAAATACAACCTGAGAATCGGAATTTATAATTAAATTAGTGTAAATTGAATATTCTTAAAGTAAGTTTAATATCGCTACTTGAGAAAAATGCTCCCCGACACTTTCGCCTTTGATGGTATTAAAACAGTACACAAGTTTTGCATACTTTGATGAGGCCAACTGCAACCAAAAAAGGAGGTGCACAACTACATGTTATAGCTGTCTCACATACAAAAGTTCAACGTTCTGAGGCAGATAGTTTTAGATTTATGCAAGATACATACGTTCGTATGTATGTACGTGCGTGCAGTTGCCAGGAAAAGAAATCTGATGTACACACCAATTGACTTCTTTTTACGGAATATTAAATTATACGCATTTTTTACTGTCTTTTATTCAAACTTTTTTCCTCGAATTTCATAGGGGATATATTTCTCATTTAATTTATTAAATTCTCAATTCGCGACAACGCAAAAATACATAAAACCTCAAAATATCTATATTAAAAATTGCAAGATACAGAAAAACATAAAACTCCAAATGCAGGTAAATCAATTTTAAAAAACATTTTTACAATCAAAATTGCAGTTTATACGCAAAAACAAGCAATTCGGCCTGCGCGCAAGAAGACAGATTTTTGGGTGAACAAAACTGAAGTTCACCTTTGGTCTCACTTGGTAAAAAGACACTGAAGGCATAGAAACTGACTGAATTTGTTGTGAACGCTATGTTGAGTCAATATAGGGATACTTGAATAACTTAAATGAATAATTCCAGAATGGCTTAATTATAATTTAATTCGCAATAATAAAAGAAGACGTTATTTTGCTCTTGAGAAGCTTAGATTCTGTAGATTGGCAACAAATCCACTATTCTGCTAAATTTCAAATGTAAACAAATATGACTGTTATGGCCAAAAATATTAAGCTTAGCCTCACTTAAACAACTTTTAAATTATTAATAATTCTACAACTATAACATGCAAGTTAACTAAAGGCATAAAAATCTTAACTGGAAGGGAAGAGCAGCATAATTCAATCATTTTTAAAACAAAAAAAGTGCACAATTCACAAACTTATAGAATAAGGAAACTGAGCTCACTGAGCGGAGTAACGGAGTGGATATATATATACATATATTTATATGCTTTTGGTGCAGCCGATTGCAACGAAAATAGAAGATGCACATCTACATGTTTTTAGGAGTCCTATATACAAAATTTCAACGTTCTGAGGCTACTCGTTTTTAAGTTATGCGGGATACATACAAACGTACGTACGTACGCACAGACGCCACGGAAATAATCTCTTCAGAATCCATTTTAAATCAGTTTTATAACTGTGTGAGGGGAAAGAGCCCTTTATTCTTCTGTCCTTACATACAGATGTCACGCAAAAACATCGTTAATTTGCATTCGATAGCGGTCAAAATGGATATTTTCTTCGAAATATGATACTCAAAATTTTTCGCGATAACAGTGCTGTTTGTAAAAGTATATAACTTCCTTTACTTCATACAAGGAATTAAAAAGAAGAAAGAAAACCCATAGTTCCTTGCGAAGTTATGGATTTAAAAAATTTGTACGTTTTTTCTCAAATTTCTATTAATAAGAAGACCTATTTTATCAGCATAGTACTTCTGAATGATGTTTCGTTATCGAGGACTCATAATTCTATGATACCGTGCTAAAATATTGCTAACTAAACTTCCATTGAATAAAAGACATGAAAGCAGATGTAGCATTTCAGACCATCAGAGAAAATGGGGAAACATTTGAAATGGGGAAAGAG
The DNA here is from genome assembly GCA_000611955.2 of Stegodyphus mimosarum. NCBI lineage: Eukaryota > Metazoa > Arthropoda > Arachnida > Araneae > Eresidae > Stegodyphus > Stegodyphus mimosarum. Next base: position 250,957 of record KK112750.1, read on the forward strand.
GTTAGAAAGAGTTTGAATCCTAGGAGGGAGATAAATACGTCTTTCAAACTAGCATACTTTATTCCATGCAGGGGATGCAAGGCGAAGAAAGCGAAGAATACAAATGCCCGATTTGGGAACGTTGCGGGAGGGCGATGAGCCCCAGGCTGCCGAAAAGGCGAGACCGCCACCTGTGATCGTCGCCTTCGCTCTGAATCAAGATGGAGTGATCTTTTATTGGATTGATTCTCAGCTTTCTATGCGGTAAATAAATGACTTGTGTCTACCACAGCTCCTTACGCGGCTTCTGGCGCAATTTGAGATTCTTGTGAAGAGATGGTTCCCTAATCTAACTTGTGATTCTTAAGTACACACAGAATTCAGTTTCAAGTACGGTTTGTACTATTAAATGCTAAGACTTCTCTGAAATAGTAAGGCTTAAGAGTTTGTGATCTGATGCCGTGTATTAGACTTTTTACAGACTTCCTCGAGAATGTTCCTTTGCATTATTTTTTAGTTCGGAGATCGAATAGTAGCTGAAATGATCAGCATTAATAATTTTTGAAGACAGAAATCAATTGATAACTTGAAGATATGTTCAATGGCAATTTTTACAGCAACAAGAGTCGCCCAGACAGTACAGTGGTTAGGGGAGCCTACTACGGTACCAAAGGGCCCGGGTTCGAATCCCGGAGAAGACTTGGATATTTGTAAATATATAGTGTCAGTGCGGCATGGTGGCACTTTAAATATGCGGCGAGCCGAAAGTCCTCTCGTGTGGATTGGTGGGAGAGGACAGGGGAGGGAGACTCCTAAATCCTCCTCCCTCTGAAAATTGGGGGTGGAAAATAGAAGTCCAACCTCTCTTCGGAGTAGGATTTGGCAACCATTGTTCCATGTGATAATGGACACGACAACAACAACAGCAAAAAAGGTAGAGGGAGAATGAACAATTAAAAAAAGAATTATATTATCCCCGAAGAAGCATTTATTTAAGGGATAATTCAAAACGGGAATTGAAATGTGATACAGACATTCAAAGTTATTCGATGCAAAATAACATTAGACACTGTAACGCCTTTGCGTTGCTGCGCTATCAACATGATAGCAGTAAGAAATGTAAAGAAACCTCTCGCATAAAACATCCGTGCTTAAAGAAGCATGCGATGTTAATGTCGATGCAACGCTTTGAAATCGTTGAGTTTGTTTATCAAAAATTCTTTAAAATTTTACAAAATATGAAATAGGTAATAAAACAAATTCCAAATTTCGGCTTCTAGATGTCCATTTTCCAGTGCAGGACTACGTTATTCAAATTTTGATGTCTCTAGGTACCGTTGTTTTTTTTTCACAGTGCGAGGAACATACATACACATTCATGCAGAATCTTCATTATTTAATTTCTTTAAATATAATACTCTCATATTTGGTGGCAACAATTTAAAAAGTAATTCAGACTTTAATAGTGAACCAACGCAAAATTCCAACACGAAATTAATAGCCCTTGTGTACTAACCCTCCTTTGGGCTAATAAATAAACGAAAAAAGAAAAAATTAAAAAAAAAAAATCTGAAAGTTTTTAGATTTTATATTACCCCCTAAAAGGGTCTTTTTTAACGCTTTGCGTATTACCTTTATGTATTAAATATTATGTTCTTCGAACTTAAACCATAAAATTCAATTCAACATCATTATCACAAAATAACTCAAAAAGAGCATATCTTTAGAATATCGTGATCTCGAGCGCTGGGGATAAAAATGCTTTTTTTTTTCGTACAATGTTGCCATTGCTCGCTTTGAAGTCATTGAGTTTAACCAAAATTCGTTAAAAAATTATAAAATATGAAATCGATAATAGAACAAATTCCAAATTAGGCTCCCAGATTCGGCGGAAGATTACGTTATTAAAATTTGATTACTCTACGTACCGTCGTACCGTTGTTTTACTGCAATGCTAGAAACATACATACATTCATACAGATTCTTCATTATTTAATTTCTTTAAATGTAACACAGGGCTATAATATTTGGTGGCAACAATTTTAAACTTTTTACGCCGTTTTTAGGAATTCAGCGCAAAATGCCAAAACGAAATTAATAGTCCTTCTGGGTAAATTGCCCTTTTGGACTAAAAATCTTATTGAGCACCGAATGAGAACACTGCTGGGAAGTTGCTATTTGACAGCCAATTTGAACGATAAAATTCTGTAAGGTCAATACTGTGGCTCCCAGAAGTGTTCGAACACTTACGAGTTTCAGTGAAATATTGCTTTATTCATTAAAAAAATTAATATTTTAGAATGAAAATGTTTTAATAATATCTATAATGTTTTCTTAGAAAAATTACTTTAATTATTTTATGAAAATATTAAAACTTCTTTTTTGGGGGAAAACAAATAATAAAAATGTAACAAAAAAGTTACCAGACAAAAGTCTTCATACACTTTAAAGAAATCTGCACTTATTAGCAAATGTTGTAGTATTTCTGTCAGCTAGTATTTTGTTATATACACAGCAATATTTATGACAGCTTTTAAACGTGTGGGCATAGAGTTCCCCCGTTTCTGTTTTTTTTTACTTCCTTGTACGAAGTACAAGTATTGCAATCGCGAAAAATTTCGTGTATCAACAAAAATGTCTATTTTGACCGCTATCGAATTCAATTTAACGATGTTTTTGAGTGACATTCGTACTTAAGAACAAAATAAAGGACTCTTTTCCCCCCGAAAAAAATATAAAACTGATTTAAAATGGATTCAGAAGAGATTTTTTCGTGACGTACCTATGTATGTATCTCGCATAACTCAAAAACGAGTAGCCTCAGAACGTTGAAATTTTGTATATAGGACTGCTATAACATGTAGATGTGCACTTCCTATTTTGGTTGCAATCGGCCGCACATATATACTTTTGGTTCGACCAAGTAACAGAGTGGCTCGGTGAGCTCAGTTTCTTTATTCTTATATGTTTGTAAATTGTGCATTTTTTTTGTTTTAAAAATGATCGAATTATGTTGTTCTTACCTTCGGGTTAAGGTTTTCATGCCTTTCGTAAATCTGCATGCAAGATCTGTAGAATTATCAGCAATTTAAAAGTTGTTTAAGTGCGGCTAAGCCTAATCATTTTCTCATGGCGGACATATTTGTTTACATTTGAAACTTAGGAGAATATTGAATTTGTTGCCAATCCAGAGAAACTAAGCTTCGCAACAACAAAGAAAACGCCTTCTTTTATTATTGCGAAATTAAATCATGCTTAATCCATTTTGAAATTTATTCGAGGAAATAAATGTTTAAGATTTACTTAGTAATTTTATACTATAGATAATTTAATTTTTTATGTATTTTTGCTTTGTCGCGAAGAGTGAACTGAATTAATTGAATGAGAAATACTGAATCGTCTGTAAAAAAAGAAAAACCTTTCTTTTTCTTTTTTCTTTATTTTTTGGTTTGTTTAATTTCTTTACACATCGTTTTAGATTTATTATAGTATTTGAATAGAGCATGTGGCAACGAATTAGTAATTCTATAGATGATATACATAATTTTTGTGCACTCTGATTAGTTATAAAATGGATGAGATGTAACGCTGTTAAGTGAAGCGAGCGCCAGAGTGTCGCTGTGGTAAGCAAATGTAGTGAATTTTAATGAGTGCATTTATTCTATTGTGGTTTATGCTTCATCGATGAAGTAGATTTAATTCAATCCAATAAGTTTAAATGAAATGTAAAATGCATTTAATTCAATATTCCGTACAAGGGAGTCATGTGGTGTACACATCAGATTTTTTTTTTTTTTTTTTGTAATTATCAGCACCAATATTCCTCCATTCTTCCATCATTACCGTTTTTAGTTCGGTTTTTGTTTTAATGTTGTGCATTCGTACTCTAAGCTCTATTTCTCTCCATGTGTGTTCTGTTGGGTTTAAATCTGGTGACTGAGGTAGTGTTTCAGAACTTGTGGACAATTACAGACACCGAAAATGCGAAAGTTGACGGCCATTTGCTTAGAATCGTTAGGCTGATAAAAAAAATAAAGTTGTTTTCTGTATCCAAATTTTGGAAGGATAATTTTAAATTATCTTTTAAAATATTTAAATAAAGAGCATGGTTCATTGTGCCATCAATGAAAACTAAATTATTTAATCCTGATGCTGGCATGAAACTTCACACAAGAGCATCTCCACCGCCATACTTTGCTATACCTACCAAGATCTTGGCATTAAGCTTCTCATGTTTTTTTCCTCCGTAGAATTATAAGCCCATCGGAATCAAAAATACTAAATTTGATTTCTTTTGCAAATAAGACCTGAAAGTAGTAAACACGCTTCAAATAAGTTCGCTTCGGGCTTATTTACCATTCATTTTGAGAAGAAAAGGCTAAGTTTTCTACTTTTTGCACTTCAAAAAATTTTCTTTGAGCAGACCGCTCATGTAATCCAGCTGATCTCAGCATTCGTCGAAGAGCTTTAAGTAGAACATTTTTCAGTAAATTCTTTAAAAATATTTAAAATACTCAAGCATGTATTTTTCATATATTTTCTAACTATAAATCTCTGATCACGTTGAGTCACGTCGAGTACTTTTTGCCGGACCGCCTCTTACTTTATTTTGGATCCGATTTCCTTCTTTAAAACATTATATCACATAATGCACCGTAGAATGAGATAAATTTACTAATTTAGGGATATCCCGAATCGAATTTCCATTCTTTAGATAAAAAATGATCAATTTTCGAATGCTGTTCGTTATTTCCTAACGACTACAAGCCATCTTTAAACATTAAATAAAATATAACGAAGAAATTTTAAAAAAATAAAGTAAGTCAGCATTAAAAATTAAAAATTTTGGTTTTATTCAAAGTCACATGGAAAAGATATGAAAAAATATTGGACTTTATATTCAAATTCGATTCAGAGTTGCAGCGCCTTTTTTTTTTTTTTTTTCAAATTCTTAAAGTTTGCGGATACATTTGTAAGACACTGTATGTATTTGTCTTGTATCAAAGCAGAAAAAAAAATACTTATAGATTAAAGAGCTTTCAGATTTTACATGTAACTTTTGAAGCAGATAGGTTTGCAAAGCTCTGTCCAGTGAAATTTTATGAAAATAGAACAACAAAGCTATATTAAAATGATTATATATGCGGAAAAATACTGTTATGTGCGTACGGGTTCGTTATATATTGAATGCACAAGTCGTTAAAAAGTTAACAAAAATTTATTCTTCCACAACAAATAAATTAAAATGCTGAAATATTTCTTCACAGATCTTCGCACAATATCACAATATCTCAAACGTTTAGCAAAAACTCAATTCAAAACAGATAAAATAGTTCTATCTCACAGCGAAATCGCTACAATCAATACAGCATTAAGTAAACAAACAGCAGTCGCTTTTTACAGCTACAAGTATAACAGCAACAACAACAACTAACTGAGATGAGCTGTTTCACCTCGGCTTTTATAAGCTTTTTTTAATTATCAGTAGAACAATCTCGATTTTTCTAGATTTTTCTGGATGGCAACAGATGCAACAGCAATTACGAGATATTTATTTATTAAGCATTAAATGCACGCGGTCTTTTATTTTTATTGCTATTTTTTTTGACGTAGCTTTCTCTTCAAAAATCGTCTGCGTTGCTAAGGCAACATGAAGCAAATCTAATTACAATTCTAAATAAATAGCCAAATAAATTTGAAATTCGTAACATTGCCCCCTTCCCAAGGACTGCACGTCCCGGGCAGTACAATCCCTGGACAGGAAGCCAAACTTACAACTAAAGCATCAGTGCTATAATAAACATTACTTTATAATAACAAAATAA
>KK112750.1:265152-344660 GCA_000611955.2 Stegodyphus mimosarum
TTTTTTTTTTTTTTTTTTTTTTTTGTCGTTGTTGCTGTTGTTTTTAGCTTTATTATTAAGTATCGTTTTCTTCCCACTACATCGTATACAGTTCAACAGCAAAATTACAAAAATTTTAAAAGCAACAGCATACGTTTAGAATTCCAGATGCAGCATTAACTGTTGGCATAAATATTTCTACTTTTTCTTCAATCTTTTATCAGTTCATCATATCGATGATCAGTTTGTTTACTAAAATGGCTTTAATTTTTTTTCCTCTTTTTATTATTAACGTAATCAGAAATTCATTCAAGATTTACAAAATATGAAATAGGTAACAAAACAAATTCAAAATTCAAAATTCGGCCTTCCAGGTGCCGATGTTAGAGTGGAGGACTACATTTTTCAAAATTCGATGGCTTTAGATACCGTTGTTTTTTCACAATGAGGAAAATATTCATACATAGAGGTAGATTCCTCATTATTTAATTTCTTTCAATATAATGCAGGATGATAATATTTAGTGGCAACAATTTCGATGGCTTTAGATACCTTTGTTTTTTCACAATGCGGAAAATATGCGTACATAGATGCAGATTTCTCATTATTTAATTTCTTTCAATATAATACAGGGTGATAATATTTAGTGGCAACAGTTTGAACTGCTACGCCATTTATGGTAATCGACGCAAAATGCCGTTTCGAGACTAATGCCCCATTCGGGACTAACATACTTGTTGGGCTAAAAATGGACAATTCTTTTTTCCTTTTTAATGAGCTAAATGAAACTAATGTAACTTATGAAAGTGTTTTATATGAGTTTTATTTTATACTTTTCCTTCCGCAATGGGGGGGGAGAGATATGATAAAGAAAGAAACTCCCTGAATCTGAAAGCAGAAAAAATCTACTACTAAATCAGAATCACAACAAAAAGAATAATATCGCTTTTCCTTCAATGTCTGTGTAGGCAATTTCATGTAACACCTGGAAGAACAAATATGGCGCTGTTAAGCTGTAAGTTAAACCATGTTATGTTACAAAATTGTAAAAAATTATACAATGGCGATTTTTTTATTATTCTTGTTTCAAAAGAGGCAGAAAAGTCCTTTTCATAATCGGAGACAGTTTTAAGACCTTACAAGCAATCAATATATGGTGCATTAATTTAAACATATTTAATAATTATGTTGCGTTAATTTAAACACATTCCTACGTATTTAATGTATAAAGATAAGAATAAGCAATGATTTCCGAAAAATTGGTAATATGTCGTAGAAATCTGGAATAAGTACCATTCAGAAGATAATTTTCTGATTCGTAGAACCTTCTCTTTCCATCAGTGGAAAAAGTAGCTTAATGCCGGAATTTTTAATTTCAGGGTTAAGCGAAGATACGCGCAAAAATTCTATAAAAGAAATTTGTTCATTATTTAAGTTAAAAAAACTTTGTCGAGTTTCGAAATAAATCAATATGAAATGCTATACTATCGACGGAAGTGTGCAAAATTTCAGGAACAAAATAGCAGGTTTTTAATAAAAATTAGTTAAAACTGCTTTCGAACTTTGCTCCAAACAAACAAAGAAACGGAAAAATCGTAATTAAAAAAATTCAATTAATATTTAATTATGCTAATAATTCTAACTCCAATTCCTATTTCCATTTTCTAAATTTTTGTTCTCAAATATTAGAAGTGTTAACTGCAATTTAAATTTTAGGGAAATATTAATATATAAATCACATATTAACAGAAGAAAACTATGTATAAAAAATTCCATTTAAGTTCATTCTATAACTACTGTAATTAGCATAAAACAGGTAAAACATTTCTTGAAGTAAACAGAACGATAAATCACCCTTCCTCGCAGACAGCACGAAATTAAAAGAAAAAGGATTTTTTATTTTTGGCATTGAAGTAAATAACCTAAGCGACTTTTAATAATTAAAAATTTAAACAATAAAAAATAGTTGGATAAGGCTTTAATAAACAGAATAATTTCGCAGAAAAGAAGACCAGGACCGGATTCGTCTTTGTTTATACACACACATCTTCTTTTCTGCGAAGGTATTCTGTTTATTAAAGCCTTATCCAACTATTTTTTATTGCTTAAATTTTTAATTATTAAAAGTCCCTTAGGTTATTTACCTCAATGCCAAAAATTAAAAACAAAATTCTTGTTTCCTTTAATTTCTTGCTGTATGCGAGGAAGGGCGATTTATCGTTCTGTTTACTTCAAGAAATATTATATATATACTCTTAAAATTATAAATTGATAATGTTTAATATTAAATGAACTAAAAATATAAAAAGAGAATCTGAAATGTTTCAGATTTTAAATTAAGTCCAAACGGGCGTCTTTTTAACATTTTGTATGTTACCTTTATTTATTAAATATCATGTTCTTCGCACTTAAACCATAAAATTCAACTAAAGAACAACGTCGCAAAATAATTTTAAACTGAACGTATCTTTAGAATTTCCTATACACAGTTTCGCGCGCTGGAGATATAAAAGTTTTTTTTGCACAACGTTGCCATTGCTCGCTTTGAAATCCTTGAGTTTGTTAATGAAAAATTCGTTCACGTTTTACGATATATGAAATCGATAAAAAAACAAATTTCAAATTTTAAATTAGTTCTTCCAGATGCCCATATTTGCAGCAGGATTACGTCATTCAAAATTCGATAGCTCTAAGTACCGTCGTTTTATCACAATGCGAGAAACATATATATATTTATGCACATTCTTCATTATTTAATTTATTTAAATATAATACAGGGCTTCAATATTTTGTGGCAACAGTTTGAAAAATGAACCGACATTTAATGTTTCGGATGCAAAATCGCAAAACGAAAACAATAGTCCTTCAGGGATAAAGCTCCTTTGGACTAAAAAATAAGGAATTCTTGCTCTTGAGGTGCGAAGAATTTAAGAAATTATAAACTTTTTTTTTTTTTTTTTTTTTTTTTTTTTTTTTTCTTTTAAGAAAAAAACTGCATAGGGCATTAAAAGTGCTGCTAGGCAATCGGTAGTGAGGATACATTATTCATTTATATTAAGATTAATATTATTAAAGTTGAAAACTATTTGGCAAATCTGATGCTTAAAGGGAAAAATAATTACAGCGCCAAGCTTATAAAATAGGATAAACAAATAAAAATTATTAATCACTCTTCGCTCTATGTTTGAAATAGAATTTTTCAAGGAGTAATTATTTAAAACACTAGGCTTGGATAATTAATGAGTGCCGAATACGCGTTTTGTTCTTCCTGACATTTTGAAATTCATACCGCTACTCACTAATTGTTCAAAAATTTTTAATAATGTTTCTGTTTGTCTCAAAATGACATGAAACTACTCCGACGTGTCTTCTGTTCTCTACGGTTGAAATGCAGATATTTAAAAGTAATACAGAAGTAATCTTAAATGTAAAATTTATACAAAAAACAACACAATGTATACAAAAACAACATTCGTATAAAGAGAAAAATTGGACATAAAATATTCGAAATTTAAATTAATAATTTATGAAAAACGCGCGAATTATTCCTAAAAGCTGTATCTTTTATTAAATAAAGCTGAATTATAAGAATCCAAATTCTTAACTTGCTATAAAAGGAAGAATTTTTCAAAAAAGATATTTAAAATTAAATTAAAAAGTGAGCAAAGAAATCTAAAATGTCTATAATTTCTGCTCGCACCGGAATACTTTAAAGCTGCAAAAAGGAGAAAAAATGAATTCGCGTCTGATGACTTGAAAACTTGAATTTGCCACAGCACTCCATTTTTCATTTCACTTTATGACGTATTTCTCCCGCCTTCTTCGCATGCCTTCGTGCTGTAGTGGTCAGCACGCTCGATGCGTAACCCAGATACACTCGTGATACACTTGACGACCAACTCGACACTAGACTACGCGTACAGGGAGGATTTATATAGTTTTTGGCTTGCCTTCGACAACATTCTGGGCCAAACCGGTAAGAATTCGTTCTAGGATGTTCTCCATCTGTCTATGGCATATCGCCAATTTCCCGACAAATGGGACAATCCTGACTTCCCTTGACATTTTTCTGGCAACCCTAAAACCGTCAGAAAAGGCCGCCACGGTTTTTAAGAATTCGAATTCTTACTCTAAAACCGCCTTGCGGGGAAGCTATCTTATCGCGGCTGGACATTCCGCAACAATATTAATAATAATATCAAATAATAACTCATTATCATTTCTGATTGCCAGTAGCATATTTAATTCCCTATACAATTTTTCCAAGGATAAGATAAGCCTTTTTAAAAGAAATTTAAAAAATGGTTATATTATATAACAGTTTTTGAAATTCTGCACTGTTTCGTATTCTTCCTCTTGTGTTAACAATTAAAATTTTTATTTAGCCGTTTTACTACTTCGGGTGAGAGTTCCATTCAAACGCAGCTTCAGTTTGCTTAGAAAATTTATTTCTTGTGGATTAGTAATATGTCAATACCGAATAAAATATTCAAAAACCTATTTTTCTAGTTTATTACACAATAAGGAATTCAAGCGACTGTTTAATTATGCAGAAAAATTTAAAGAACTTTTTAATAATATATTAGGTCTTAAATGACTCCACCGAAAAAATGTTTTACTTATTTCTTTAATTTTCATTTTAACATTAAATTTTTGCACATGCTAGATGCATCTTATATCACGCAATACTTAAATCCAAAAAACCAGAAATATGATCAGTAGCTTTCTGTAATGCTCATCTTAGGTTTCTCTGCTGTGCTCGTAGTTATGGAATATAATCATATGCCAAAAGATTTAATTAAAATATGTGCTGACATTTAATGCAATGCGAAATAAATTCATTATTAAGAAATGTATTTACTTAGTTTAAATTTAATATATGGTGCTTAGACTGTTAAAATATCCTTCTAGTTAATTGTTCTCTTCTTTCAGTGTACCAAGCTTATACCCTTCAGGCCATCTTAAGCAAAAATTTGTTTCCTCTCTAAAGCATCTTAAAGATTTGTGATTTTCTTACATGTGAGGCTATTTTTTCCTCAGTCAGTTACTTTAAAATTAATGGAAATACAACCTAATTTATTTTTACTTAAAACTGAGGTTTCTCTAGTTTTAAAATTTGCCTCATTTTTAAGTTCGAGTTGACGTATTTCTCTTTTATCTGTAATCATAAACACAGGATATTGTAAACATACATTCAGCTTTCAAAAAGAATAGATCATAAATTATAATAAATAAAACGATGTTTGTTAAAAAATACATGGAAAAAATAAAAATATCGCTCAGAGCAATAATTATCTAATAGAATTGCAATATGCAATGCACATTATAAATACATTCTATCTATAATACTAAAATTTTTGCTCATCTGTTTCTTTGTTTGCTTGCTTGTTTGTGGAATCATCTCCTCCGAAACGGCGGGAAGTTGAGTTTCGAAAGAGATACCCCCCGCTGGATTCCAAAAATTCAAGGGAAGCCATTTCTACCATTCTCTTCTTGTACGAGCACGACTTTAATTAGCAAACATATTAATTTAAAACTTTGAAAACACTAAATTTTGCACTCATTTTTCCGAGCGGCAACAGTCTCGCGCGCTGATAAAAATCTGCTTTATTTCGAAAAGTATTGCACCGCTCGCTTTCTTATCGAGTTTGTTCAGTACAAGAAAAAAGAATCCCAAGTTTTACAAAATATGAAATAAAAAAAAATTAAAAAATCTGAAAACTTTCAGATTTTACATTACGCCCAAAGGAATATTTTTTAACGTTTTGTGTGCTACTTTTCTTTACTAAATATCATATTCTTTGCACTTAAACCATAAAATTCAATTCAACAGCAATATCGATTGAGTGTGTCTGTAGAATTTCTGATACACAGTGTCTCGCGCGCTGGAGATTATTTTTTTTTCCCGTACAGTATTGCCATCGCTCACTTTGAAATCATTGAGTTTCTTAATGAAAAATTCGTTAAAATGTTACAAAGTATGAAATCGATAATAAAACAAACTTCAAATTCCAAATTCGGGATTCCAGATGCCCATATTCAGTGGAAGATTACATTATTAAAAATTGGATTGCTCTAGGAACCGTTGTTTTATCACAGTGCGAGAAAAATACAAACATTTATGCAGATTCTTCATTACTTAATTTCTTTAAATATAACACAGGGCTCTAATAGTTGGTAACAACAATTTGAATAGTTAACCGATATTTATTGTGAACCAACACAAAATGACAAAACGAAATTAATAGTCCATCTGGACTAACGCCCTTTGAGCTAAAAATAGCACTGTCAAACATTAAATATATTATTCTGGATTCCAAAAATTCGTGGAAAGGCATTTCGACCATTGTCATCTTCGTACGATTTTAATTAGCCAAGATATTAATTAAAATCTCTGAAATCGCTCACACTCATTTTTCTGAGTGGCAACATTCTTGAGTGCTGTAGATAAAAATCTGCTTTATTTCCAAAACTGTTGCCACTGCTAGCTTTAAAATTGTAGAGTTTGTTAATAAAAAAACTTTTAAGTTTTATAAAATATGAAATAAATGTGGAGTTGCCAAACATTAAAGTTATTATTTAAAAAGGTTATATTCTGACGTTGAAGAAAGCACGCGATTGCATGTGACGTCATTTTATGTCGAAAATGTTTCATTAATGCCAGCATTTGAAATAAACAGGTTCTGTTGGCAACACTTTTTTTCTGACATGGCATGTTATTGCGATGTTGATTCTTTTATTGATATTAAGAAAAGTTAATTTAATTTATTAATTAATTTAATTAAGAAAAAATAATTTAATTAAATTTTGTTACATTAAATTAAATTTAAGTCATGATGTCGTACGTATACGTATTAACCTGAAGTGTCAAAAATTTTTATTTTCTGGTTTGGCAACAAAAGAACTATTTACGGATTGATTGTTGCTTGGAAAGACCGAAATGATTTCATTCATACTGAAATGTTTTTATACATTTTCTTTTTAGGTATACATCGAACTTTCAAATTTTACTTCGGCTGCAAGCCGGTCATCAGGCGGGCTTGTCTGCTAGTATAATTATTGTTTTTGATAAAACTTTGTTTTCAGAAGATTTTAATTATCTTGACATGTTCAAAAGCAGTATCTCATAGATCTGCTCTTTCTTTATACTTAACCAGCGGAAGTACCCGATTCCAGTTACGTTAAACAAAGACAATAATACCGCTGTAATCCTTCTCTAATAACGACCCAAAAAATGCTATTCATACATTTTTCATTCTGATGCGATATGGAACCCACATAAAAATTTTTCATAGAAAAATAAGCTAATTCTCTCTCATTATATCAGCAACAATGGCACTCAGTTTTTAATGATTTTCGTCTTTCTAATCAAATGGTCGTAAAAGCTGAAGTTTCAACCAATATTTCACCTATATTCAATTTTAGTCGATTAAATGTGGCAAAACAATTGATCGTAATTCGTCAGAAATCAATAACGTGAACAAACAAACAAACACGCAAACAGACATTCTTCTTTATATATATAGATTTTGTAAAATTTACAAAATTTTGATTAACAAACTCTACGATTTGAAAGCGAGCAGTAGCAACACTTTTCGCAATAAAGCATTTTTATTTCGAAAGCTGCTCCCATTCGGAAAAATGAGCACTTTCAGAGTTTTTAATTATTATTCCGGCTGATTAAAGGCGTAAGAAGATGGGAATAGTCGAAATGGCTTTCCACGAATTTTTGGAATCGGGAATAATGTATTTAATGTTTAGCAATGTTATTTTTATTTCATCGTTAAACCTTAATTTTTTAATTTTATTTATTTATTATTATTATTATTATTTTTTATAAACAAACGCTAGGATTTGAAAGCGAGCAGTGGCAACAACTTTCGAAATAAAGCAGATTTTCACATCCAGCTTGCGAGACTGTTGGCACTGGGAAAAATAAAGGCAAAAATTATCGTTTTTCCGAGTTTTCAATTAATATCTTTGATTTTAGATACTTTTTAGTCCAAAGGGGGTTTGCCCCTGAAGGACTATTGTTTTCGTTTTGTGATTTTGCTTTGAATCACTGTAAATTCCGTTTCACTTTTCAAACTGTTGCCACCAAATATATCGCCCTGTATTATATTTTGAAGAAATTAAATAATAAAGAATCTGCATAAATATATGTATGTTTCTCGCATTGTAATGAAACAACGGTACCTCCTAGAGCTATCGAATTTTGAATGATGTAATCCTACTGCGAATATGGGCATCTGTAAGCCCAAATTTGAAATTTGGAGTTTGTTTTATTATCGACTTCATATTTTGTAAAGCTTTATCGAATTTTGATTAACCATTTCGGGATTTTAAAGGGAGTATTGGCAACGTTGTACAGAGAAAAACATTTATATCTCCAGCGCGCGAGACTATCCCCGCGTGTATCGGAAATTCTAAAGATATGCTCACTTTAAAATTATTTTGCGATATTTCTCGTGAACTGAATTTTATGGTTTAAGTGCGAAGAACATGACATTTAATAAATAAAAGTAACTCACAAAGTGTTAAAAGAACGCCTATTTGGACGTAATTTAAAATCTAAAACCTTTCCGGTTTTTTTTAAAGTGAACGTCGACCTTTTACAGAACCCAGAAAAGAATTGTAGAAAGTTTGGTGACGATAACTACAGTAGTGACTGAATTATTACAGGACAACCAAGCACACAGACATTCTTCTTTATATATATAGATTAACATATTTTTTTATTTATCGAATTCTTCCATTATCGAAAACTTAAGAGTTTGATAGGAATCCATATTTTTGTTTCTGAAGTTTTCTGTTGTTCAATAGAAAAATGCTAGATTGATGACATGTATGGCAATATCAGAGGTGGACAAGAATGGAAGTCTGGTTACAGTTTCTCGCCTTCTTTCGAACTGAATTGAAAATTATGCGAGAAACAATCGAAAAACGACACTCTGACAAAAAACAACATGTTAAGTATAAAAGTAAAAACAACTGGTGTGTTTTTCCACCCTTTGCTCCTAGCAGTGAAAAGATGTTTACTGCACAGATTTGAGACGCTGCATCCTTTTCATAAATGACGACGAACTGCAAGACTTGTCTCCTTTGTTTCCCTAACTCCGAGTAAGTGGGGCGGAGAGTGGGAAGAAAGAAAGAAAGGAAGAAATCTAGGGAAAAACAGTTCTAAAAGCAATTTCAGGAAGCGCAGCGCTTCGTCTGTTACAAGAATTTCTGTCCAAAAGCTTAGTTTTAGAAATATGAAGCGAGCTTTTTGCAAAATCGCAGCGTCCTCATTTTTATCCAAAGCTTGCATTTTTGTACTACTTCGCTACCCTCATCTCTCTCCCTCTCTTTTTCGCTTTTACATATCCCAAGTAATCGGCTGGAGGAAATTTGCAAAATGTATAAACGATGTCTCTGAACTGCTGAGATGCTTCATGGTTTAGGTGGATAACTTCGGAGCCTGTCTGCTGTGTATGACAAGAGCAGCCTCTGCTTTTACCCTTAAGTAAAACTTTGCAACTGTAGGTAAAAGCATCTAAGCATGAAAGGAAGAAAAAAGAAATGGTAGAAGGGCTTCGTTATGTAAAGAAAATATGAAATTCCTGTCTTCATTCTAAATATTTTTCTTTGCATTATTGACTGTAAAAATATTCCCGTTCATTATTAGTTTAGCTTTAGTAATGAAAATAATAAAAAAAAAATCTCATGCGGACGCCACATGGCTTCCATCTGCAGCCTATTAAATATTCTTTTTAGAATAACAATAAAGTGGTAAAAATAAAAAGTAAATAAACTCTAAGAGGTTTCAGATTTTAAATTACGTCCAAATGGGCTTTTTTTTAACATTTTTTCTGTTACTTTTATTTATTAAATATCCTGTTCTTCGCACTTAAGCCATCAAATTCAGTTCAAGAGCAATATCGCAAAATAATTTTAAAATGAGCGTATCTTTAGAATTTCCGATACACAGTCTCACACGCTGGAGATAAAAATGTATTTTCTGTACAAAGTTACCTTTGCTCGCTTTGAAATCCTTGAGTTTGTTAATCAAAAGTTCGTTAAAGTTTTACGAAATATGAAATGGATAATAAAATAAATTCAAAATTTCAAATTTGAGCTTCCAGATGACCATATTCAGGTGGAAACATTCACTATTCAAAATTGGATGGCTCTAGGTACCGTTTTTTTATCACAATGCGAGGAACAGACATACATTTATGCAGGTTCTTCATTATTTAATGTCTTTAAATATAATACCGGGCTATAATATTTGGTGACAACAATTTGAAAAGTAAAACAACGGTTTTAGTGAATCCACGCAATATGCCAAAACGAAATTAATAATCGTTCTGAGCTGATTGCCCCTTTGGACTAATAAATATTGTTATATATTTACAGTAATAAACTAATACTAAACACTGTTAGACATTTATTATTAGTCTAAATACATACATTAAATGTATAAGGTTGTAGTTCTTAACTTAAAGGGTTTTTATTTTTACCGGTGCATTTTGATGTTAGAAGTTAGAACTAATCAATGTAACATATATACAACATTTATTTTTATCTTTAGAATAATCGGCTTCATTGCAACTATATAGTCTCGAGCTCACAGCTCGGATAAATAATAACTGGTGTTGCCAGATTCGATAGTAAATGATGTATAATAACTTGAAATATAATAGAGTAAATATTAAAAATACACAAATAAACAATAATGAAGTTTTACATAGTTTAAAATATATGTAACCATCACATTTTGCGATGTTGACAGAACTCGCCAATCTTTCACCAAAGACTGTAAGGTTATCGAAAAACGTCAGAGTCGCCACAGTACCCCCCTCCCAGTGTCAACTGGAGGAGGACTGCCGACGATCAGGTTGACACGTAGTTTTGCGGAAAGTGCACACGACGACCAGTGCGGGTAGTTTGGGTTGTAGGAATATCTGCTTGATTGTCGGTGTCCATTTTGTCCGGCAGCAGGGTAGCAGGTTTAACTCTATCAATGGACACACCAATGTCCTTGCCTTGTCGCTGCAGGGTAATCTGCTTCTCAGTCAGTTTAACCACAGCATAAGGTCCGTAGTAGGGAGGTTGTAAGGGTCTTTTCACAGCATCCTGTCTCAAGAATACGTGAGTACACTTGGACAGTTGCGAGTGCATGAACACTGTCTTGCTTCCGTGAGAAGATGTAGGTACGGGTTTAAGATTATGCATAGTTTGTTTTAATTGCTGCTCAAACTCGGAGGCATTGTTCATGTCCGTATCTTGGAAAAAATCACTAGGTAGACGGAGAGTTGTACCGTAGACGAGTCCAGACACAGTAGCGTTAATGTCCTCTTTAATGACTGAGCGTAAGCCAAGGAGAACAAAAGGGAGAGCCAGCGTCCAGCGTGGATTGGCATGAGCCATAAGCGCAACCTTGAGTGACCGATGTGTGCGCTCAACGAGGCCATTGGCTGAAGGGTGGTATGGCGTGTGTCATGATTCTAGACCAATTCATCTTTTCCGGTTCGTTTTCATCCACTTATGAATGTTATTGGTCGACTCTATTCGCAGAAAATAAATTGGCACACTTATGCAGGTTTAACAATAACATGAACTATATTTTATTGAAGTATATATATATTATCTTTTCACAAAGTATTTTTTTCACAATTACATTAAAACGCACAACTATTACATTTCACCTCTCAGTTCTTAATAATAACCGATCAAACTTCCCTCTTGGAATACAGAAAAAAAATTCAAAATGTTTCACACGAGCCTCCGTCCTTCTCGCATCAAGCACGTTTCTTCTTCTCGTAGCCAGATTTTGTTTTCTCTCCGCTTTCAGATAGACAGTTTTTTTCCCACACGAGCAGGCCGTTGGATTAACTGTTCTTTCATCAGGGCTTGGTTGTTAGCTTCCTCTTACCGAGCATGTGCATGACACGCCCCTGCCCAGAATGAAATTTGTCCTTTCTTTAGGACGTATTTCATTAACCAATATCCAAGCAAATTTTCTGTACACTACTTTTACACAATACAAATCTCGTACAATATTAAATAAAACAATACAGAGCAAACAATATAAGATACAATCATACAGAAAGCAAAGAAAAAAAAACAAATTATATTACTCATATTATATCTGATGCAGACGTGAGAGTGCATCAGCACGTTGATGCTGCGTCCCTATCCTATGACTAATTCGCAATTCCATTTCTGCAATGCCAAAGCCCACCTCGTCAATTTTGGACTTCGAGGAGTAGTTTCGTTCAAATATCTGAAAGGATTGTGATCCGTTATAATTTCTACCTGAGCCCCATAGATCCATTTATCAAATTTATTCAGGCCAAATAAGACTGCCCAAGCTTCCTTCTCAATGCTTGCCCAATTTTTCTGAGTTTGAGAAAGCTTTTGGCTTGCAAATGCAATAGGACAATAGTTACCACTCTCCTCTCTGGGTTAAACAGCAGCCTACCGCCAAATTGGATGCATCCCAATGGATCTGAAATGGCTTTCCAATATTTGGTGTGGCCAGTGATGTCGCTTGGCACAAAGTATCCTTTAATTTCTTAAAAGCATTCTGTTCCAACTCCCTCCATAGAACAATATTGGCATGCCTCTTCTTAGTCAACTCTGTCAACGGTGCCGATATTTCTGCATAATTAGGAATATAAGATCGATAAAATCCCATTAATCCTAAAACCGATTTCACATCTTTTTTTGTGACTGGCCTGACGAGTTTTCTAATTGCTTTGACCCTTTCTTCATCAGGACCATGCTTGCCTCCTCCAATTATATGCCCCAAATATTTGATTTTTTTAGCTGCAAAAGCACATTTGTCCAAACTTACAGAAAATCCTAATTTTTCTAAGGTGTCCGAGACCAGAGAAATGTGTTTCAAGTGTTCCTCAAATGTTTCCGAGAAAATCACCATATCATCTATATATGCCTGAGCATAATCACTATGACTCTGTAAAGCACGATTCATTTCCCTCTGAAAGGTCCCCAAGGATTCTGATAAACCGAAAGGCATTGTTCTCCACTGGTACACTCCATTAGATGTCGCAAATGCAGTCAAGGGTTTGCTCCTTTCATCCATTCGGATTTGCCAATACCCTTTTCGAAGGTCGATGCTTGTCAGCAGTTAGCTGCATCCGCCACAAAAACCAACTCCTGCATGTCCTTCATGCGAAATGTTGGAGGTTTTGTAACAGCATTCAATGATCTAAAATCTATACATATTCTAACTGTAGCATCCTTTTTCGCCACACAAACTATAGGATGAGCAATTTCAGATTCAGAAGGTTCAATTAATCCTAATTCTAGTAACTCACGTATCTGCTCATCTGCTGCTTTGCGATATGCCATGGGTATTCCATAGCAGTGGGGTTTCTTCCTAATAGCAGTAGGAATAAGTTCGATCTTGTGTGTACCTACTCGGGCTGGTTGCACTGGACGTGTAAATAATGTTTGGTATTTCCTCAGTAGCCCTAAAAGTCTACTCCTTTGGACCGAATCTAAATTAGACATTTCTAATCCTTCCAGAGATTCAGAAAAAGTTTTTCCTCCCTTGTTGACAGGTATAGATTCAATTTCGCCAAACTCTTCTTCTCCCTCCAAGATAACATTTACTGCTTGAGATCTAACTACATAAAGTCTAATCTTATTCTGATGAACATGTCTTTTGGTTCCATAGGGTATTCGTACTACAAAACAGTGAGGACTTTTCTGTTCCAATATATTTGCAGGACCCTGACATCTAGCGTAAAGCTTATTATTAGAATCGGGAATCAAGACTATCACCTTATCTCCCACCTTAAACGTTTTTACGGTAGATCTTAAATTATAATAGTGTGCTGTACTCTCTTGTTGAATTTCAGCTGTGAGCTTTGCCTGCTCCGCTGCCTTCTCAAACCTAGCTTTTAGATTTTGTAAATATGTATAAACATATTTACAAAATGTTTAAATTTGCAATTAGATGCAACTGGAGTTGCATCTAATTGCAAATTTTCATGTTTCCCTGTCCATGATGACTTTAACATCGACAGAGGTCCTTGAGGTGTCCTACCGTACATTAGTTGAAATGGAGCCACCCCAGTTGTTGAGTTGGGTACTTCTCTATAGGCCCACAACACATAAGGAATTTGCAAATGCCCCCCTACCTTCTTCTCTGATGACATGATGCAACATTCTTTTTAAAGTACCATTAAATCGTTCAACTAATCCATTAGATTGAGGATACCTAGGGGTCGAAAACTTAGGACTGGCCCCTATTCGTCTCTCAAATTCTTGAGTCAAATCTGCTTTAAAATTTGTTCCATTGTCACATGCAATTACATTTGGAATAACCGTTCTTGAAAAAATATGTAATAACTCCTCACAAGTCGACTTGGCAGAGAGGGTAGTTAGAGGTATTGCTTCTGCCCATCTGGTATGCTGATCAATTAAGCATAATATATACTTATGCCCCTTAGAGCTGGGAGGATCAATAGGACCTATCACATCAATGTTTACAATTTGGAAGGGCTGATCTGGCCTCGTTACTGGGGTGATTGGTGTCCTATCAACAGTTTTAATTGGTCTAGTCAACTGGTACTCTTTACACGCCTCGCAAAATTTCTGGACGTCTAACCTCAGACCTTCCCAATAGAAAGAGTATCTAATTCTCTCCACAGTCTTCTTTACCCCCATGTGGCCACTAAACACCGAGCAATGTGCTAACTGCAAGACTTCCTCCCTTCGACTCTTAGGTACAACTAATTGTCCCACGCTTTCCCCAAGAATTTTGTCCTTATGAAAGAGAAAGTTATTCACTGTATAATAATTCCCCTTTCCTTTTTGAGCATTCTCCCATGTTCCTACCAGAGATTCACAAGTCTCCTGCTCTGTTCTAAAAACATCCGCTGTACATAGTCTTCCTGTCTGAGGTTCTTGGCTTTCACTTGATTCCACCTTTCCTTTGTCATTGAGATTCCTTCTCACACTAGTGTTTCTTTCTAGTTTCCCTGTGTTTACCTTCACAGACTTTTCATCTCTGGGATGTTTGTGGTTTCTACCACCTTACCTGTGTCATGTAACTGACCCCCTAACATGGTGAATACTTCCGGAGAAAGCAACACATGCTCTGCTAGAGATTCTGCAACTGCACACAAAATCTCTTGATGTGTGACACTGGAACTTTCTCCTACAGTGATACCCAGTGGAATGTTTACCAAAGGGCATTTAACAGCTGGACCAAATATACCCTTCAAATATATGCTCGATCCTTCCTCCAGTTGAAGATTTTTGGTTAACTAATTTTTAACTACCGTAATTTCTGTTCCTGAATCAACGAGGGCCTCCCCTATTGTTCCATTCACACTAATAAGAACCCTTTTCAACTTACACAGCTTATAGTTGTTTACATTCCCTGGCTTCCCCAAAGGATCCACACGAGCTACCACAACTTTGTCCGCTAGGATATCATTATCCTGACCTTTCTTTACCCAGTTTACCCTAGCTTTATCCTTTTCCTCATTTCGGTTATACTGCCTAGAACCTTTAATCTGAGGACAGTTCCTTTTAAAATGCGAAGCTGAACCACATACAAAACATGTTAAACCTTTAACATTCCCTGTGTTTTTCCCTATGGTTTCTGACTCATGCCGACCGCTTCGTCTCTCTTCGACCTTAGGTTTCTCACCTATTACCTCATTTAGCATCTTAGTTTCACAAGCTTCCCTACGTACGTTGTAGGACTTCCCTTTAGCCGCAAAGAATATGTCACACTCCTTTCCAAGCTCTCTTGGCTTGAACCACGAGTCTCCCTGCCTTATACCTATGTGTACTGCAGTTTCTGTATCAAGGGTCTGGTAGATTTTGTCCGCTACCACCAACTGATTAAGACCTTCAAAGTCTGTCACCCCCTTGATTTCACATAATTTTCCCACATGGCAGTAACTCTAGTAGAAAACTGGACAAAGGTCTCTTCTGAACTTCGTCTTGCTTTCCTGAAATTCTCCAGGCATACCTGAGGTGACGGTTTGAATTCTTTCAACACAGTTTCCTTTATTACTTCATAATTCCCATACTTATCCTCCCTTATCAATGTTAATAAATTTGCCGGTTTATCTCCCAAAAGGTAAATCAAAATTTTGGCCTTATACTCATCAGGGACACTTACATTGATATAAGCTCTTTCTAAACTGAAGAAGAAATAGTCCCAGCCATCTGCTCTACTTGGAACCTCTACTGTCAGTAACCTGATTGTCCTCGTTAACTCTTCTACTGATCTTTCCTTCCCATTCTTCCCCCGTTCCGGTGTGGTACTCCTATTCAAGTAACGATTCTAACAATCTATCTTATACTTCTCAATGGCAATCTTCTCCTCTGCCTCTAACTTTAGTTTATATTCCCTTTCTTGCCTTTCCCTTTCTTGCCTTTCCTTCTCCTCCTTTGCCTCTCTATCTGTAATTATAACACTCAGAAGGTCCTTTGCTACCTGCTCCTCATAGCTTTCACTAGCAAGAATTTTTTCCCTCAAGTCCAAAATTCTAAATGTAGGCAACACTTCAACACCAAACTCTTGTGCAAGGGCGACTAAATCAGCCTTTCTATGTTTGGTCAAAAAGGACATTATGGGACTTTATGTTCAACTTAATTAAAATAACAGAAAATCAAAACTGAATCTCCGCACATAAAATTTTACATCAAGTCTTGAACTTCTAATGAATCATAAACACCTGGTATCTGCATTAAATATGCACAACATCCAAATATTCAATCAAATAAAAAAATTAATTAGTATATATAAGCAATCAGAAATTAATGAATGCATGAGAATTAATGCAATCATATCTCATAAATAAAACACAAGCATTAGTTAAATTAATACTCAGTCACTCATACAATAAAAGATAAATGCACTTGCAAAGTAATTCAAGTCTCATATGATAATCGCACTGATAATTCCTGTGTTATAAAATACTTCTTTAAGTGTACCGTTACATTAACAGCAAATGTTTCATAAAAAAATCATAAATAATACACTTAAACGAGAGAACCTGGTAGAAGATAACTGTTCCACTTAATATGTTTCGCAGCATTCGTAAGGCATTTACTTGATCTTTTTCCGAGTCGACAAATATGCATCCGACCAGCTGCCGCCACTGTCATGATCCTAGACCAATTCATCTTTTCCGGTTCGTTTTCATCCACTTATGAATGTTATTGGTCGACTCTATTCGCAGAAAATAAATTGGCACACTTATGAAGGTTTAACAATAACATGAACTATATTTTATTGAAGTATATATATTATCTTTTCACAAAGTATTTTTTTTTCACAATTACATTAAAACGCACAACTATTACATTTCACCTCTCAGTTCTTAATAATAACCGATCAAACTTCCCTCTTGGAATACAGAAAAAAAATTCAAAATGTTTCACACGAGCCTCCGTCCTTCTCGCATCAAGCACGTTTCTTCTTCTCGTAGCCAGATTTTGTTTTCTCTTCGCTTTCAGATAGACAGTTTTTTCCCCACACGAGCAGGCCGTTGGCTTAACTGTTCTTCCATCAGGGCTTGGTTGGTAGCTTCCTCTTACCAAGCATGTGCATGACAGCGTGGTTCGAATCTTTTTAATACCTAAGCACGCACATAATTCACGAAAGAGATGTGATTCAAATTGACGGCCCTGGTCTGTTGTAATGACACCAGGAACGCCAAATCACGGATTAATGTTGCTGCTACTGTCTCCGCTGTCATGTCGGTGATAGGATGCGCCTCGGGCCATTGGGTAAAACGATCAATGGCAGTTAAGCAATAAGAAAACCCTTGCGAAGGAGGCAGGGGTCCTACAATATCCAGATGGAGGTGGTAGAAACGAGAATCTGGAACTTTACTGTTTGTATGCTGTTGAATTTTGACATGTACGAGTCCAACCCTGAATATCTTTACGCATAGACTTCCAGTCGAATTTTTTAGAGATGAGTTTAGTAGTAGCTCGAACTCCAGGATGCGAGAGGTTGTGCACTGAAAGAAAGACTTTTCGTCGCATAGCAACAGGTACATATGGAAGCACGGTACCCGTGGAAATATCACAGTATATTTCTGTAGTTGATCGTGGCATCCGTAACTTTTTGAGCTGAAGAGATTTGACCGGAGAAGAAATTAGTGCTTTTAATTCCTCATCGCCCTGTTGCATTTCTGCAAATTCCTCATAATCTATAGTATTGGAGCAACATCTATAGTATTGGAGAAAATGCATCCGCTGGTACATTATCGATGCCGCGGATGTACCTAATATCGGTGGTGAATTGCTAAATGAAATCTAAATAGCGTAGCTGTCGTGGGCTAGCCTTATCTAAGTTTTGATTAAAGGCGAATATTAAAGGTTTGTGGTTGGTGTATAATATCATTACGCGACCCTCAATCATATGCCTAAAGTATTTAACAGCGGAATAAGCTGCTAGAAGTTCGCGGTCAAAAGTATTGTACTTAGTTTGAGCTGGTGTTAACTTTTTAGAGAAGAATCCTAAAGGTTTAAAACTGTTGTTGATGATTTCATTTAACGAAGCACCAATTCCAAAATCGCTTGCATCAACCGTCAAGGCGAGGTCAGCATTCTGTGAAAGATGAGCCAAAAGAGTAACATTAACCAAATGATTTTTACACTGGTTAAACGCATTTATAGCTTCCTCGGTCCACTGTATTTCTCGTTTATCATTTTTTTAGAATTTTTAAGGTAGTCATGTAAGGGAGCTTGAATTTCTGCCGCCTCGGGTAGGAATTTTCGATAAAAGTTTAAAATGCCTAAAAATTTTCTGAGGTCGCGAACTGTGACAGGCAGTTTAAAATTAGCAATAATGTCTACTTTTTCGGGAAGTGGTAGGATACCATCCTTATTTACCAGATAACCTACAAATGAAACTTCTGCACATCCAAACATGCATTTACTGTCGTTGATGGTCAGACCATAGTCATCAAGCCTTTGTAAAACTGATCATTTCATTAACATTAGCATTACGGCGTTTTCCTTATACCTATAACTACAATCAGCAGTCATTTCGACCGCTTGTCCCGAAGAGAAGAAAAGACTCGCTTTTTGCTAATATTATGTAAAGTTAATGCTTATAACGATACATTTTGCTTGTTTAATAAGCAAATAAAGTAAATTGAGTAAATTCATGCAACCAAAAGAAAATTTAATGCAACAAAGAGCGAAATAAAGCAAAGTGAGTAAATATATTAATCGAAGCACAATTTGATATAACAAAGACTTAAAACAGGAAAAAAAACACTCTAGATATTTTTAAGCTTCTTATCATTTAATAAATTGCCTCATAAAAATTTTCAATATGAAATAAATATTGTTACGAATTTACGGATTTTCTGTTTACTTAGCTAGTTTTAGTAGAATTGTAATTAAATTGTTTTATTTTCCCGTGCAACGGAGCGCGTGATGAATTCTAAGAGAAAGCTATGCCGGAAAAGTAAAAATACAACAGTGCGTAATAAACAGATAAGTAACATTTAATAAACTGATATATCGTAATTGCTCTTGCAAGCCAGAAAAATCGAGAAAATAGATTTTACCAGAATATTCTCGTGAATGATTATAAAGCTTATAAAAGCCGGATTAAAGCATCTCAGCTCAGTTTTTTTAAGCGAACTGTAGTTGATTACTTAGTTCTGCTATTGATTGTAGAGAATTCGTGGTGAAATCGGATTAGTTTGCTCTGTACTTTGAGTTTTGTTTATATTTTGAGAAGTTCAAAATATAACTATTGTGAGATATTGTGATATTGTACGAATATCTCTGAGGAAATATTTCATGATTTTGTTTTATTTCTTGTGAAAATAAATTTTAACTTTTTATCCACTTGTGCATTTACTTTATCACGAACCCGCACACACGCAACAATATATTAAAAACTAGACATGTTAGTACCTAAATTACTCGGTTTTGCAGTGCATACAGATTACTAATTTTTTAATTTTACCTGTGCAGGTTTCATAAAAATAAATGTTAAAAATGTTTTACAACATTCACACATATTCAAAGTTTTGTTGTCTCTACATGCATTTATTTGGCATTGTTCACGCTTACGGGATGGACTGAGGCAAGTACCAATTCTCTTTTCGTTAGCTACAGAAAGTTCGAGAATTTTGGATAAAATGTACATCTTTTGAAGCTCCTCAGCCGTATTCAAAATAAAATCGCAACGGCTGATATTCTTATGTTCAGTTGTTTCCCTGTATATTATCCGTGCATTTATAACGGCCAAATCAAGAATATTTTTAAAAAAAAAAAATTGAAGTGGTCAACAGTTGTATAAGAACTTCCCGGAATATTTTCTGGCCATCGAGTCCAAAACATCAACTCCATATTTAGTCGAATTGTAAACATTCACAACTTCCAGTGTATTTTTTTCATCAGATGCGATTTTGAATGTTAGGTACACGGTACTCAGGGGCAGGGCGTTCTTGTTCTTTTTTTTTTCCTTGGTAAGACGTAAGCGTTATATTGTCATGCTTGGCAAGCTTACTGGAATGGAATTTATCCCTCGTATTTTTGAAAGAATAAGGTACACTGCGAAAAAATTTTTAAAAAAAATTGAACAGTTCTATTTCTCGCGTTCTATTTCGCCGATTAACGAAACTGAACTTGCGTTTCTCATGTCTCGAAAGCGCGACTTAGGATATATATTAGATTTACATATAGCATTATTCTAATATACGTATTTTGAGACAAAATCGGACTTTTTCTGAAATAACATACCAACGTTTTTACATATTTCGATTCTACGACTTACATTATGCCAGACTGCCAAATTTTGTGAAGCTCGCACAAGTAGTTCTTTATATATCAGCTCTCAAAATTTTAGCTCCTCAATGTTAATTGAATTTGGCATATATTTAAAAATATCTTTTTTTTATTAAACTTACTTGATTTCTTCTTTTAGAATTCGAAATTTAGGTTCATACCAAATAAAATTCCCTCATTTTTTATGATTTATTTTTTAAATTTGTA
Organism: Stegodyphus mimosarum; assembly: GCA_000611955.2. Lineage (NCBI taxonomy): Eukaryota > Metazoa > Arthropoda > Arachnida > Araneae > Eresidae > Stegodyphus > Stegodyphus mimosarum. The sequence continues at coordinate 286,138 of KK112750.1, forward strand.
TTTTTAAATAATTTTTACATATTTTATTATTAAAATTTTACATATTAAAAAACTGTTGAATTATGACCTATGAAGTTTTTAACATCATCTTAAAATAGATGTATTTCTAGGCACACTTGCAAAAAATTAGAGTTTTTTATTCAAAATTTTCTAAGATATACATGAATTTATGTATTGGCTTGTTTTGAAATTTAGTATATTTGTTGAAAGCGATAGTAACGAAAATGTGGTTTACGCACTTTATTAAAATTATTTGGAAGTAGGAAGAATGTGAGTTTTTTCCGCTCTTTCACAATGTAAAAAGCTAGGAACGATGTGACTTTTCTTTCGCTCCTGCACAATGAAAGGGAAAGGAAAATAGGTTGCCATAAGAAGTTCGCCAAGTGAACTATTCTTGGCGCAAACTGAAAAAAATGCGCTAAATTAAAATTTGAATTTTTCCGTAAATTTCTCACCAAATTTTACAAAATTTAATATCTAGGCATAATTTTAGAATCGAAATATGTAAAAAACTTGGTATATTATTTCAGAAAAAGCCCGATTTTGTGTCAAAATGGCTATGTTAGAACAGTCCTATATATAAATGTAATATATATCCTAAGTCGCGCTTTCGAGACATGAGAAATGCAATTTCAATTTCGTCAATCGGTCTAGTAGAACGGGAGATATAAAAACTGTCCCTTTTTGTTTGTGTGTGTGTGTTTGTGTGTGCAGTGTACTTGTTTTTTTGAACGATTTATTGTGACAATGCAGCTTATCGCTGAATTCTTCATTTCTTTTACTAATTTCAGCTATTCCATCAAGCGAAAAGCTGCATGTCCACTTACTGTTTCTCAAGCTAGTCTTGTTTCCTCTTTTCCCAAATAAGGAAATCTGTTCAGTAAATATTTTGACTGATCATCAGTAGTAAGCTAAAATTGAATGCCGGCTTTCTAGGCATACACTGAATAAATCGGCATCGGATCTTCATGGGAAATAACTGTTCATCCACTGCTATATTTTCGCCCGGTTTTTATTATTTCAAGCAGTTTGCTAGAAAAGCATTCCAAATATCCGAAGCGAGGGCTAATGGATCAGTTTGCAGTCTTTAGGATCTTGATCTAAATTTTTACTTTCCTTTTCTGTTTTGTGAACAGGCTCTCCATCAGGCGAATCGAATTCACTTGTTTCAGCATCAGTTTCTGAAGTAGAATTATGACCAAAAAGACTAAAAAAACGTTCATCTCTTCCTTCATTAGATATTTTCTACCAACACTTCTCCACAACATGACAAACAGATCAGAACAACAAAACTATCCAAATGAAGTAAAGTACATTTATGTCTACTGAAAAATAAACTTTCTAATGCAAGCGAAATGTGCAGACGCATCGCAAAAATTCCAAACACGTGTTTTTATTCCCTCGTCCTCCCGTCTCCACTCAGTTATGTGAAATATGCAATCTTGCTTACCAAAAAACACTTGTTTATATACCAGCAAACCGGAAATAGCTAAAAACGTCATTGAAATATTGAAAAAAATCTATAATTTTCGGGATACGGTCAAAATGACCGATAGCCGTATTTCTAGGCATAAACAACATTGGCAAAAATAATTGCTTAAACAAAAAAATATCATATAATATTTGTGAATTTTTTAGGAATAGTCAAAAAATATCAAAGTTATGTAAATAAATAATTAAAAAAGTTATGTCCAATTAAAATGGAGATACTTTCAAAATGACCATATCCGTAATTCTAGTATTAAACCCAGTAAAACTGCCAAAATCACAATGTTAACCATCGTCCAAAGTCAGCTTACCTTCGGAAAATAAATTTTCTAGTCAAAAAAGTGGATGATGATTGTGTTACTAATTCTATTGCATCTGATAATGTTACTACTTCTAAAGTTGCCAATTCGAATGTTTCTAACTAGGATATCAATGTACATCTTGCCCAAAAAAAAAAAGAAAGAAAGAAAGAAAAGAAAAGACAGTTCTATATTTCCCCCTCTACTGGACCGATCGTCAAAATTTAACTTGCGTTTTCCATGTCTCGAAAGCGCAACTTAGGATATATATTAGACTTACATATAGCATTATTCTAACATAGATATTCTGACACACAAACCGGACTTTTCTGAGATAACATACCAATGTTTTTCCATATTTTTCTCTCAAAATTTTAGCTCCTCCATGTTAATTGAATTTGGTATATATTCAGTAATCTCTCTTTTTTATTAAACTTATTTGATTCTCCCTTTCACGTTTCGAAATTTAGTTTCATTCCAAACAAAATTCGCCATTTTTAATGATTTATGTTTTAAATTTGTATTTTTAAATCATTTTTACAAATTTTTCGAAAAACATTTTGAATTATAGCCTATATGATTTTTACATCTTCTTAAAGTAGATGTATTTTTAAGCATACCTGCAAAACATTAGAGTTTTTTATTCAAAATTTCCTAAGATATACGTGAATTTACATTTTGGAGCGTTTTCAAGTTTCTCATACTCGTTATAAGTGATAATAACACCAAATGTGGTTTACGCACTTTGTTAAAATTATTTGAAAGTATGAACGATGATCTTTTTTTCGCTCGTGTACAATGAAGAAAAAGAAACAAATAGCTTGCTATAAATTAGGAAATTCGCCATATGAATTATTATTCGCTCAAACTCAAAAAAATGCCCCGCTAAGGTAAGTTTTCAAATTTCTCCATAAATTTCTCACCGAAAATTAAAAAACATTAATACCTGGGCATAATTTGAATCGTAGACCAGAAAAAGTCTTTTGTGTCGAAATACCTATGTTAGAAAAATGCTGTATGTAAATCTAATATATATCTTAAATCGTGCTTTCGAGACATAAAAAACGCAAGTGAAATTTCGACAATCGGTCGAAGATAAGAAGAGATATAGAACTGTCCCCCTTTTTTTGTGCAAGGTGCACATTTTTTCTGTAAATTATGGTAATGTTCTTAGTGATAATTCTGTTGGTGTAAATGATAAATTTTCCCAAAACGGTAATAATCAACAATAAGCTAAGTCCCCAAATATACCATCTATTATGGTTTAACCAAGGGAAGGTATTATATTTTATGCAATTTTAAAATTTCTGAATGGCGAGTTGCCCGAATAAAAGTTTTAAGATAGCCTGAATTCGAATTTCCGAAAGTTGTGACATCTGATGAAATACCCATAGAATACTCAGGGAGTGTTTTTAGATACTGGAACAGAGCATTATGTTATAAATCTCAAACACAGGAAACCTGTCAAAGTATTACTTAGGGGGCCTTCCCTCCAATTCTGACATTTAAATTACCTTCAAAACGTTTACTGAGAACAGATTTACAATTCACAAGGTGATGTAATTAACTAAACATAGAACTAAAGCTCCTTTGCTATTCTTTCATGCTCTGTTCTGTCAGATGATAATTTTGCGAAAATTTATAATATGAGTTATCTTATGTTCTTTAACATTGAAGTTCAGCAATATATCGTCAGAAATGAAGTGCTTCAATGTCACAACTGCTAGAAAGCGCCTCATTCATCTGAGAACTGTAACGTGACTACCTGAAGTGTGCCGGGTTCCATACAGAGCTGGTAATTGCGTTCAATAGGGGGGGGGGCTTGAGGACCTCAAATGTGTAAACTATCTTAGGCTCCATGTGGTCTCATATCGTGATTGTCTGAAATGTTCTTTCATTCGGAAAACTAAAACTTCTTCTTTTGTTAAACCTGGCTTGTATTTAACCACTGGTTCGGGACATATCATCAGTGCAGTTGCTTCAAATGAGACTCTTACTAAATGTACTTCAAAATCATTCGGCCCAAATATTGGCGAAGTAGTTCGCATTTACAAAGTAAACTAAGTAAACTACCAGAGTTTAACAACTGTACACACATGCTTCATAAGATGCCTATTTTACACCAGATACTTAAGGATGCTGAAGGGCTCTTGGGAAAGAAAAACTTTCTTTCTTTCTTTCTTTCTTTTTTTCTTTCGTACCATTTTATAGCATACCACTGTACGTGTTCAGTTGTTGTTTTTGGCTAAGTTTGGATCATTTTGTACCATTTTTATACTCATTTTACATTATACCTTGTACTTTAGTTCTTTTTTTTCTTTTTTGGGGAGGGGGTTAGTCTGCTGCTTGTAGACTCATGTTGTTGTAATAGTATTTTACATACTGTCATTTCATTGTACAATTTCTTCTTCATCTACTTTTGCTCTCATCTTCTGACTCGTTTGGCTGTTAACAGTTAAGTTATGTTGATTTATCATTTGTCTCTATTGGTTCTTACTGTGCTATTACTTGATGAAGACTATATACTCGCTGCTGGGATTATTCTCCAATATTGCTATGCATTAACTTACGCAATTTGATGTTGCCCAAGTGAATTATTTTTCGAAACTTATGCCCGATCGAAAATTGCCAAAATCTTTGTTATGCTCTTGCGCTGCAGCCCGTTACTGAGAACTGCGTTCACTTTAGCGGAGGTTTAGGTCTTCTTTTACTTCCAGCAAGCTGACTATAGAGGACACTTTTATTTCGTGTTTTGAAATTTGGAATCAGAGAAAGACATTCAAAATGGCGAAGGTATAGTTCACATATTTTGTGTGACTGGCGTCAAACTATTGAGACCATTTAAGGTTATATTTGCAATATCTCTGAGAAGATAGGAAGTAAGGATAAAGTGCTTGATACTTACGAATCTAAGTTTAGAAAATGGAAGTGTTATTGACTTTATCCTGTTGAGGGGCAGTGAGTATTTTTAAGTATAGAAAGGGAGTCTAAGAGAATGTTTTTAGTGGCTGTAGAGGACAGACCTAAAGAAATTCTTATGCACTGTATAATGCAGTGGATTGTGTTAGGAATAGTAACGCATTCAATTAGCAGGGAATCTTGCAGAGGCATAAGAATAGAAGGATTAAAACATTTGTATGTTAATTATCGAATTCATTTTGTTCACCATGATTCTGGATGTCATATAATAGGATAGAAAGCACTTAAAGGCATGTCAAAAGTACCTTGTCTATTTATAATCTGAAGTTTACGCTTAGTCTTATTTGGCACTACGTAAATTTTATTATTAGTGTGCGGAAATTGATGAAGACCCATTTAATAAATCCGTAAAATAATCCGAAAATTAACTCGGAGGAATTTAGAATTTGTGTTAAGAGCATTAAATAAATTTTTTTTTAAAATTTTGCTTTGTTATTTTTCTTATTTCTGTTCTGCTTTTAGAAAAGAAAGCATATTATGAGAATAAATGTATAGCTTTAATTAATTTTCAACAGAAGCCGACAAACAAAAGACCATCTTACAAATTTAAAATGGCATAAAAGAAAATTGCTATATCTCATTCGACTAGAATTAACCAGTGATAACAGATCAAGAACAACTAGGGATGTTGTGCAATTTAGAAATGAACGTTTCTGTATCCCTCTGATTCACAACGATGCAAAAAAACTGATCAAAGCCCTTCCAAGCACTTCTTTCGCTGAAGTATATTACCAGGGGGACTTGGATTTTCTGGGGCTCCCCAAATTTATGTTTACCAGGCAGAAGTTACTGACCGAAATTTTCTCTAAGATGGTTTTGGGTTTGAAATTTTCGAATTTAATATCACTAATTATCATTAAAAGCGAAATTTGTGCCATTTTGTCAAGTTTCGGTCAAAATGTTATTTAACATTAATTTTCTAACTAAAATAAGATGAATAATGAAGCGTTATCCCTTGATTATCGTCTCTTGATTACCGTTAGCCACAAACACAAGGTGCTTCCAATTTTTAACTACAATTAAATGGCAACCCTCAAAAACGGGAATTTGAAACGCCGAAGAAATATCGCGAAGTTTCTGAGTATTTAAGTGAATTTGAGATAATTTTGTAACTCTTTAATTTTGTGTTAGAAATATGACCGGAACCGATGCTGAAAAGAGGTATGCTTTTGTTAATACAGGTATGAGTAAAAATTAAATAAAGTAACGAGGAAATAATGAGCCTTCTGATATTCTTATGCGTTTTTGCCATGTGATCTGCGATATTAATATTTTGACAAAACGGGGAAAAGTGACAGGTTATTGAAATGAGTTATAAATAAGCTATAAGTTTATGTAAATTAAAATTTTAAAAGTATTTATATTTTTTTTCCTGTTTTGTGGGAATTTTATTGAAGAAATAATTTAGAAAAATCAAATAAATATGCATTGTATTAATTAATAAGAAGTTTCTTTTATTATTTGTATAAGAGGATTAAATTAATTTGGTCACATGAATAAGAAGTCCTTTATTACATAATAGTACAATATATGCACATGACTGCATTATAATTAAGGTTTCTTTCCACATTGACTATTTCATTGTAATGTGTAACAACTTTTATATGGTTTCATTTTCTTATTAATTTAATTAACTTATTGTTGTTTCCGCATCTAAACCATGCCATGTTTATTAAACTGCTTTTGATATGCTTTTTTTATAAAATTGGCTGCAATTCGATACTAGTGCATAAACTTTTATTTGCTAGCAAATTACAGCTGACGGTTTTATTTTGAAAGTTTAGAATTTCTTTCTTGAACCAATGAATAAACTTTAAATAAAATATTAATGCGTGTGAGTGATGTTAATATTAAAAATGAATTATTTTGATAAGGGGATTTATAATTAAAATTAATTGCTGTTTATAATTTTCCAAAAATTTTGTTAGCCACTTTTTTTAAGGTTTTTAAATTAGGTTTTAATAAAAATTTCATTATCTTTTAATTGGATGCTTAAATAACATTTTGCTATTGCAGTTGTGTATATTTTAATGTTTTTATTTATTTATTATTTATTGTTTTTACTTTTTATATCTGTGCTAGTTTTTGCCATTTTTTAATAATCATACCAATGTGCTGACTTTTTAATAACTTTACTAACACATTTTAGGTCGCCTTCAGTGCTGTGGGCTGAAAGAAAAAATCTTTTATATTTATTTATTCAAGTTACTGATAGCAAAAGCCCAGAAATAAATTTAACAGCTGATAAGTTATTTTTCAGGTACAGTATTTTTCTATTAATAGATGATGTTTGGAAATTAAAGATTATCTGCATATTTTATTACCTAAAAATAGATTGATGACATATTAAGTATGCATCAAAGTGAAACAGGATGGTATTTTTTCATTTAATCACATTAACTTATCTCATTATTATCTTAAATAAGCTGTTTGTAGGTTAATATTAGGTTTTATTCTTTACAGATAAATTTAATAAAACTTAAAAGGATTAAATTCTGCATTTTATTATGTTAAATTTGGTATATTGACCACTAAGCAGAATTTCTCTGCAGACTGTAATAGGTTAATTCTTTTGCGGCTGTTATGAATTAATAAATGGGTTTTTTTGCCCATTTTATATGGGATCCAATCCATAAAAAAAATTACTATTTTAAAATACCCATAAATTTCAAAAATAGAAAGTAATTCTTGTGTAACTAGTATATTTTTTAATTATTTTATTTATGTTTGATAATGTGCAATGTTTTGTATTAATCTTTACTCAAAAAAAAAAAAAAGTTACTGGTTATGCTAAAATCGAAAATATATTTCATTTGCATCTTCATTTTAAATAACTTCCACTTTGGTAAGTTTTTTTTTTTTTTTTTTTTTTTTTTTTTTTTTTTTTTTTTTTTAAGTTTTTTTTTTTTTTTTTTGGTAAGCTGTTTCTATTAAAATTGGAAGTTGTATCATCTAGCTTTGGAGTAGAATAGCAGGTTACAATAGTTTACAGTTGCATTGCAAAGAAGCACTGTTTTCAAGAGTGTTATCACCCTAAACAATGCCAAAATCATGTTTAAAAAGAAAAAAAAAAAGTAATCACGTCATTTGTTCTAGATTATGTTTCATTGTTGGTGTGAGATGACTGGGGCACATACCATTCTTTTTGGACAATTCATGTAATCCTGGAGTGGATGTAGAGTGCAGGCAATGCCGCATAAATTCCACAAAGTATGAAACTGAAATGTGATCCAATGACTGCCGAAGGCCTTTCTTGTGAAACTGCCTCTACAGCCTTGCCAAGAGTGCCAGTCATTTTATCCTTTTTTATGCATACATCCATACACACTTCTCTACAAAATTTCCTCCAATTAAGCACAGTTCTATTCTAGCAGACATTGTGTTGTGGGAAATAAAATATTGGTAAAAGTTTACAATTAAGTGCCCCTTAATTTTTGTTTTTTGAGATTCTTTTTTGATGCCAAGATCAGTGCTAGGAAGGCAAAATTTCAAGATGGCTGCTACACAAAACTTTGCACAAACTCAGCATTGCGCAATGCCTTGACTTTGTCCATGTACACATTGATCTATTTTCACTTAAAAAAAAAAATCGGGAATAGATGACATATAAGGTTAAACAAAGTTATTCATTGTCAAAATTGAACAAAATCTGTCACCAATCGAAGGAGCACTCAGTTTTGCACTAGAGACAAAATATTTCTATAGCAGATGTTAGTTTGAATCTTCATGCATTCTTTCTGTGATGGCTCTTCAGTTTATTTATTTATAATATCCAGAATTATGTTGGTGAAATCCTGTCAACTAACTAAAATGAATAACTGTACAGGTTTGAAACTGTAGTAATTACATGAATTCTTATTTGCAATTATCTGTATTTGTGTTTTTAGTTATTTATTTTGTATTTAATAAAACAGCCATTCTCTTCATGAAGCTGTACATATTGTTTGGATTGTTGTCCCTATTTCTTTTTAGATTTCACACCAGTATTTTTGCATAGCACCATATAACTCTCTGTTACTAAAAAATACCAGGATTTGTGATACTTTTCCAGTATGCACCAGCCACGCTTTTTGATGGTACTCTTGTAATAGTATGTGTATATTTATTATTCAAGTTTACACACTCATAAATGCATAATCCGCAGATAGTGCTATCGTTGAGTCTCAGCATGTGTTTCTCTTCTATTTCACAGGGGCCAAATAGCATGATATGCATAATGGAAAAGTCCCATATTACTTATGAAGTTTGCTGCTCGTCATATCTTTTTAGTTTTCAGTATTATATTATTCAATTTTTTTTTTTTCCTGTTCCAGGGGAAAAGATGATGAAGGAAAATTGTATGAGGTTACTTTGGAATTTTATAAAGATGTGAATCCTGAAGTAAGGATTTTGAAATTCCTAATTATGATGTAACAGTGTCAACTGAATAACTAATGGTTTATTAACATTTTCGTAATAATGTTAGCAGTATCTAATTGTCTTATTTTACTGTATAAATGCATTTTGATATTTGTTAGAGTATTTGTAATTTTTTTTTGTGCTTATGAGTGAAAAGAGTAATTATCTGTTTTAGCAGTGATTTCAATTCTAGTACCATAGCTGTAAGTTTTAAATGTTTAATATTTTATATATATATATATATATATATATATACAGTATCACATTTTTTATTTAGGTGAAAATGCGCTTTAGCCCACTGCTTGGCGATGTTTTGAAAATCGCCAATTCGGCGCGTTTCTGCGAAACGTCTTTGCAATTAATTGCAACCTTCCCGACACGCTCCGCGAAAACCTATTGTAAACAAAACATAGAATTCTAAACCATAAATTAGTATGGAAACTGTTGCCACAAAAATATAATAAAATAATATGCAAAACGAGCATTACGATCATTAAAATATTTGTCAGTTACCTTTAAATTAATTATTTACATTTTATGTTGTAATACTTACACATTTTATGCCGTTACATAACCTTCCCGACACGCTCCGCGAAAACGTAACCAAAATGGCATCCCAGAAAGAAGGAATTTTTTTTAAAAGGGCATTAAAATTACAAACGATACCATGTACACACCGTTCCGTTTTAACTTAAAAAAAAAATCTGAGAATTGCACAATGTAGGCAACGTACACAAATAAACAAAATAAGCTAGAATAACGAAAATAAATTACAAGAAAATGCCATGTGCACAGCGTTCCTTTTAAACTTAAAAAAAACTTCAGCGAATTGCACAATGTACGCAACGTGCACAAATGAACAAAATAAGCTAAAATAACGAAAATAAATTACAAGAAAATGCCATGTGCACAGCGTTCCTTTTAAACTTAAAAAAAACTTCAGCGAATTGCACAATGTAGGCAACGTACACAAATCAACAAAATAAGCTAAAATAACGAAAATAAATTACAAGAAAATGCCATGTGCACAGCGTTCCGTTTTAACTTAAAAAAAACATCAGCGAATTGCACAATGTAGGCAATGTGCACAAATCAACAAAATAAAATAAATTGCAAACGATACCAGCGTTCTGTTCTTCAGCTGAGCCAAATTATTTCAATAAAAGGCAACAAAATATAAAAATTAAGCAACTTGCACTTCCAATAAAGTAATAAATGTACATGTACATTCACTCACCTCTCTCAGCATCACAGCTAAATCCATACCGACTCGGTATTTAGCGAAATATAAGGTACGAAAATAGCAAACACTCAACACAAAAACACCGCATTCAAAGAATACAACGACAACTGAAATAACTACTTAAATTAACACGTAAGAATTTCGAATAAACCGCTACGTCATCTCACATTACCAATAAAACCGTTCTTCATAAAATAGGAAATACACATGCGCGAAAACTACATGTTTCCGTAGCTTCAAAATACCCAGTCAGCCATGTTCGCGGATATACGGAGTTACCCATGTTGGCGCGTTTATTGCTCATTCAAAAACAATCGCCGCCAAGCAGTGGGCTAAAGCGCATTTGGGCCTTTATTTAAAAACATAATTATTTTAAGTATTTCCATACAGAATACATTCTGCTGAAAATTGATCAGTATAGTCAAAAAGTAAGAAATTTAGAATTAATTTTACCAAGACCCAAAAGAAGTGGAATTCAATACCAATAAATTTCAAAATACCCTATAAATATGGGAAAAAAATGTGAAACTGAAACTTAAATATTACAAAAACAAGAAAAAAATACCCAAACCAGAAAAAATATGAAGGAAGAGGAATTCAATGAAATCTGTAACATTATCAAGAGGAGGCTACATCAGACTTAGTCTGCCTTCCACTTGAAAACCACTGTGTTTCTGTATCAAGGATTAGCTATCTAAGTACTGTCTTGTATTATTTATACCTTGAGTCGTATCCTTTAGTGCAGTAAGCTCCAATAATTCTTCACTCAGTTCTAGATTATTTGTTTTACATAACAAACGAGTGCAACTAACTGTGGCTTATCTTCATTTTTTGTAGATTTGTCTAAGGCCAGACTCGGTGCTGAGCAATTCGTCAAAACCATTTGCAAGTTATTTAGACATAATTGGAAATAACAGTTTAATTTTCTGGATCTAAAAGAGAAATTACTTTTGCAATATTTCTTTTTATGAACTCTGCTTCATTGTTAAGGCGTTTTGTCTGAGCCGTATTGAGGACATAATAAATCCAGTCTCCTTTCTTACATTTGCTTCTTTAATAAACATTGGCATAACCTTGATGTGGTTATTTAATTTTGCTTTTAAGGACAGTATTGTAGTTGGTCCTAACTCTCAAACAACAGAAAATTGTTGATTTATAGAACCATGTTTGATTCATAATGTACCTTAAGATTAGTGACCTTGAACTGTGACAGTATTACTTAATACAAAAAAAGCACATTGATTTTTCATTTTTTTTTTCATGAAACAAATTCTTCTAAATTTCCTGCTCATCTCTTCACATTGGCATTTTGCTGATAGCATGATTGCTTGCTTTACATGAGAATCTTTGAAAAAGAAATGTATAATAGTTTTCTTTTTCACACAAGTTAACTAGCCAAAAAAATAAAAGTTAAACCGCATGCTTAATAAACTACACCATCCATTGTGTCTAAACTGGAATGAATTGCAATAATTCTCAGTGTAGTTCTGCAAACTGTGATAAAAAACATGGAGGGGAAGGGAGAATTGAAAGTTTAAAACATAATGGAAGATTATTGTATGCTTGTAGGAGAATCGTGTAATTTAGTCGTGCAAATAAAAAAGCAATGTTTAACTTGAAAACATAAACAGTCCAGCCTAATTTGTCATGTCAAAAACGTCCCACATCAAACTGAAAGTCACTTGGAATCAATGGATAATAAATATGTGTTAAAAACTGTTACAAATTCTATTAATGAGGTCTATGAGAAGGATGTGCTCTTACAGGTTGTTCAAGCAAATATTAAAAATACCAGTAATCAATCCATTTACTCAGCTTTGGATCACAGAAAAGTTTCATCAAGAGAAGTGTTTCCGAAAGAAACATTTCCCAGTGAGTGGCAGTGAGTTTGTGACAGTTTATGCATTAGGTCAGGAAAAATCGCAAACGGGAAAAAATAGAGCAGTGTCTGATTTGTTTTTACTTGGCCATTGAATACAGAATAAAAATAAATATAGAAGCTTTAGGAACAAATAATTAGGAGCACAACAGTACCAATGTCCATTAAAAAGTCTGCAAAGTTATATAGAAATAGAGGAGTGAAATTAACAGGCATATTTCATTTTAATTATGGATATGAAAAATATTCATTATTTCTTGGGTCACTTATGTTTTGGAAGTTTGTTATACAGGACGTCTGCCAAATCTCTGAATCATTAGTAGTGGTAGAAACTAAATTGAGGTAATCTGTGAGCAGAACTAAATATTCATGTAATGCATCAGAAACATGTAATATCATACATAATTTGATACAAGTCAAAAATAATTAAGAAGTCGATTCAGAGTGTGAACTAATAAGAAATTTATGGCAGAAGTTTTAAGAATTTCTAATGAATCTGATGACAGTCATAACGTAGAAAATGCTATATATAGAAAATTTCAAGAATCTGTAAAATCTGAGGATAGCAGATATACGGCTTGCTTATCATGGAACGAGCTTGCAAGAGAATTTTGAGGTGGAGGAAAACGATACAAGTCACTATGCCACAGATTTAAGAAGAATTTAAAGTTTCATGAGCATTACAGCTGTGATAGATCAACATTTAGAAGAAGGTGTCGTGAAAAAAATCAGAGTGTTTAAAAACTGAAGAAGGGTACTTTTTACCACATCAAGCTGTAATTAGAGGAAACAAAAATACTAAAAAATTAGGCAGTGTGTATCATTGAATAACTGTTTAAAATCAAATGTTTCTTTCCACTTGAAACTTGTTTCACTACTTTTAAAATGATGTAGTTATGGAATTGTGGCTTTTGGAAAATCTAGTTGCAATTCCTAAATTTTCCTGAATTCCAACATGTGGCTCTTTCTCACATTGTGTTTGGCCACCCTTGTTTATATATCTTTATGTTAAATCTCCTGTGCATCTGAAAAGTGAAAAACATACAGTGCAATTCTATAAAAATATTAATTGTTTTTTACTTCCTTTTACAAAGTAAAGGAAGCAATAATTGCAAAAAAATTCGGGTATCATATTTCAATGAAATTATTCATTTTGACTGTTCTCGAATCCATTTGAATGATGTTTTTGCATAACATCTCTACATATAGACAGATCCCAAAATGGATTGAAAAATGAGTTTAGAATGGATTCAGAAAAAAAAAAAAGAAAAGAAAAAAAAAATTGTTCCATCTGTATGTATATACGTGCATAGGTATGTATATTTTAGATAACTCAGAATGTTGAAATTTTGTATATGGGATTGTCATAACTTGTAGTTTTGCAACTTTCCTTCTGGTTGCGATCGGCTTTACTGAAAAAATATAAATAAATATATATACACACACCCTGTGTTACCCAGCTTGTTGAGCTTAGTTTTTTTTTCTTTCTTTTTTATATTGGTAAATTGTGTATTTTTTCTCCTTTAAAAGTGATTGAATTATGTTGTTCTTATGTTCCAGTTAAGGTTTTTATGCATTTAGTTAAAAGTGATTGAATTATGTTGTTCTTATGTTCCAGTTAAGGTTTTTATGCATTTAGTTAATCTGCATGCAATAGTCATAGAATTATCAACAATTTAAAAGTTATTCAAGTGTAACTAAGCCTAACAAAGCCACATTTGTTTACATTTGAAACTCTTAGTAGAATAATGAATTAAGTCAATTTCTGCACCTTCAGTGACTTTTTGTCGAGTGGGACTAAAAGTAAACTTTCAATTTTGTGCACCAAAAAAATCTGCCTTGTAGTCCACTGGCCAAATTGCTTCTTTTTGGTGTAGAAACTTTAATTTAATGTTTTTAACTACTGTATTTTGCATTTTAGATTTTTTTTTGTGTTTTACAATTTTTAATGAAGACGTTTAGAATTTTTATGTATTTTTACCTTGCCGCTGAATTAAATCAATGGAAAATATATCCCTAAAATGAAATTCAAGAAAATAAATTTAATGAAATTCAAGGAAATAAGTTTAAATGAAATGCAGCAAAAAATATGCATAATTTAAAATGGGCCATACAAGGAAGTCTTGATGTCCACATTAGATTTTTTTAGATATATCTTGAATTAAATGCAGTTTTGTTAAAAGCAATCAGACTAAAATGTAAAAAATTATTATAGTTTTAGAAATTGCATCTATTGCTTTTAAGTAGCTTAATCTGTTAATCAGTAAGAGACATTAAATTTGAAAGGTAAATATCTTATATTAATGTTGAATGGGGAAACTCGAATGAAAAATTGTATTTTGGAACTAATATCCCTTTTGGGCTAAAAATGAAAATTTCCTTCTGTACATTTCATATTTTAAATATTTTACTCTCTTTTGATTAATGGATTAATAGAAAAATATAGAGAAAGTATAGTGTCTTGTGCCCTTATGAAATGCACCTACTCTGTATATTTTTTTAAATTGAGATAGAGAAGATTGGACTGTAAAGATATTTTATTACTTTTTGAATGTTTTCTGAGAGTATAGTTAATTAAAATATTTTTATTATTTTATTATATAGACTTCTAAATATTCAGTCCGAGACAGAGGAATAGATTTCGTTTTAATGAAAGCTGAAGAAGGACCTTATTGGAACAGGCTTCTAAAGGATAATAAGAAAGTAAATAGTTTATGTAATTTTTACTTTATCCATTATATTCCATTAAAAAAATTACTTATGAAATTCAATAAGTAATAAAAGTGTATCCTCCCTGAAATTCGTTTTGCTTTATGGCTATTAAATTTTAATTATTAATTCTTTACTATATTAGTTTGTGCACTAGGAATTGTATATGATTTTATATATTTACTATCTAATGATGAAAGAATAATCTTGCTGAAATTGGCTAGTGGTTATGAACCAATCTGATACTTACAGCACTTTCCTGTATAAAGAGTCTCAGTTCCTTAATATTTTTCAATTAGGTGAACTTGGTTAGTAGCTTAATATTTTTCTATACATTTTAATGCATTATATTTTTTCTTATTTGACTGAAAACTTCTTTCTGTGATTAGTAATAACACTATTACAAGAAGCATATATTTGTCAGTTCATCTGTTATGGTGATGTAATTTAAAATTCTTAATGCCTAAGAATATTAATTGCTTGAATGTGATATAGTTATCTTTTTATTTGGTTGATAATTATTGCTTGATTAATATTGCTGTTCTGATTGTTGATGCATGTATATGAATTTTTAAAACATTTCGGAAGATAGTTTTAATCAATCTAGTCTCGGTTTTATGTCACCTCAGTAACTAAGTGGATTATTGAACTAAAATACTATTAGGATTTGAATTCAAATTCAAATTGTAATGAATTATCTGGCTGAATAAGTTTTTTGTGATTTTTCCCGTGTGTAATATAAATATGTTGAAAATTATTCTCGTAGACATCTTTTATCTTGGACTCATAGCCCTTGCATGCTTTGTATTAATTGATTAAACAACAGTTTATTTGCAGTTAATGAAAGGTTAAGAGCATTGGTTTTAATGCATCGGAGTTCACAAAAATTTAAGAGAAAAAATTTGATATTAGAGATGGCCATCAAGAAATGTAGACTATAATCCAGTAAAAAATTTTGATGATAATTTGTTAATCTCATTCATCCTGTAATAAATGGTAATCTATAAAAGAATTATGAATATCAAGATGATAAAATAAATATCTACAAAATTTGCTCATAAGTGGATGAGTGACGCCATTGCTAGGTATAATAATTCAACCTGGATTTGAATCTCAGTGAAAAGGTTGTTTGCATGGAATTCACCTATTTTTGTTCCCTTGTATAATGTAAAAGTGAAGCAGGTTCCCGTAAAAAATTCATTATGAGACTATCACTTTCCTTAAGCAAATAACTCTCAAATACTTTACCATAATGTAAATCGGAGATTCCCAACCCTTTTTTTGTATTTCAACCTTTGCATTTTTCTGTACAATACACAGTGTACAACATAAACATAGTAAGTGCACATAAATAACTTAAAGATAACAGTATTGAAAAAAATGTTTTATTAGATTTATGTTTTATAATTTTACATGCAAAAATCGCAGATTCTGAGTTTTTTTAAGTAGCTAAAGCCTGTTTCCTCTAAGTTAGAAGATTAAAGAGTGAACAATGTTGGTTCAGTAATAACTTATTTTGAGATGTTTCTCTTAAATGATTTTTAATTTCAAACTTAGTATACCCATGTGTTTTGAACATCCTCCTTTCAACTCGTGTATCATAATATTTAGAGCAGATGTAATGCAATTCAACAGCTTCATAATTGTTTAAATTTAACTTATTGCATATTTTTTTTATATTTTAAAAAATATAATTGGTTTAAAAATGTATTAAATTGTTTTTTTTTTGGTATTTTTCTCATATCTATTTTATGATTTCTTTCTTATTTTATGATATAGGTTTATATCAATATGCAATTATCAATTTTATTATTAGTCCCAAGGGGCTTTGTCCCTGAAGAACTTATTGTTTTCGTTTTGCGTTGGAAACATTAAAAGTCTGAATCACGTTTCAAACTGTTGCCACCAAATATTCCAGCTCTGTATTATATTCAAAGAAATTATATAATGAATCTGCATAAATGTATGTATATTTCTCCAAATGTGATAAAACAACGATACCTAGAGCAATCCAGTTTTTAATAACGTTCGTTTTCAGCTGAATATGTGCATCTGGAAGCCCAAATTTAGAATTTGTTTTATTTCATATTTTATAAAACTTTAATGAATTTTTGATGAACAAACTCAAAGGATTTAAAAGTGAGCAATGGCAACACTCTACGGGGGGGGGGACCTTTTTATCTAAAGCGCGTGAAACTGGGTATCAGAAATTTGAAAGATATACTCATTTTAAAACTATTTTGCGATATTGCTGTTGAACTGAATTTTATGGTTTAAGTGCGAAGAACATGATATTTTATGAATAAAGGTAACAGACAAAATGTTAAAAAATCGCCCCTTTGGATGTAATTTGAAATCTGAAACCTTTCAGATTAAATTTTTTTTTAAATTCTGTAATCAATGGCATCGTGATTATGCTGAGCATTTGGTAGTGCATATTCGTCTGTCAACCCCCAGTTGACTGATTGATCATTAGTCATGCCTTTTAAAATTTTCTTAATGACCAGGGATTAATCCTGACTTCCTGATCTAAATAATCCAATCTGTTCTATGAATGCAAATGGAATTTTTTCAATTTTTTGTTGAACTATTAATTCATAAATTTGAATCACTAATTTTTTGTATAAAAATGTGTGTAGGGTTTCTTAAGCGCGTGCAATTTCTTTATATTACTGGAAATATGTGTATTAATATGTACAATTGTGCTCGTATAATTTGCATTGATTAAAATTTCCTTAAGGTTAATTAACTAAAGGAATGTTTTATCATATAGTAGTTCTTTAAAAGGCTCAGTATATAAGAGTGTATTCAAAAGTTCTTATTCTGTAATTCTGTTATTGAGAAATGTTTGTTGATATTGCTAAAAGATGGTGTTATAAATCCATCTGTTCAATTCATTTAGCACCTATCCTTCTGAACAAGTAACTGTAAAAATTTTAGTGTTAATCCCATTTGATTTAGAATTCAAACTGCAGTGGTCAGTGCATTAAAAGCTTGACTAGGAGTTCTGGAAAACTCAAGAAATGCTGAATTCTAGATATGTGAAAATTCCGAATAGTTGAGCTTAAAAAAGGAATTCACGTTACAAAAGCCAAATCAGTAGGGAAATTTTACGCTCTAAAATTATGAAAACAATCCTCTCATTTGTTACCAACTTGAATATCAAAAGCCTACATTTAAAATTATCTTGTGCAAGATTTTAAAGGGGGGGGGGAATTGCTTTTCAGGCATCAAAACCAATGTATTTTGTAGGTCTTAAACATGAAAGTAAAACATCTTATCCAAATATGATATTGTGCCGAAAAGAATAATTTTTTATTTAGTTAGATTATTAAGAGATACGAATTACGTACATAGCATATAAAAAAACTGAAATCACTCCTAAAGAAATTTTCACTTGCATCACCATTGTTTATCCATTTTCAGAGTCGTGTATAGTGGCTTTCGTTGACACCTGGGTCAATAATTTTGGAAAATGCTTCATGCAGTCTGAAATGTGATCATTCTTTCTAAATATGAGGAAAAAATAGAACTTTTATCCATCGTTACAAAAATTTAATTGAGTTACCTAGAGTTAATCAAATTTACATTAAACCAGAACGAACTTCTGATGTTTGTGTCGTGACATCTTGCATATCCATTATTGGCACTAAATCACATCATTTGGTGGGAATGCATGTGTATTAATGGTATTTATTACAAGCTCTATAATAGTGTTACAAATCTGTCATTTACTAAATTTTTTTTTCCTAAGATTCTAAAATATTTCAATTACTTGAATATTCCAGTTAATTGAAAGCTGGGTAGTCAGGGGCTTTATAATTGCATTTAGGCTTTGATAGTAAACAATAATATGGAAGACTTAATGTCGGATATCAAAATGCTCAGTGCACGTGGTCTTCATTGCACTATGCCTCATGGAGATGATGATTTGTCTCACTGTAATGATTGTTGCTTTGTCTCAAAGTTGTACCCATAGACTTAGGACTTGTCACTAGTGATGTGAAGGATGGTTTATCTAAGGTGCAGTTATGGAGATTTTAGCACGTGATGATGAGTAGGGGGACAAACTTAGCAGGAACTGGCCACATGTTCATTTCCTACGTTACAGTTATTTTCACTGACCCATACAACACACTAACAGTGTCACTGATAAATAGTTTCTGTACATACCAACAACGCTGGTCAATGTCTAGCAAGCCTGTATGTATAAGTTCCTACTAAATGCTTGCAGAAGGTCTTCCAGGTTAATTGTCATCTTCAAGGGATTTTCTTCGACATTTGAGGTTCCTGTGCCATTCTAAATATTGCATGTTATTCATTTCCTTATCCTGTAAGCATGAGACTCAATAATGAAGAAAATGTGATGTCACTGTTGCTGTTTTACTCAGTTAAATACAAAATTTCACACTGATTCATTGTTCTATCTTTCTGTTCATGACCTTGCACAAGATAAAAATGCCACTGAAACACTTTCCCTAAGTGACATCTCTTAGTATTACTGCCTTATCAATATTTTTACTGATTTTGTATTTATTTAGCTATTTTTAGTACAACTGTAATTAAAATTGTTTTATTTTCCCGTGTAATGCAGCAAGTGATGAGTTTTAAGAGAAAGCTACCCTGAAAAAGTAAAAATACATGAGCACACGCATTTAATAAATAGATATCTCGTAATTTATGTTTAAATTCAAATAATGCAATTGTGTGTTAGCTGTAACTATAATTCTACTCTTTGCTTCCCAGAAACCATGAGAAATTATGAGAAGCTTCTCATGACTGATTAAAAAGCTAATAAAAGCCGCAGAAATACATCTCAGTTCAGTTGTTTACTAAGTTTTTGTTATTCATTGTAACGAATTCGTGGTGAGATCGAATTAACTTTCTCTGCATTTTGGATTGAGTTCTATTTAACGTTTTAGTAGTTTAAAATAAAACTACTGTGTGATATTGTACGAATATCTCTAAGGAAAAATTTCAGCATTTTGTTTTATTTCTTGTGATAAGAATGAATTTTATTGACTTTTTATCAGACTTGTGCATTTAATTTATTATGAACCCGTAAGCACGCAACAATATGAAAAGTCACTAAACTGTATTGCTTTTTCTTGGGATGCTGCAAAATTATTCTGGGAATTTTTTTAATGAAACTGTATGTTATAATTTTTATAAAAAAATTTTTATTACAAATTGTGTCAAGAGTGTTTTGAAAGTAACTTTAAAGAATGCTTGCCATTTGGAGGATTCAAATAGTTACAACAATGGGGAGCTACAAACTGATAAACCTAAATTAATCATGATACCTTGAGTAATTGTTATTTAGGCTGTTATTATCTTTTCGATATAAAAGTAGTTATTTGATTAGGCAATTGATCTAATAAACAGTTTATCTGATTTGAAAATACATATTCAGAATACTTGATACATGAAACAAACTGAAGTGCACCATGTTTTCCCGTAATATGCATCTGTGATAGCTTGAATGCAGTGCAATTAATGAAGCAGTGGTAATTCAGCAAAAGAGATTTTGTATATTGGAGTAAGAAAAGATTCACCTATTATTCCAATACAACTTGCAATCAGAAATGAATACTGAGGAGAACTACCAGACCATTGTATCGTTGTGATGTGAGTTTCATGAATAGGCTGTCTGTGTGAACAGAAGAGTTTATGAAATTGTCTGATGAAATGATAGAACGAGGCTGAGTTTCATGTTCAGCACACAATTAGTGCAAGTCACAAACTTTGAATTCAACAACAAATTGTGAAGAAAATGGGAAGTACAATTCAAATTAGTTCAAGTTCAATTCGTAATTATCCAGGGTTTCTACCTCAGGCTGCAATACTTCCCTGTAACATGGGGTTTCATCCATAGTGGACCTTTTGTAAAGCTGTGCCTGAGTAGGTCCCAAGATAAGAGATCTGTAAAGAGAATAAAAAGTGTATGGAATTCATATTTAATTCCACATAAATGACTTGGGATAAGGAACAAGTCATCTGTCTGATCAAGGATTTGGCACCCTCTGTAAGAAGTGAGGTGAGTCATTGGTATTAGAAGAAATTCACCATTCATCGAAAGCAAAGATCACATGGTTCTTGCTGGAAAATCAGCAGTGGGATTGTAATTAGAATATTTCGAACCCGGGGAATGTGTCGATGAACAGCCATTACTGGTCATCCTGAGTGCTTTAAAGGATTCTCAAAAAATATTTACGATTTACAACATAAAAAATGCAGGGAATTATGAAACTGAGAAAAGTTCAAAAGTATCCTAGTCCATGGCCTATCCACAGTAGGTATGTAATCAGAGTTGCATACAGTCATAAAACAGAGTTGCACTGGCTTTCCAACTGTTGTGCTTGACAAGTTGTAGAATTAAAAAAACTTATATCTTGAGCATGGATAGTGGGAAAAGTGCAGCTAATAGTTCAAAAATATCTTAGTTGATATTCTAGCTGCATGCCATTAAAAATAATAGTTTTCCTAGAGTTTTTCTTTCTTGTCACAGCTGAGTTCCAAACCAGTGACCTGTAAAACTATCCGATAGAGCGTTACTATAAAGTTGTCAGGAAGGTAGTAGAAGTTGGCAAAAAAAATAGTAGTGACTTGTTCCAATTTCGTGTAATTAAGGCACTGCCAGCTGGGGTTCAGTAGTACAGGAGTGTTAAGAATTTATGTTCATCATATTGCAGGCTGAAATGATATTTTTGTTTTTGAAATACACTAGTATGTGAAACTTGAGCATCAAATTCATTTTTCAACATACAACCATGAAATTACTGTAAAGCCCTTTTTGTGATCATTGCAACGAAAATTCAATTCGTTAGGAAGGTGATGCATGTGCACAAGTGTCAGCACCATGAGGGTGCGTTAGGGTATGCAAAATGCAAGTCATGCTGCATTTGGCCTCTGTAGCGTGAATTTCATGTTCCCAGCTCATTTTTTCAGAATTACAGCCAAAATCTGAGGAGTTGCTTAAGTTTTGCATGTAATGTATTATGCAATTGATGGCCCCCATATAGAACACTTGTAATGTATTAGGAAAACTTAGTTTCCAATTCTTTTCATGTGTTAAGTACAAGGCTTAAAAAATAATGTTTTGAATTCTGATGTATCCTTTGTAGTAGGCTTGTATTATGTTGATATCTTGGCATAAATTCTGTGAATCTCATTTAATCATTTAAAATTATAGTTTGAAAATCATTTAAAAGATTTTACTCAGGTAAACTTTTGATGAATAAGTTCATGGATATGAAAATAATGATGGTAGATAGACTATTGAAAAAAATATATACATTTATTATTTAATGAATAGTTGAATATTTTTCATGTATTTAGTTTTTTTGCACAATTTCAAATTTAATGCAGATTTTTGATGGAAGTATTTTTGTGTTTTTATTAGCATCATTGGTTAAGAATTGATTTCAACAAATGGAGAGATGAAGATGATTCAGATATTGATATAAATAATGAAGAAGATTTTGAAGAAGTAAGAAATTTTATGAGCAAATTTACATAAAGGCTTTTGCGTGTTATTCTTTGCTCCTAATTTGTAAGGACATAAGGAACATGCAAAAGTAAATTTCATCTAAAATGAAATATCTGATATTTTGAATTCAGTGTAACATTAGATTAGTTTAAAACTGCTGATATATTATACTACTTTGCAGTAATTACTATGATATGGATTTTTTCTCATTTCTCCTGCGCTCGTTTTAGAGATGAAAATATGCGTATTATTAGATGTTAAACTTTTGTAGATAAGAGATGAGTTTTGCCTGTGTCATGTAGGTGGGGGTCAGTGACAATTGCAATTAGTTTCAGCTTGTACATTGGCAGAAGTTTATCATTAAGTGTTATCATCAAAATGTATGATTTTAAAATATTCTCTTTTTTTCTCTGTTATTAGTGGGTAATGTGTTTATTAGAATAAGTGAAAGTACTTTTTTCTTTGCTATTATGGTGTTCACAACAAGTAGAAATTGCATATTTCAACCTTGGCAAGAAACAGATGGTTAATTGTTACACACAAGCAATTCATTCAGTGTCAGTGGATACTCAACTTATTTAATACATATATAGAGAACCAGTTTTGTAAATTTGTATTTATTATTTTACTTAATATCATTTTTTAACAATTTATTTAAAAATAAACAGTAAATAGAAACATACCAAAAGTTAGTTTTAAGTAGGTGTTTCTGGTGGCTACATTTGCTATTTATAATGCATCAAAAATATTATTGTGACCAAAGTGATCTCCAAATGGTGTCTTTTCAGGGATGTAGTTGCATATGTATTATGGCTATTTTTGTTAATTCTGTAGGAGGTTAAAACATGTTTCTCTTTGGAAAAAACAAACATTTATACATAGATGGAAGTTGAAAATAGTAGGCATATTAAATACCTAACAATGGAAAAAAAAAACACTAGCTGAAGAAACATAAAATACTTTGCATATAAAATGAAAAACTATGCACACATGGTAGATTGGCAACCTTTAGTTTTTCACCAGGCTGAAATGTATCAATTCCTGTTTCTAGATAAGATTACTATAACAGGGAAGAATCAAAATACATGGCATCTTTCTTCATGCTATGTTCACATCTGTGTTAATATATGGCAGTTGAACACATATTGTTTCTACTAATTAACTTATGTAATTTACTTTAATTGAACTTTCAGTTTTTTAATCCAGGTATTCTTAATTTAATTGGATAATTTCTATAAAATCTATACTAACTGAAATTTATATAATGAAATATATTATCCTATTCATGGCAGTATTGTTAAGTTACATTATAAAAATAGGAAAATATATATATATTTTTAATTGGTATGGCTTTTGGGTTAATTGATGGTATTTAACATTATGCTGTATATCTTTTACCATTATAATGTGTATTTTGGAGGGGTTAATTGTTTTTTTTTTAATGGCTCATTGCATTGAGTTTGAGATTGGGAATTTAAATTTGAATGTACAGCGTAGATGTAATTTTTAAAAGCAGATGTGGCATGACTGTCTTTATCCACTCAATGAAATTGTTTGTCATTTGATGTAAATTAGCTTATAATTAAAAGTATTTTGCTCTCTTACTTTCTTTAATCATGGTAAATATCATCATAAGGAAAGGAAATGTGTGAAAACAGAGTAAAATTAATACTTAATACAAATTTAGCTAAGAAGCGATGTTTAAATACAAATCTTCTTGAGCAAATTCAAAAAGATTTGCCACTTATGTGGTTAAATTCAGAGCTTTTGTCTTGTTCAATATAAATCTTTTAGATCTATTTTTCTTTGGCATTGAGAGTTAAAAATATAGATTAGGGAAAGCATTATCTTTTATAAACAAATTATTAATTTATATAGGAATATAGTATACGAAATAAAAATTAATTATAAAGGTTATTATTATTTGTGTGTGTGTGTTTTTGGTTGTTAGATATAAATCACCTCATTCATATTCAGGAGATATGTGGAATCTTTTAATACTTGCTGGCTTAGAGGGTATTAAATGCTTTTTGTTGTTTGACAATAGAATTATTGTATTTATCTTAATTTTTTGTGTTATTACTGGTGTTTAATAAGGAGACCTTTCATTAGCAAATTACTGTGCATGCACAGTTAATTTATTTTGTATTTTAGGAAAGTATATAATGTAGTAAAAAAATAATGATTAAGATAGCTACCATAAAATATATTTCTTTTGAATGAAAGGAAGAGAATGACTGCTATTTTTTTTCCATCTATCAAAAAATATGCCTTAAATCATGTATTGTTTCAGTTATGATAATGTACTATGAAATCAATATACTGCATGTACAATTTCATATCAGAACAAAAGCATTAAATTTGTTTCCCAGACCAGCATTGTGATAAAAGGGGAAAATATTATGCCTACTAATTCTACGGAAGATTTTGTGGGATTGAAATTAAGCTGATCCAAATATGTGTGCAGATTTAACATCATATACATAATGTATTTATAGTTCTACGTACATTTTAATTATGTGTTTCTTGTTAGTATGTAGAAAGAGAGGGAAGTAAATTTGAATTATTTTGTAATTTAATTGAATAATGTACTATTTTTAAGTTTTCTGTTATTTCAATAAATCCTTTAGCCAGTTAAGTCATTCATAATATTACATCCTCGTTAATGGAGGGGGAATATGTTTTTAATACTTTGATGAAATTGTATTACAGTTTCAAATTTTACCTCAAGCATAGGTTTGCAGGTGTCAGTGCTTTACAGTTATTTTGAAGATAGCTTTTAATGAATATATATGAATAATATGTTGTTACTTGTAGATGATGAAAAAAATGAGTGGCTTGCAATCAACTAGTAATGATTTACATGATTTGGTAAGTGAAGAATTTTTTTAATGGTTGATCAGTAAAGGAAAATTCAGTTCACAGATTGCATGCTGAGATTAAGCTACAACTCGTTTTAAATATAGTGATTCTTCGTATTTACGTGAACCACATATGACTTTGTTAAATTGTAGGATCAGTTAATTGTGCTTAAATAGCAAATAGCTGAAAAAAATTTAATTAGCTTAAATATTGACTAGTTAAACTTATATTTTATGGATGTTAAATCTGGTGATATTAATCAAAAGTTTACCATGTAAAAATTGCTTTTATAAATTTTTTGGTTTCTTTTTTTAGTTTTATTTTTGCTTGTTTCTGTTAAAATTTAACAATTAAATACGACATGAATTATGATAGAACTCGTATTTCAAATCATTGTTTTTTTAGTATATCTTTCATCATGTGCATTTATGTATGGTAACTGAAATTATCTTTATTTACAGAAAAATCATATTTAATAAATTAATTGATCAATCTGATTTATTTAATTTTTTTTAATGGAATGAGTGAAAGGTAAACTTAGCTGTCTATTCAATTTGCTTTAATAAATTAATTTTGGAAACAGAAATAATGGCATGACATCATCTAAAAGTATGATGAACTTTACACAATATCAAGGTTTGATTTTAGCTTCTATTGAGTCAAAACATTTTTTTATGGCTTTAAGTAAAACACTTTAAAAAATCTTTGAGGAGGAGAGCTGTCAACTGTTTTTAAAAGCAAAGTAAACAATTGTGAAAATGGCAGAGTTGGTGGATATTTCAAAATAGTCTTTCATGTGGGAACTATTTAAGGGCTGTGAGTGTTGCTAGGATAGTAATCTAAAAGGAGAGTATTTTCCAGATCGTTAGTTATTTGTAAATGATTATTGCAACAGGAACTTAACTTTGAACCCCGGGTTTAGAGCTTGCAGTTGTCATTGAAATTTTTATTTTGAAAAACTGTTCTCTTGCTATAAAGGGTATGAGGCTAGTATTTGGTACAGGCTAGTATTTATTCAGCTTAATGTCTGCTTTTAAATGCATTTGCATCAGGAGAGAGCCAGGATATTACAGCCATGCATATATGATAATAGGGAAAGGTGTAATGGTCAGTGTTCATACTTCTTTATATGTGTTAAACAGAGGATGTGTATTTGCATGAAATCACATTTCTTGTATAAGGAGGAACTGTGTTATGTATCTTTTGAAGCCAAACAAGAATGGGAAGTAGTGTGAGTATTAAAAAAAAAGCTATCAACAGATATTTTCACATGCTAGTAACTATTAGTGATGGAAGAGCTTGGCTTTTATGATGCTTTTGCAATATATAAGTGCAAATTAATTTTGGTTAGAAAGTTGTTAACAAAAGATCTGTTTAGGGGCAAATAAGCTTTTTTCTCGAAGATTGAGTAATGTTTGCTCTTTGAATTGTATATGGGTTCATTCTCATTATTTCTAGTCTCACATTGCATCTATGCTTTGACTTGTAGACTTTTCTTTTTCAAAAGGAAATAGCTAATGTCAAAGGACTGTGTGGTAGTTAGTCCTGAAATGTTATTACTATTAATATGCAGGTGCTCCTTTTTAGTGTCCATACTCAAAATGTGTAGCCTTGCATAACATAGAAAATATTATGTTATCTAATATATCACTAAGATAGAATTTCCGAAATGATAAATATAAACAATTTGTTTTGATTATCTGGCAAATTATTAAGACAGTTTATGATACAACTTATTTCAAATGTGGAAAAACTGATTAAGGGAATCTTATTTATATTTTCAGTATATTATCATGAAAGATGCCTTAAAAAGGGTTTTATATTTTCTTCAGAAATGTATTAAAATGTAGAATTATATACAAACTCCACAAATTATTCTTTCATAATTCTGGAGTGGCAAGATTATAAATAAACTCTTTGAGAAGGCTATATCTGCTTAGCATGTACAGCTTTCTATTAAATGTCCAACTAAAATTTTCTAATGGCATTCTTGCTGTAAATGTAATCTGTTAGACTGATTACCTTTTGGATGAAAAGCTATCCTAAAAAAAGCTATATTGTTGAGAAGAAAATAATGAAAGATGGCCTTGGGGGGGGGTGCTGAACATATATGAATATATATGAATAGATTTTTTTCAGAATACTCTTTCCTTGCCCATTTTACTTTAAAAAAAATAATCTGTAGATGGGAATATAGTTCCACTACTAACAATTATGGCTAAATTATCACTAATCAGATTTTCTGTATAGAACTTTACTGAGAAACTACATTAGTATACTCTATCACTCATAATTTGTGCACCACCCTTACAAACTCCAGTGTACTTTTTTCAAACTACACTGTGTGTACACTTAAAGTGAATTTAATTTCATAGCTGATACTGTACTATAATGTAGGACAGTAATAGCTTAGATGCTGTGAAGACTGAAATATTGATTCTGAGTAAACAGAAATACATGTGGAATTTTTAGATTAGAAAATCCCTCTCAAGGCACTATTGGTGAAAATTTTAGGGATAATTTATTAAAGAGCTGGGCCAAAATTTATTACATTCCATGAGCCATTCTCTTCCTGTTCACATTTCCTCATCTGTTAATTTGCACACTTGTTGTTATGCATACTTCAGGCTGTAATCTGAATACTTGAAGGGTTAAACTGAAAAATCATTGCCTGCATCAAAATGGCTTGCTGATGATATTGACTTTCTGTTGTTAGCAAAGAAAAATAACGATGCAGCTCTTCCTGTTATTCAACCCCCTGAAAGGAAAGCTAAACTTAGTAATTCTTTTAATAAATATTGAGAAACCAAAAAGGTAAGTAATTTTGCAAAAGAATGTAGTAAAACATAAATTAACACTCAATAAATTTAAAAGTATTGTAATTTTCACTTATGGAATTATTTGAAAATTTGTAGGTCACTTTAATTTGTGTATTCAGAATATTAATATAATCACATTAATATTTTGAATTGTTTCAAATCATGGCTCATGTTACCCTAAGGCAGTTTTCAGGATTTTTAAAGTAGGGTCAGAATCTCTCCTGCATTTACTCATCATAAAATTAAGTTATGTAAATGAGTGTAGCTCTGTTATTTAGTAATTGTACTAACTATAGTTCTTGTTTCATATTAATTTAATAATCCTTTGTTTTCTTAGATATTCATATTTGAAGACACTGCAAACAAGTTCTTTTCAGTTTCTTCTGAACAGCGATATTGAGTCATCTGGAAAGTTTCTGCAGTTTTTCAAATCAAAGTGCATTTTGTTTAGCTGTTTTGTTACTGCTGATAAGGAGTGACTGTGTTTGAAGCAGCTGTGTAGATATATTTTTTTCTGCATGTGCTATTTAGTTCTTACTCTATAATAATGTGGCATAATTTTTGTTTCAATGCAATGCTAACAGTGGAGAATTCAAAAGCTCATTTTCATCATATTATGCTCTTTTATTTAAAAAAGGTTAAATTTGCTAGTCAGCCTGTTCATAAATTGTTACTGCATATTGATAAAGTGTTGTTTTTGATAGCACAACACAGAAGTGGTTTGAGAAGTTTAAGTGCAGAAATTTCAGCATCGAAAATTATGCCTACTCTGGACACTTATCCTATCTATGTAAACAAAATCTTAATTAGAAAAAGCCAAATCTGAAAATCTGTATTATGCAGTGAAAGACCTAGTAGACTGATTAAATGTGTTAATTACAGTGCATGATCATTTGAAGAAGATTGTATATATATGCGATATCTGAGTACTCAATACTTTTAACAGAGCAGAATATGCGTGCTTGAATTTCGACTTATGTTTCTCTGCTGAAATTAAAGCTCCTTTTTTTGAAATGGCTCATTATGAAAATGAGAAGTGCAATAATGTTACTAGTAAAAGATGCAATAATGTTACTAGCAAAAGATCATAGGTTAACACAAATTAACTGCCTTTGTAACATTGAGAGTGTGGCTGCATCCCAATAAATTATTGCTTTGTATATGGTGGAACTACCAAAAAAAAAATGCTGCAACCAAATCTGATGATAAATTTGGAAAAAATATTATTCTTTAGGCAGTTTTAAAAGCAGATATCAAAGCAAAACATCCAGAACTTACAATTGTCAGGTTGCTGTCTTCGCTATAGTGCTTGGCCTCACATTTTGATAAATGTCAAAGATTTATTGTGCTTGGGATTTTTTTTGTCACTTTCCATATTCAGCATACTGCCTCCCCCCCAATTTTTGTTTTGTCAGGTCACTTCTAAATTTCTGAGACTGCTAAGAACACTTCGATAGCCTAATGATTCTTCTTCCCCCCCTTTTTTCTAATTTCCAGTTGTCAGAGAGATTACAAAAAGTCATTGAACAAAATGGTGCTTATGTGATTCAATGAAATTGTCTTAAGCTTATACTTGTGTTTTATGCTTTGTTTATATTAATCATGCCAGAACCACAGAACATTCTAGATGACCCAATGCATAGTAAATAGCATGCTCATATATACATTTTGTTTGTGTCAGAATAAAAATTATTGATTTAGGCAGGTTCTAAATAAATATAGTTGAATTATAGATTAATTCAGAGAAATTTGAAATAAGTCGAGTCTATTTAAATTTTTAGCAAAGACAAGATTATTTCCTTTGATCTGATTCTGGCATTTTCCTGATTTCCTGTCTTACTAATTTGTTTTATAAGTTTGTCCTTCATTCGTTGCCTTGCATATTAGTCCTAGTTTGCCTTAAATTGCCCTAATGTTCGAGTTTTGTTTCATTTTTCTATATCATGTATACAAATAATTATTAAAAAATTAGATTTCTATGCTCCAAGTATATTGAATTTTGGTATAAACAGCTTCATGAAAACAGAGCGGTCCTAAAAAAAAACTGTACAAAGCTAATTCTTGCTTGTAGTATTGACAAAAAAAGTAGTGGAAGGACAAATCAGATGCAATTAACAGTCCATGAAAATAAGTTTTGAAAATGGTCAACATCATCTTTAGAAAAATTTGTTTTTATTTAAGTGAGAATAAATTTAAAGAATGATAATAATGAATATATTTTCATTTCATGTTTCACAACATAATTTGGATGATATAGCATTAAATGTGAGCTAAAAAGTGTGCTAGTTTGTTACTCATTAGGTTATTGTTATGTGAAGCAGGAAGTGCTTTATATTTGAGTATGTTACACAATGAGAACCTCGTCAAAGTCTTTTTAGAACGTTGGTTGTTGTTTCTTTGTCTCACCATTGGAAAATTCTGTGATCTTTTTATAAAAAATATTGATATTAGAATACGTAAAATCACATTTTCATCAGTAAGTCTTTTTCTGCCTGATATTTTGCTATTGATATTGTTTTAACCTTAGGGTTTTAAGTTTTTGCTAGTTTAGGGTCAAGCAGTGACCAAGAACTTTGATTAGGGAAGTTGTAAAACATTAGTAATTCACCCTGAGTTCTGCCACTGGTAGTTGAATTCTTCGTGTGTAGTATAAATCTGAATCACTTTCCCATAGAAAGTTTTTCACGAAGGTATTTGTCCATCCAAATGGCTTTTGTGTGCTGAACCATAATCAAATCTAGTTCATTCTGTCAGTCTATTTAATAGCTTTTTTATATACTGTCATTCTTATTAAAAAGCTAGTGAATTTCAAGTTTAGTCATGCCATTAGCTGTACCCATGGTATCAAAGTAAAGGCAGTATGTTTTGCCTCTCTGAAATAAATGTATCCTTTGTTCTTCACAGCATTAAATTGTACTGATATTAGATGCAAGCAGTTCAGATTTTAGACTTGATGTGGCCCTCAGGTTGTTTGAGATATGGGACAATTTTTTTTACATGTGATATGAGACAATTTTGGTTGTGGGCTAAGCTATAGCTTGTGTAGCTTATATATAAATCTGCCAGATGTAGGTATTATTATCACATGTGTCTAAAGATTTTGGTCTTGATTCATGGTATAACTTGCTGTGCAGGTGGTATTTATAATTCTACTTCCTAATGAATTTTTGATGGAATAGCATTTGGTTTATTTTATGGATCATGTAAAAATTCTTTTCCATCTTTGTAGATTCAAAATGTTACTATCTTTGCTTATTGAGAAGAAATTGTAAATCATGTTACAGTTGTATTAATAAGTCATCAAATGTAGTAGTCTGTTTACATCACATGAGCAGTACTGTCATTGCGAGCAAGCAAACACAAATTAACATCAATCCAAAAGTTTTCCATCACACATTTCTAGTTGCTTGTCTGTTGAGTGCAGATAGTCGTTCTTCACTAAATTTATGCAGTTTTCTGATGCTCTGTAAGTGAAAACATCAGCGAATTGCACAAATTTGGCATTGTGCATAGTCTCTGCAATTCACACATCAAACATTATATACATTATAAATAAAGTACTGAATATTCTTTTTATGAAGCTTTAAGTATCATTAGAGCTTCCGCCATCTAGTTAACTTCATACGAACATTTATGTTTTGAACCAGCAAGAATTGCCGATTGGTCATAAAGTGTAAGTAAATTAAAATTTTAAGATTAAGGTAGATTTATTATGATTTATACATAATTAAAATATGTATTTTAAATCAAAAGAGTGCATAAAGGTAAATTAAAAAGCGTTAAGAAAATACAAGTATTGCTAGCTATACATAATCTGTGTAAAAAGTAATTTCACTATATACGAGGCGTATTCGGAAACTAAGTACAGTTTTGAAAAGAAAAAAAAATAGTAAAACAATTTTTTCGAATCCAATTTTATTTTTACATGAAAATACATATCTTAAACTATTTTTCAACATAGTTTCCGCCAATGATCAAACACTTGTCATAGCGGGTGACCAGTTTTTGTATACCATCGTCAAAGAAACTTCCTGCCAGTTTCGATAACCACGACTCCACAGCATTTTTCGTGTCATCGTCAGATCCAAAACGCTTGCCACCAAGCTCGCGCTTCATGTGCAAGAACAAGTGATAGTCGGACGGCGCCAAGTCCGGGCTGTACGGCGGGTGATCGAACTGCTCCCAATGAAACTGTCAAATTGACAATTGAGTGACACCAGCAGTAAGGGGCCGAGCATTGTCATGGAGCAACACAATTCCTTTGCTGAGCATTCCTCTTTGTTTATTTTGAATGGCACGCCTTAGTTTTGTTAAAGTCTCACAATATCGTGCCGCATTAATGGTTTCACCTCTGGGAAGAAATTCAGTAAGCAAAACGCCTTTCCTATCCCAGAAGACAGTGCACATGATTTTTTGTGATAACATTGTCACTTTGAACTCTTGTTTTTTCGGAGAATGAGTGTGTCTTCACTCCATCGATTGTTGTTTTGATTCTGGTGTGAAATGACACACCCAAGTTTCATCACCTGTCACAATTTGGTTTAAAAAGTTTTCTCCCTCATCAGTGTACCGCGTGAGAAATGTCAGGGCACTACCAAGTCGCTTTGTTTTGTGAACATCAGTGAGCATTTTTGGAACCCATCGGGAACACAGTTTGCGATAATTCAAGCGGTCAGACACAATTTCGAACAAAACAGTACGTGAAATTTGTGGAAATGCATCTCAAAGAGTTGTCATTGTGAATCATCTGTTCTCATGAATTGCTTCATCAACTTTCCTTACCAAATCATCGGTGACAACAGAAGGCCGACCACTCCGAGCCTCGGCGTGGACGCTTGTTCGACCTGTATTAAACATTCTTACTCACTTTCTCACCATTCCATCACTTATCGCGTATTCACCGTAAACTTCTGTCACTTGACGATAAATTTAATCACGGCACAAATCTCACAGTCAGCGGGAGAACTAATTGTCTTAAACATTTTGAATGTGCACAGCAAACTGAAAACACAACATAGAGCAACCAAAATGGTGACAATTGAAAGTCAGTGAACAAGAAAGACTAGTGCGCATGTGCTGGACGCCTACCACAGCGCTGCGACGGCGCTAGAATGAAACGGTACTTAGTTTCCGAATACGCTACGTATTATTATGTATTTATCCTATAGTAAAAATGCCATTTTCTCTTTATCTACCCAAAAAAACTTGATGGAAGTAACCCCATTAGAAAGATTTTTTTTGGTGATTTCTTATAAATGTTAATTATATTTTATGAAAAAAGTTATTGTTTAATAATTAAAGATTGAAAATTGAGTAGCTAATTTTTTTATTAAACAAATTTGTTGCATGACACAGGAATCATATATCATTATTAGCCCAAAAGCCATTATCCCAGAAGGGCTATTAATTTCTTAACCTGGAAAGGCTATTAATTCTTCTATTATAATAACCCAGAAGGGCTATTAGTTATTTTGGCCTAATTATCTTGTTTTGCCATTTTGTGTTGGTTCACTGTAAAAGTCTGAATCACTCTTCAAACTGTTGCCACCGAGTATAAGAGTTGTGCATTGTATTTAAAGAAATTAAATAATGAAGAATCTCCATGAATGTATGTATGTTTCTTGCATTGTGAAAAAAACGATACCTAGGGACATGAAAGTTTGAATAACATAGTTCTCACTCGAATATGGGCATCTGGAAGTCCAGGTGTCGAATTTGTTGTATTATTTATTTCATATTTTGTAAAACTTTTAATAACAAACAAATTTTTTAATAACAAACTCAATGATTTCCAAGTGTAATGTTAACATTGTGTGCGTCTTCAAGCACGGATATTTTATGTGCGATGTTTCTTTATATTTCTTACTGGTATAGCAATACAAAAGACATTACAATGTCTAACAGTGGTATGTGTTGAATGACTTTGAATGTCTGCATCACTTTTCAAATCCGGTTTTGAATCCCTCGCGAAAAAAACACCTCTTTGGGTATAATATAAAATCTGAAAGCTTTTAGATTTTATTTTTTTTATGCGCATGTGTTTGAAATGGTTAATGATATCATGATGGTTATGTATTTGAAACAGTACTAAGACAATTTATAATTATGTTTATGGCAGCATTTTAATTACTTCCAAAACAACATTATTCTGGTGGGTGAAGTTTGAATTGTTTCTTACTTTTCTTTTCTGTATTCAGATATTAAAATTCTTACATTTATTTTCTCAGTCATCATTGTGCAATTTAGACCGTACTTAATGTGGGGGATATTTTTCCGTAAGTTCCATGCTAAATGAGGTCATTTTAACATGTAAATAAGGGGGATAAGGGAAAAGAATTGAGAAGTAGGAAAATTATCCTCTTTAATTTTTTTTTATTTTGTAACATTTAATTATTAAACACTTTGTATTACATTAATTAAAGACTTACTTGTTGCTAATATGATTTTTATTCTTAAAACATTAATGAAAGAAAAAAATTGAGTAAAGATGCTTTGTATGTTTATGGCGAAGAAAATTCGCCTTTTTTTTTTTTTTTTTAGAAGTTATTTGACATCGTTTGCTATTTCCCATTCCAATCAGCAATAAGTTGTCAATAGCAAGACATCCACTTCATCTTGCCTTTGAATTTCTATCAAAAATTAAATCATTTTGCAGAAACTGATCCATATTTTTCACCTTGTGACCAAACTTTTTTTGCAAAATCCATTGAAAGTTCCATTTGCTCCTCATCTTCAGAAATGATAATTTCATCATTTTTGTGCACATGTTGTTCCTACTAATTCTTTGTAATCATCTCTCGAAACAGACTTTTCAGTAGTTGTAACTTGGTAATTCTTCGATATCCTGTGCATTTTAATTATCCAACCCTGATTCATTAGCTAGCTTAACAATTTCATCATCATCAGCAGTGGATTCTCTTTAGTCAGCATCCGTACTTAGCTCTGCCATGCATGATTCAATACTGCTTTCAAATATTTCTTGGTTACCTCATTCAAGGAAAGATTGATGTTGTCTGCCACATCAATGATATTGTAATTTTCTCAAAAATCTCTAATGGATTATTTATCTTCTTAATTGGTTTTATCAGGCAGGTTTATCAGTCAAGTGTTGGACAGATAATAAGCTTTAAAATTTGATATTGCATCTTTGCCCATTCATTGGATTAAAACAAAGTGAAGTTGTAAGTGGAGGCAGGAAAAACCACTTCTACAGAAATATGAAAACCGTTCCCCTAGAGTGGTCTCTTTTGATGATATCGAAGGTTTGATTGCATGTTCTCTTCTCTGTTTCCAGATATATACATTTATAATCGCTTGTCAGATTAAATTGGATTTTGTCTGTAAACAGTACTCGACCCCACTGCTGTAGTCCAGTTCTTGATGTGTTCCCAGCATCACAGAAACTGCTGTCTCCAAAGTGCAGGTGTTAACAGCACGTACCATCCTGTTCATTGTGCATATAGATCACGTTTGTGCAGCCCTCCTGGCCATGCTAAAACATGATATTGGACATTTCAGTAGTCTGTTGCAGTATGTGCTTTGTGATATTTCCTACTGTCTGCCACCTGTCTCTTCTCGGCAGTGGAGCAATATATTGCCCTATGACAATGGTTCATCCATCACCATTACTACTCAAGGATCACTATTGCTGAAAACTTGAACAGTTGTTCATGCCATTCAAAATGTTTTCCAGGCTCATGAAACAGTGCTGTGAGTAATCACGTACTTCTCTACCACACGCATCATACTTCGACCTTCTTCAACTTTCCAATGATGTGACCTCGAACAAAGTCATCCAGATGTCTCATGCATTGCCTGTTGACTATATCACAATGTACTAGCAACTCAACGTCACTGAAATCACTGTGCATGATACAGTAGCTTTCACCAAATTTCTGGGTGTACATTGCCCACGTGCTTTGTCCTTTCTGATACTCCTCTCCTTAAGTCGTACAAGCCCTACTGTTCTGGTTCTAAATATATCTCCTGATTACTCTTTTGATCTATTCTGTTGCCTTGTTCTGTTTATAAGCTAATTTCTGTGCCTTGTCCTCCATTTTTCCACATTAGTGTATAATCAAAATTCTTACTAAATTGAGCTATCGTGCAGCAATCTGCCATCAAGTGATAGACAGATAAAAAAAAAAAGCAAAGAAAAGGAGGATTTTGATTGCTGGACGAATTTTTTCCTTTCAATAATTTATGTATTGGGTGAGTGCAAAAGTTCTACTCGTTTTGGGATTTACAAATTTGCAATGGAATTGACGTCACATGTGACATTGTAATGACGAAAATCGTTGGCCAATAAAATGTGTGGATGCCTCACATTAAAATGCCATTGTGTCTGGCATAGTTAATCATCTCAAAAAAATCTCGGAAGGTGTAACATGGGAAGCGAGAAGGAGCATATAAGACACTGTTTGTTATACGAGTTCAGTAAAAAGATTACGGCAGCCACAGCATGTCACAATGTTTGTCAAGTTTATGGGGAGGATGCAGTAGAAGAAAGCACATGCTGTCGATGGTTTTGTAAATTTAGGAAGGAGATAAAAACTTCCAAGGTCAAGCTAGGAGTGGACGTCCATCACACGTTGGAGAAGACGATATTGACCAAGCTATAAGGAACAACCCGAACCCAACCATGCAAGAATTAGCAGAGATCTTCAATGTACACCGGACAACAGTCGAGAGACGGATGGCTTTTGCGAGAAAGTTGGATCGTTGGGTTCCACATAACCTGACAGCTAATCAACAGGATGACCGAATTGCCACCTGTGTTTCCTTACTTTCTCGGTACAAAAACGACCCATTCTTGACACGAATTGTGACAGGAGATGAGAAGTGGGCTATGTACTGTAACAAAGTGTCGTAGGAGTGTGTATCGCTCTTCTGATCTGGCTGCATCAACTTCAAAAGCCGAATTTCTTCCCAAGAAGGTGTTGTTTAGTGTGTGGTGGGATGTGCAGGGAATAATTCACTGGGAGGTCCTGCCACTCAATTAAATCATCACTTCTGCCTTCTACTGTCAACAGTTAGACAGGCTGCATTCAAATTTGGTTCAAAGCAGTCAGGTCTCGTCAATCGTTGCAATGTGATAACACTGGACCACACGCTGCTATTATCACTGGCCAAAAGTTACTCGCCTTCGATTGGGAGGTTTTACCCCATCCTTCCTATTCTCCTGACTTAGCACCAATTGACTATCACCTATTTCGTGCATTGAACAATTCCTTCAGTCAGAAAATCTTTGATGATCGTGATGCAGTGAAAATGCCATCCAAGACTTTTTTTTACTCGAAACCGTCGGAATTTCACCACCGTGGGATTCATCTTCTACCAAAAAGATGGCAAGAGGTCATAGATAACAATGGGAATTTTGCACAATAATAGGTACTGTTCATTTTGCATTTATTTTTTCTTTATGGGTAATGAAAATGGGTAGAAGTTTTGCACTTACCAATATATCATTTCTTTTTTTAAGTATGGAATTTTTTTTTTTGTTTGCTTTCATTCATCTGGAAAGAAATTTAATGCAAACTAAATTTTTTCCTCTTCTCTTTGATAATTTACTTAATGTTATTTTAAATGTGCTATTTTATTTTTCAGTGTGTATTGTCAATATAGATATTGGTCAAATATTTTTTTATTGAAGAGTACGATGGCATAGGACGTCATAACTCTTACATTAATGTTTCTTTGTGCTGAATGATTTGCATTATTGGTCCACTTATCACATTCTATATACATATGTATTATATGCATGCATAGTGAAAGAGCATTTAGAACACCAATACTGATAAGTTTTAAAATGCAGAATTTGAATTTGTATTAATACTTTTCTTTGCTAATAGGAATTCACTAGCTGTGCTTGATTCTAAATCAATTAAAGATGTTATGAAATATTATCATAGCAAAGGAAGAAAAGAATGTCTTACAGTTTAAAATGTGACAGAACATGTCATTTGTGAAGGTGGACTGTGTAATTCATGTTTGTATAGCAAAGAACTAAAATTTACATAATGAAAAATTCATAGTAATCCGTTGAAGATTGACATGTAAATGACACAAAAGTAAACAGTAGAATTAGTACTAATGTAAGTTTATGGTTGAAAAAAATCAAATATTTTAATGTGTGAAGAAATGTGATAAAAGCATTAAGTTCTGAAACTGAAAAATAGATATTCCATGATTTTTATTGTGGTGAAAGTGCAGGAGTGCACTATGCAAAATCTCTCTATTCCAAGCAGAATTTAAGTTTAGAAAGTAATTATTTGAGTGATGTAAAACTTCTCAGTGAGATAATTTATTAATTACTTATTTAATAATTCTTTAATTACTTATTTTAAAAGCTAATTATATTTTTTCTTTATTTTAGGAAACAGATACTGAAGAAGAAGATTAGATTCCGGGATGAAAACAGGTTGTGCAATGTGTAAATTGTGATATAAATTGTCCTCTCAATTTTATAATCCTGTACTTTTTTTTAAAATAAAAGTATGGGTTGCTTGTTATGAAATGCACAACGTATTTTATAATTTTTGATGAGTGTTAACATAATTTACATCTTAAAATAATATTTTATGATTTAGTTTCATAACATTTCTTCCTGACTTACGATTAAGTTGTGTAAGTGCATTATTACAAAATCTAGATGATGTATTATGTATATAATATTACATGCATTATGTATATACATATGCAATATTACATACCTTATATGCATTATATATGTACTGCGTTAAGTATTGATGAGTGTTTTCATTATTATATGAGAGTCCATTATAATGATGTTTTCCCTAAATAAAATTTATAATTTCAATGAAGGACCCTTTTGCAGTATTTCAGTTTTACTCAATCTTTATAGTAATATTCCACCAGGGAAACAGAATACTAGATTTCCAGTGTAAGTTTTGAAGTTTCAAAAGATAATGAGAACAGGACCGCTCATTTTTGCTTTCTTGTATGAAGTAAAAGAAATATTGTAATCTCGGAAAATTTCAGGTGTCATATTTCAAAGAAAATATTTTCATTTTTTTTATGAGCAGTTTATAATGAGAACAGGAGGTAATGTTTAGAGTGCAAAAATTTGATAATGTGTTTTCAAACGTTTGACACTTTTGATGTGTTTTCAGTGAATAATCATGAATAAGCCCCCAAAACACATTTTTATTATTTTTACAAGTGTGTTTGTATGTGTGTGATGATTGTTTTATCTGCAGTAACTCATATAAAATTTCTATGAATTTCATTTTTCTGTATTTAAGCTTTTTGCATACATATAAAGAGTTGAATAGATTTTGGGTAAAACTGGATACCTGGATGTGGTAGTTGAAGCTCACAATTTTTAATAGACAATCAGAAGTGGTACTTTACTTGAAGCCCATAACAGTTTCACAGCAATTAAGCTGACATATTGTTGCATACATAAATCAAAATATTGTTCCAGTTGACTAAGCATTGTTAGCTGATACCTAAATATCCCAGAGATATAGATGCTGATAAAAATGAGTATAGTTTAATTTCTTAAAAAAAAATTATGGAAATATTTATTTTAAATGTATAAGGCATGTTCCTACGGAAATAATAGAAAAAAAAATTATCTTATTTGTTTCAAAGTATTTATTTTAAATGTATAAGGCATATTCAAATGCATAGCAGAAAAAAAAATGGTATTTGTTTCAAAGTATTTATTTTAAATGTATAAGGCTGTAGCATTCATTATTTTAATTAACCAAATTATTTTTAGTTTGAACTTTCCTATCGAATTCTCAAAGTTTCAGTTGCTGCCCGAATTTAGCGCGAGTGAGATATTTATGCAAATCGCATATATCGGCTAGCAGTTAAAAGGCAGGAGTTAACGAAGGGAAAAGTAGTGCCTTGGATTTATCGCCGTAAGGCTGTGCGCGCCAAGATTTCCTCTGTCTACTGAAAGTTCGCCTTTATAGGCATTTGCAATTACTAGTGTTTGCTAGTGAAATTCGCATTGTTGCATTTCACTAAGAGTAAGCTTCCCTCGCCGTCCTACGTAGAATTAAGTTAGGGAATTGAATTTGTTAACACACTTTATTTTTATATTATTTTAGTTCAGCCCAAGTAGTGGCTTACTCTCAATTAGAAGAGTTGTAAATATTTGAATTAAAGGGTCACTTTTAAACCCTCCTTCTGACTTTGTAGTTTCTGCAACACTAAAGGACATAGCCTAGATCTGCTCACTGTCCTCTACATAAGGTTTCACAGCTTATGCTCACGAAGAGAGTCCAGAGATTGAAGGAGAAACCTTACAATGGCGCCCGAACAACTAAAAGGATGGAAGGAAGTTGGAATATGCCTACTACATCCCAGAATACAGCTGCAATGCCTGATGGATTTGGATTCATAGTGGAAACCATCAGAGCAGCCATGAAGCCGGCAGTAGTTTTTGATGCCAGAGGACCTGTGAACACATTCCTGGAAAAGTTAGAAGCGCATTTTTTGCTGTATCCAGTTCCGGAACATCAGAAGGTCATATTAGCGACAGGAGCATTGAGGGGCCAAGCAGCGACCTGGTATAAGTGCATCGGAAAATGTCTGCTGGGAGAACCAGGAACGCCGACTTACACGTACGAGAATTTTAAACTAGCAATTTTGAGAGCGTTTCCTGTGGTTAAAGACCGTGCGAAACTCGAAGCTGAGTTGTTTAGCAAGTATCAACAGCGGGTGGATGAACTATCGGAATTTATTTTGAGAAAAATACAAGTCTTTAAATTATTGTATGGCACGAGGCCGGACCCGGAGATTATCCAGATAATCCTGCCCAGATTGTTACCATCGATACAAGATTTCATGGAGCTAAGAAATCCCGTAACGCTGGACAAGCTGTTTGAACTCGCCGTACAATTCGAGAGCCGGCGAGCGGCCGAAAATCAACGGAGACAATCGTATGAACAGCGGCTGCAGGGGAACCAGAATGCCGAAGGAAGAAACAGACGATGGCCGAGAACTACTGGTACCAGTCAAAATGC
Organism: Stegodyphus mimosarum; assembly: GCA_000611955.2. Classification (NCBI taxonomy): domain Eukaryota; kingdom Metazoa; phylum Arthropoda; class Arachnida; order Araneae; family Eresidae; genus Stegodyphus; species Stegodyphus mimosarum. The sequence goes on from KK112750.1 coordinate 327,304, forward strand.
GAGCGGTCAACCGCGCCAAGTACAGCGCCAACAAAATAATTCCAACTACGGAAGAAAATCATTCTCCCCAGGCAGAAGCCAGCAACAGAAGAAAACACCCGCAAAGCATTTAAACTACTAAGGAATATTGCGGGGAAGGGGGTGCAATGTTCCGAGGAGAAGAAAAATCCCTCTGAAGTACAGCTAAATACGGTCATGGTGAGAAACATTGAATTACCGAGACTGCAGTTACTAATTAACAACGTACCCGCTACAGCTCTGTTGGATACCGGCGCTCAAGGAAGCTGTTTGGCAGAAGAATTTTTTAAGAAGCACTTTCGTAGATATCGTCTGCATAGCGTGGAAGGAATGAAGGTGGTAGCAGCCCAAGGAAAAACGTGTCAATGCATGGGAAAAATCGAGCTGTACATCAAAATCGGCGAAGAACAAAAAAAAATTATGTTTCTTGTAGTGAAGAACCTCCAAGCATCGGTTATTTTAGGAACAGATTTCTTTGCAGCTGTGGATGCGAAAATCGATTTTGAAAACTCCACCTTGCAAGTAACCATGGACCCAGTTAAAAAGAAATCAACACCTCCCCCTGAAGTGGATTTAAGCCATCTAACGCCCGAAGAACAGGACAAGTTTCGGGAGTTGGTAAGTAATTTCGCTGATTTATTTGATGATATTCCAGGATTCACCCAGATCGTAGCACACGAAATTAAATTAACTACGGATGAACCTATACGTCAGCGTCCTTACAAGTACGACAAAGTTAAGGAGGAAATAATAAAATACCATATTGATGAAATGTTAAGAAACAAAATAATAACTCCTATTTCTAGTGCATATGCGAGTCCGGTTGTTTTATGTAAGAAAAATAATGATTTGCCGTTAACTGATCCATTAAGGTACAGGTTCGCTATTGACTACAGAAAGCTTAATAGTATAACAAAATTTCCAACTTACCCACTTCCGGTAATTGATGAAATTCTAAGAAGTATTAAATCGACAAAATACATAACCACCCTAGATTTGACATCCGGATATTTTCAGATAAGCATAAAGCCGGAAGATGTTCACAAAACAGCATTCATAACAAAATACGGTACATATGGCTTTTTGCGTATGCCTTTTGGATTGTCGGGAGCCCCGGCCACGTTTCAGAGGTGCATGGACAAAATTTTAAGGCCGGTAATAGGAAAAAGTACATTTATTTATCTTGACGATATAATTGTTACTTCAGAATCGCTGGAAGAACATATTAAAGACCTTCGAGAAGTCTTTACTCTTTTGAAAGATGCAGGACTTAAAGTGAACATTAAGAAATGTAAATTCGCGGCAAAAGAACTCAAATATTTAGGGTACAAAATTTCTCAAAGGGGGATCGAAACAGATAAATCTAAAGTTATAGCAGTGAAAAATTACCCAATTCCGAATACAGCCAAAAAGTTAGCGACTTTCTTGGGTATGTGCTCATATTATAGAATTTTTATTAAAAATTTCGCAGAAATTGCTGAACCATTGTTAAAGTTGAGAAGGAAAAGAGTTCGTTTTGCGTGGTCTTCAGAAGCAAACGCCGCGTTTGAGAAGTTAAAAGAATCTTTAATTAATGCACCGGTTCTAAAGTTCCCAGAGAAAGACAAGGGTCTAGAAATTTATGCAGACGCATCAGATTACGCAATCGGAGCCGTGTTAACACAAAATAGAAAAGCGATTGCCTTTTTTAGTCGTACATTGAATGATACGCAAAGAAATTATTCGGCAACGGAGCGTGAAACTTTAGCAGTGCTCGCAGCTGTTCAAAAATTTTGTGTATATTTTGGGAGTTCTCCCGTAACAGTATATTCAGATCATGCGGCAGTTACCAGATTATTTTCAGGAAAGAATCTTTCGCCACGCTTAATTCGGTGGACCCTAAAGTTGCAAGAATTTAATCTCATTATCAAACACACACCGGGAAAAGACAATGTAGTGGCCGACGCATTATCTAGAATAAAGTTAGACGAGAACGGCGAGAAAGTAAAAATAGCGATGCTTCAGGCAAAGGTCATTGACTCTCGAGAGACTGTAATAGAAGAAATTGCTAGGGATCCCGAATTCGGAAATATTTATAATTATTTAAAAGACCCAGATAACTTCCAGCATATAGACATTAATGCAATACGAAGCAGAGCACAGAACTATGAAATCATTGATGGTCTCTTATTTTATACTAAAGTTACGAATCAAAATAGTGAATACAGACCAGTCATCCCGGCCAAATTAATTTTAAGTATCTTGCAAGAGCTCCACGATTCGCCTGTCTCGGGCCATTTTGGAATTAGAAAAACAATACAACGCGTACGCGAGGCGGTATATTTTCCGCAATTACAAAAGATAGTTAAAAATTACTGCCAGACTTGTCACACGTGTCAGATAAATAATGACGTAAATTTCCGCCCGGCCGGGTTATTAACTAGTATTGAGTCTAGGTTCCCCAATGAAATAATTGGTATTGACCTCTTAGGCCCCTACCCCAGGAGTCATGTAAATAAGGCACGATTTTTATTAGTCATTGTGGATCATTTCAGTAAATGGGTTGAGTTGATACCACTTAAGCGGGCTTCAGCAAAAGTCGTTGCAGATTCGTTTTTGAACAAATATATTTTAAGATATGGATGTCCAGCGAGGGTGATTAGCGATAATGGTCCCCAGTTTGTAAGCAGTACATTTAAAATGATGTGTGACAAGTTGGGCATTAAGCATATGAAAATGGTACCCTACCGCCCACAATCAAATATAGCGGAACGGGTAAATAAGAATATTGTAAAATTGATTAGAAATTATGTGCAAAAGCACCATTCTAACTGGGATGACTGCGTCGAAGAATTTGCATTCGCCCTCAGAACGGCTAAGCACGAGACAACGAAGAAATCCCCCGCCGAATTGTTTTTGGGCAGGAAGATAATGACCCCCTTAGATAAATTATTTTATGTGAAAGATAGAGCGCCGGAATTTCAAATGGGTGAAATAGAAAAAATGTTGAAGGAGGCAGAAAAGTGCTCCCGGGAAGCGCAAAAGAAACAAAAGATTTACTACGATTCAAAAAGAAGAACCGTAGAATATAAAGTGGGGGAGGAGGTGTTGAAACAAGCCCACGCACTTTCATGCGCAGCAAAAGATAAGGTCGCAAAATTTTGCCCAAGATGGCATGGTCCTTTTGAAATTACAAGAATAGTTGAATGCCGTGCATATTTAAAGAATGAGAAGGGCGAAGAGACTGTGGCAAATTTCGATCAAATTAAACATTATTATCGAAGAGCTAATAATAATATTTTGAAAGACATGTTGCAGGGTCCAGCCTCACAGAATTTTTCTAAGATTCAAGAGCCCCAACCAGGTCCCTCAAAAACAAGAGAACCCAGTTTGAAAAGGAGGTTACCAGAAGAGAGGAAGCCGCAGCCGAAGAAAAGACCACCCCAAAAAGAAAAAAGGACAAACGCTAAGCAACAGTCTCAGCAACCAAAGCGTCTAAGGAAGGAACGTCCAAATGAAAACACTATGAAAGCTCCACCACTACGGAGGGAACAGAACGGCGAGAAGCGAGCCGCCGAAGGTGCCAACCCACAACGAAGGAGCCTACGAGTGCAGGAGAAGGAACGAGCCAGTCTGGAGAGGGAGCAAAGACTTCAGCACAAACGGAAAGCGCCACCCACCATTCGTCCCAACAAGGTGTTTCTGGAGGAAAGAAGATCGACCAAACGAAAGGCAGCCCCAGAGTTTCAATCTAGGAGTAACAAGCAAAGAATAGCCCAAGCCACAGTATATCCAACCTTTCAGGAATGGACAAAAAAACGCCTAAAAGACTGGCAGAAAGATAAGTAGATTCTTTATTTTCTTTTAAAATTCACACAGTTATGTTTCTGATTTAAGTGCAAGTTGCAGATTTAAAAGGGAAGTTACCCGAGTCAAAAGCCGGTTGCCGAAAGCGTAAAGGACACGCTTGAAGGAACAACTTAATTATGCAGCGGAAGAAATTCGAGAGTTCAGTTGAAAAACTGTGAGACTTCGTGAAATGTTCTTTGTAATCCAGAACATGGGATTCATCGATTTTAGTCAAAAGACTCTCTGTAAATAGGAAATTGAATTGTGTTAATTAAAAGCAACTAGTACGTAAGTTGTATAGCAAAACTGTTGTATTATATTTTTCTATGTATAAATAATGAATGCATTTAATGTAAAACTGTTTTCTATGTAATGCATGATTTGTTGTAAGCCTTAAGCACTGGTTTTGTTTATATCGAATATTTTGGAAAAGCGTAAAGGATACGCAAGTTAAAATTAAAATGTAATGTAAAAGCGTAAAGCGCGCTAAATTAGAAAGTGAATATATAAGTGTTATTTAACGCAATGAGCATTTAAAGAAAATTTGAATTGAAGATTGAAAGAAGGAATTATATGTATGAAATGCAGTTGAAATGTTTGAATGTTGTACGTAGTGTTCTCTGGTTTCACACAAAAGTTTAAAGTTCATTTCATGTTAGAACCTCAGGGCATTTCAGATTTGTTTTAGGGGAAGTCTGAGGTCTTGGAAGTCGAAGGTGATCAGGTGGTAGTTGTGAACACTCAGGTGGTAGTTGTGAACACTGGACAAAGTAAAACTGCGTGTTTTTCACAAACACTACATTCGGCCAGAGAACAAGGGGGAAGTTTTAAAAATGAATGAGTGTAAAATGAATGCGTTTGGCGAAAAGCGCTAATAGAAATTAAAAAACGCGAATACCTAAAGCGCGAATAAGTCATTACGGAAAGCATCAGAGGAAGGGAATGTTGTACTTTGCAGGTGAAATGTACTTATAACATGAAATTAAAATTTATTTCCTTCCAGATTGGAAGGAACCAGATAGAATCCAGCCAAATTCCTGATGGATCTTTTTGATGTGAAGACGGAAAAAGATATTCTATGTTAAAATATCTAAGACACAAACAGAGAGTTAAACTAAATTTAAAACTTACAATTGTAAAGGATGGCGAATAGGAAGGAAAATTTAGATTTAGAATTTAGCATCTTCACTAAAAGCCGATTTTAGGCTACTTAGTTTCAGACTACTAAATTCTGGGAGCAACTTTGTAGCATTCATTATTTTAATTAACCAAATTATTTTTAGTTTGAACTTTCCTATCGAATTCTCAAAGTTTCAGTTGCTGCCCGAATTTAGCGCGAGTGAGATATTTATGCAAATCGCATATATCTGTTAGCAGTTAAAAGGCAGGAGTTAACGAGGGGAAAAACAGTGCCTTGGATTTATCGCCGTAAGGCTGTGCGCGCCAAGATTTCCTCTATCTACTGAAAGTTCGCCTTTATAGGCATTTGCAATTACTAGTATTTGCTAGTGAAATTCGCATTGTTGCATTTCACTAAGAGTAAGCTTCCCTCGCCGTCCTACGTAGAATTAAGTTAGGAAATTGAATTTGTTAACACACTTTATTTTTATATTATTTTAGTTCAGCCCAAGTAGTGGCTTACTCTCAATTAGAAGAGTTGTAAATATTTGAATTAAAGGGTCACTTTTAAACCCTCCTTCTGACTTTGTAGTTTCTGCAACACTAAAGGACATAGCCTAGATCTGCTCACTGTCCTCCACATAAGGTTTCACAGTTGATGCTCACGAAAAGAGTCAAGAGATTGAAGGAGGAACCTTACAAGGCGTGTTCAAATGAAAGTGATTTGAAGTACCGCATGCGAAAAGTTTGCATTGGATTTTCATGAAACAAACACGATAGTGAAGCTGTATGTACCACGCATGCGTGTGTGTAGAAGATGTGTGTTAACTTCAGTTGTAAGGATGTGACATTCATTCAAAAATGGCTGGTGTGGATGCAACTGCATCGAAAACGGATCAGCAAGCTGTAATTAAGTTTTAACACTGGAAGGGTGTAAGCCGGTGGACATTCATCAAAGGTACGGTAGTTGTGTAGAGACATGTGTGTGTCAAAGCAAAGCTTATGGTGATGAGGTGGAAGAGAATGTTCAGCGAAGGTTGCCAAGATTGATTTAAATGATTTGCTGCGGCCCTATCAGGCACACAAGGTTGTGAGAGATAAGCTGATTACGGACATTGGCAAAGCAATCAAGGCAAATCGACATCAAAACATTTGTGAAGTTGCAAAAAAGTTGAACATTTCCATTGGTATTATTCATAATATTGTCAGCAACATTCTGAAGTATCGAAAAGTTTGCTGCCAATGGGTACCCCACTTACTGTCTGATTACCACAAGAAACAGCAAATGAAGTGTGAAAAGTACAGTGTTATAAATAAAATGGAATGAAATGAAAGAAAACAGTGTAAGTTTGTGGACAACTAAATTAAATGGTTACATTATGGGGAAAATGCTGTCATGGCATTGCTATCATTTCGCCATTATTGCCATTTTAATGAAATTTTCATTTAGTAGATTCTTTGTTGAATTACAACCTATATGTATTATAAATATTTTTTAAAACATTTCTGTTGGAGCAATTTCATGCTATTTAGTCAGGTTCTTCCCTGAATTTTTTAATTAAACAATTCAATAGAAAATATTTCTAAAGCATAAAAATTTATTGAAAATTTATCATGCAGTTTACAAAAGGCCTATACAGTAACAGAGTTGCCAACTCTCCTGATTTAGGCGGGAGACTCCCGATTTCTGACCGTTCTCTTGCCAACCCGATTTACAACATATTTCTCCTGACTTTCTCTTATTCTTCAAATTACTCATGATTTTTATTTGGCTTGGTTTAATACTTTGTTATTTTCATTTCTTATTTTATATAAAAAGTGATTTGGGGTGTCAGAAAGTAATTGGTTTTTCTCTAGACTACATAGAAAACCAGAGTAGTTTCATCAGTGAGAAATTATGGCGTGTTTCTGTTTTCTGAGTGAGAACACGTGTCCAAAAACTTCATGTTCCATTTCTCCAATGAGCATCGAGTGCCATTGCATGTCATTTGGCACATACTAGGCGAATAAGCGCAAAGCAAGATCGAAGTTGTTATTTCGTTCATATTGTCGCTAACCTCTGTGAACATACGTGGTTTAGAGAAATAGTTTAAAAAACTACGATATTTCATATTATGTCTGTGAAAAAGGTGAAATACTAAGGTACTTTTAAAAAATCGTACACAGATTACTTTTCTTTTAATATTTCCTCAAGGACATGTAATGCATTTACGATTTGTCCGTTTGTCATTACGTTTTTTCGATTTCGTGCGGTGGAAGAACCGATGTTCTCAAACACGTTTGTACACAAAAACACAAGGCCAACCTGAGTTCCATTGGAAAAGAAAAACAAGGCCAACATGAGTTCTATTGAAAAAAACCTATGGCGAAAAAGGACCAAAAGGTTATTAATGCTGAATGTACTGTTTGCATTTAAGAATTAATAACTGAACTTTCAGATACTAATTAGTAACGATTTGAAGTTAATTTATTATTAAAAAAGTATATTCTTATCTTTTAAAAATCTTTTTGTCATTGAAAATAAATCTCCCGATTTCTAAAAAAATTTTCCCGATTTTTGAGTGTCGTAGGCTGGCAAGTATGCAGTAAACAATTAAAATTATTCTGTATTAAAGTAGTGCTCAACTGCAAGAATTAATTGTTAATAACACTAGTCTAATTTTAAATATGCTCAACAGAAAATTTTATTACTGAAACTTAACAGAAGTTTTAAGATTTAAAATATTTTTTAAATAGTGTTTCAAGCTATGCCTGTGAACCTGCTAAGTGATAGCTAATGTTAATGATTACTAATTCATTTTACTGTGACTTATAATTTTAAAATGCTTTTCGAATTTTAAGCTATCTACCTTAGTTTTCCTGTCATCTGTTACTATATTGCTTAATTATTAATTACTTTGCTCGGTCTCCTTTAATCTTACTACAATTTTCAGTTATTAAATCTGTATCTTTCAGCTCATCAGAAGGTCATATGTTTGATTCTGGGAAAGAAAGTTCGAATTTTTATAGTGGAATCAGAATGTGTTTCAAGTTCTGAGATTCCTCATTTCAAGGCTCCTTTTTCAGCTGCAAAACTGAGTGCATACATAGCATAATTCTTTTGAACTGATTCCTTTTGGGGATATTAATACTGAAACACAAAATGTAAAGTTTTTCCCCCCAGCTATAAAAAACGGAATTGTACTTGCATATATTAATCTAGACAAATCTGAAAGAGAGTCTTTGTATATTTTGGTTTATAATTTTCCTCATTAATCGTTAATTTTTTATATACTTTGTATATGGTTTATAATTTTCCTCATTAATCGTTAATTTTTTATATTTTTTCTTCTCTCATTTCTAAATTATTCATGTGTCTTATTTAGTACGAATCTGATCAGACATATATACACACATAAAATGCATATAAAAAATCTTTTTAGAATAGTGGGGGGTGACTTCAAATTTTTGCAGGAATTCTTGAATTTCGCGAGCAGTATGAGGTAGGATGATACCATCACTCAACATACCAGGACGCCTGCATCGGATGGCTTTACATAACCTTGTTGAAGTGGCACTGCAACGATCAGCAGTAACGGTACGGCCATGGTGCGGATACTTGATAAACTACAATGAATCACGCCTCTGATGTGTTTGCAAACTTACTCTGCTTACCAAGACAACTACTGCCATCTGCCTACACTCTGCAGATAAAGTATTCCGTCCACAATAATAAATGCTGATGCTCAAATGCTCTACGATAATTAATGCTTTCAAATGCTGATGCTTGTAACCTTTTTTATAACCCGCTTACATAAAATAGTGATATAAATTACTTTGACTAACTAAGGCAGAGAACTAAGTATTTGTATGTATGGAAAACAAGTATTAAAATTAATATATATTAGAAAGGTTATGAATTAATCAACTGTTATGAAAATTTTAAAAAAAGGAATAAGTATTCTAAATAGCAATGGGAGAAGACAGGGGTCTTAAAATTTCTTTTTACATTTTATTCAGCATTAAACTGCTACTATGAGAACTATGTAAAGGTGTATAATTGACAGTGTTCATGTTTGTTATCCTTATCATAATTTAAAGTCCTTTTCATGGAAAACATTTGACATGAAGCAGTAGTGTAAGCAAAATTCTTGTCTGGATTTCTTTTCCAGGAGATTTAATGAATTACAGAGGGTCCTCACACTTTCCCCCCGCCTATCATTTTTGCAGCCTTTGCACGTGTGCGCTTCCGGAAATTTTGAAATTATTCTCACAATAAATCTGTTAACCAGTTTGCTATTGGTTCAGACCTTCATCGCTAATGACTATAACATCTTAACTATATATTCATCATAACTATCACTGATGACCTTCATCACTAACGACTTAGAAAACACTTGTCCTGCAGGAAATTTAAACAAAAATATGTAATGTATATTCCAACGCATGATGCGCACTTCTAGTACAAAAAATAAAATGGAAATCTTCGGGTATGCGTTATATGTGTAATATAAAAAATGACAGACTGGAAAATAAGGAAAAGATGAGCATAAAAAAATTTGATTGATTTGAGAATTTGATGTACCTAAATGCAGTTTATTTAAAAGAAATGACATACCTATATGAATATAAAAATTTTCATTATCAGATAACATGAAAAGCTCATTGTATTAGTCTTCAATTATATCTGCAGGCTATCTTCACCATCACGCTTACTCTGATCCATAAATAATAATCTTCCATTCCATAAACAAAGGCAACATAATTTAAGCCATTTTTAAATGGCTTAAATTATGTTGGATTTAATTTCATTCTATGCTTTTTATTATCCACTCACACTTTATTTCTAGACTGGCCTCATACATCCTTTTATAAATGTTTTTTCACCATTTCATTTTCTAACATCCATGTATTCCACTGTCGCTTTATGCTTCCTCTGAATGGTGATACATACATCTAAATGCTGAACTAATGGTGTTAAACCATGTGGAATCACTGCTATGTCTGTGTTGTACTTTTTCATCAGTTTCTCCCTGTTATCCGTAAGATAGAATCTGAACATATCTCAAACTAAAATACTTTCTGCATCCTTTATAGCTGCAGGATGCTTTTCCCAAACATTTCTTATCCACAATTTTACGCCGTTTTCATCCATCCATCCTTCTTTCTGAACATGAATGAAACCATTATTTAAGAAATTAATTTTGGCATCACTTTTCATTTAAAAATAACCAAAGCTTTTAATTTGTACCATCCGCAACGCAGGAAAGCACTACGTTGAGTTATTTCGATACCTGTCTTATGTGAACCGTTTTATTCCTTTCACATCAGTTGTTTTATTTCCCATCATATTAAATATTACTGAATTTCATCCATATTTCCAATTTATGACAGTGAATAATTTTTTTGCCGTCGTAGGTTAATAACGTACTCCTAGAAACTTATCAATTTGTTGTCCAAATCTTTCGGAAGCTTTTATGAAACTTGTTTTTTTTTTTTTGGAAAACTAAATTATTCCATCTCATAAATCCACTATACCAATTCAAATTTGTTTCAAAGTTTTCGCATTCATCTGCAGGCCTACTTTAAGGCAAATTAAAGAACACTGTTTCTTATTACAGTTAATCTAGTCTGGCGATTTTCTCTTCATTTCTGTTATGACCTAGATCGCAACACTTTCATCTAGGATAGGCCACTTCGTTACTTCTTTACTCAAAGCATATATATTTATTCATATTAATTATTGTAATTTCATTTTTCTTTCGTTCGTGTTATGGAACTTTGATGGAAACCAAGTATCCTTGCTGCAGCACGATTTCCATTATCTCTCACAAATTGAATGACTTTGCATTTGAAACCAGCACTGTTTTTGTTTCTTTTGCAGGAGCCATATTTGTACCGAAAGGAACATTAGATGAACAGTATTTCAACTAAAGCGAATAAGATTTACTAAAGCCTGCAGTGTTCACTTTAAAATCGCAGCTTGAAATGAGTGGAGAAAGAAAAAGCATCCGACTCGTAATTCAGCGAATTAATTCGGGTTGAAAATGTGTTCTAATCGCAAATTGTATTCCATTTTTCTAGAAAATCTACAATAACATTCTTGTGCACACTTACATTGAATACAACCTAACCTGTTTGCGGAATTATTTACTTCCTCAAGCATTTCCCCCTCACAAATATTATTCCCATAATCTCTTGTTGATCAAAAGGTAAACATGGCATATGTACATTTCAGGTTTCTTTGTAAACAACAGGAAGCATATTATACAGAAAATATACCTAAAAATTATAGTTTGAAATTATAGGTGTTCTTTATCCGCCGGAATGCACACTGCAAAAAAAAAAAAAAAAAGAAAAACTCTGAAAGGTTTCAGATTTTAAATTACGTCCAAAGGGGTGTTTTTTTAATGTTTTGTGTGTTACTTTTTTTGTATTAAATATGTTCTTAATACTTAAACCATAAAATTCAGCTCAACAGCAATATCGCAAAATAATTTTAAAATGAGTATATCTTAAGAATTTTGGATACACAGGACTGCTGGAGATAAAAATGCTTTTTCTGTACAACATTGGCATTGCTCGCTTTAAAATCCTTGAGTTTGTTAATCCAAAATCATAAACGTTTTACAGATATGAAATCCGTAATGAAACAAATTCGAAATTAAGGCTACCAGATGCTTATATTCGGTGAAAGATTATGTTATTCAAAATTTGATGTCTCTAGGTACTGTTGTTTTATCACAATGCGAGAAACATGCATTTATGCAAATTCTTCATTATTTAATATCTTTAAATATAATACAGGGCGATAATATTTGGTGGCAGTTTGAAAAGTGAATCAACACAAAATGCCAAAACGAAATTAGTCCTTCTGAACAAATTGCCCCTTTGGACTAGAGAGGGGGGCAGTTTTACATCGTCCGTTCTACTGGGCCAAATGACGAAATTCAACTTAAGTTTTTCATGTCTCAAAAGCGTGACTTAAGATATGTATTAGATTTATATCTAGCATTGTTCTAATGTAGGTATTTTGACACAAAATAGGACTTTTTCTGAAACAACATGTCAATTTTTTTACCATATTTCGATTCTACAACTGAAATTATGCCAAATTCCCAAGTTTTGTAAAAATCACACAAGTAGTTTTTAAAAAATTAGCTCTCAAAATTTTAGCTTCTCCATGTTAATTGAATTCGATATCTATTTATTAATGTCTTTTTTTTTATTAAACTTGCTTGATTCCTTCTTTCAGAATTCGAAATTTAGGCTTAATCGAAATATAATTCTTCCATTTTGTATGATTTATTTTTTAAATTTGTGTTTTTAAATATTTTTATAAATTTTCCGAAAACATTTTACTATTATAACCTATAAAATTTTATATTAAATTTAAAGAGGTTATATTTTATTAAATTAAAATTATTTCCTGAAAAATCTTAAAGTAGCATACCTAAGTAGCTCTAAGTTACCTGGAAAAAAAGGAGAGTTTTTTATTAAAAATTTCGTAAGGTATATGTGAATTTACATTTTGGTGCGTTTTGAAATTTGTCATATTTAATATAAGTGATAATAATGAGAATGCGGTTTATGCAGTCTGTTAAAATTATTTGAACGAATGAGCGATGGACCTTTTTTCCTCTCGTGCGTCAATGAAAAAAAAAAAAAAAGTAAGTAGGTTACTTAAATTAACAATTCCGCCAAGGTAAATATGCTTGGCGCAAACTGAAAAAAATGCGGCAAGATAAATTTTTTTAATTTCTCCATAAATTTCTCACAAAAAATTACAAAATTTAATATGTAGTCTAACCTTTTTATCTACTGCGTGTGGAACTGTATATCGGAAATTCTAAAAATTATTTTGCGATATTGCTGTTGAACTTAATTTTATGCTTTGAGTGCGAAGAATATGATATTTAATAAATAAAGGTAACACACAGAATGTTAAAAAATGCCCCTTTGGACGTAATTTAAAATTTGAAACCTTTCAGATTTATTATTTTTTTAAAATTTTAAATATGTTAATCAATTATCACAAGTTGGTTAGGCTGTGAGCAGTTTATGTTTGCATTTAATTAATTATTTTCGCAGCTAAGGCCTGTGAATTTAGGCATTGTTTGATTATGCTCTGAAGTTATCTAAATTAAATTAATATATAGAAGTTGTTTAACTGAACATTTTTAATTCTACTGTTAATTTTTGTTTAGGAAGTTCTTTAAATTATTTCATTTCTTACTTGTAAAAAAGAATTGTCAGATATGTCACCATTGTTCTCACGATAATTTCAATCATGTTATAAATGTAATGGATTCTAAGTGTTAATGTATATTTTGTTAAAGGTTGATTTTAATAAAGGTAATCTAAATTTTAATGCATCTAATCGTGTTAGGAACATTTATAGAGTCATTACCTTTTATCGATGCTAAACATGAAAAACTTAAATGCCGTCTCCAGGATTCGTACTCTGGACCTCCCGAATACGCATCAAGCGTGCTTCCATTTACACCATGAAGGCGTGCAGAAAGGAGGGAAGAAATACCTTGTATACTCTCCCTGTTAAAGAGTGACAAGGGATAGTGGGCCCAATCTCCAGATCCTGGTGGGGACACAGTATTGTTCACCATCCTTTAGTTCGGGCACCAATGTAGAGTGAATAGGTTTTTATTGATGCGGGAACAGGAAAAATGGGTGGTGCTCCTCTGGGTTTCATACTCCGAACCTCCCGAATACGCTTTGAACGTGCTTCAGTTACACGAGGAAGGTGTATGGAAAGGAGGGACAGATTACTTTCTACATTTAGTGCTTTATTTTTAGAAAAACTAGAGTGCAATCTGGCACTCTACTTGGCCCATAAAAAGTGAAGTGAAATGTGAGTTTATGAAAATGGTAGTTTAGCTATACAGGGGCTTTCGACACAATTCGCTATTTTCGTACGTTTTTTTAAAAATTAAAATCTTCTAATTTGTTGATAATAGAAAAGCGGTCAACAGTTTTCTACTCACTCTTTGCTCCATTTCCCCCCCCCCTAGTTTCGTCTGCTGGAGGCGTTCGCGACCATGATGAGGGTAGGGTTGGAGCGTAGACCTTATAATAAATAGACCAACCCAAAAGGGTTTTCTCCCTCGTCTGACACATTCCCGGCTGTCCCCTTGACTGCATCCGGAGGAGTAGGAACGACTTGCAGAAACCTAACAATAGTTGGCTATTGCAGAGCATATAAAAGAAAAGGCTGGTTGTAGCACCTCATTTCACAAATTAGAATTTTTACATATTTTTGTAAATAATTATAAATATATATATAAATATAATTTACATAATTTTGTAAATAATTATTGTTCCAAATAATTATAAAGCTGTCTCTTACTTTCAGGCCTGTATTTTTTTAGCTATTCCTATGCTGTACCAAAATTTGTAACAACTTCTTTTCGAAAATAATAATTTTAAATCTGAACTAACAAAAAATTTCAAACAAACAATTTTCTCTTAGAACTCTTATGCTTTTGATTGGTGTAAATAAATAAAAAATACTAAAATACCTAAAATGAATTTTCGAAAGTTTTTGTTTAGCGTTCTAAATTGTGCTGCTTTTTTAAAATTACAGATGAATATTATAGCATAATTTCCATAAAGAAGTTTTATTTCAACTATAAGAGTTTTATTTCAATTATAATAGCGATTTTAAGACCTTAATAATTTTTATACATTTATTCTAATGTTAAAATTGTATTTAACTGTAATAATTAATTTTGCTAGTATTTTATAGTGATTATTTTAAGTTATTTCTAGTTCTGCATAAGATTTTTTTTTATTTACCGTGAATTTAATTTATTAGCCCAGAAAGGCTATTAGTTTCGAAACGGCATTTTGCGCTATTTCACTATAAATGCCCGTTTCACTTTGCAAATTGTTGCCATCAAATATTATCGCTCTGTATTATATTTAAAGAAATTAAATAATGAAGAATCTGCATGAATACATGAATGTTTCTCGCACTGTGAAAAAACGACGGTATCTAGAGCCGTCAAATTTTGAATAACGTCATCCTCCAATCGAATGTGGGCACTTGGACCGCCGAATTTCGAATTTGTTTTAATCCATTTCATGTTTTGTAAAACTTTAACGAATTTTTTATTAACAAACTCAAAGAGTTTAAAGCGAGCAATGGCAACACTGTACAGAGAGTAACACTTTTATCTTCAGCGCAGAAATTCTACAGATATGCTGTTTTCAAATATTTTGTGATATTGCTGTTGAATTAAATTTTATGCGGTTTACGTGCGAAGAACATGATATTTAATAAATAAAGGTGACATACAAAACATTAAAAAACGTCCCTTTGGGTGTAACATAAAATCTGAGTGCTTCCAGATTTTATTTTATATTATCTTTTTATTTTAAAGTTTTTTCCCATTATCCTCAGAAAAGTTTACGCTTCGAATTTTATGAATTATTAAAATATATAATCGTCGTATGATCATCTTGTAATTTTAAAAATCACTGCCTGAAACAATGCGAAAAAATGGGTCATTGAATGCTCCCCATTAACATTCAAGTTAATGATGGAAAGGGAAAAAAATCTTTAGTGGTTGGAGAGAGCACCGAATCACTGAATATTTTGGCGTTAGAAGGTGCTTTACATGTCAAG
This sequence comes from Stegodyphus mimosarum, assembly GCA_000611955.2. Taxonomy (NCBI): domain Eukaryota; kingdom Metazoa; phylum Arthropoda; class Arachnida; order Araneae; family Eresidae; genus Stegodyphus; species Stegodyphus mimosarum. The sequence continues at coordinate 342,893 of KK112750.1, forward strand.
ACTTCAACCATTCTGCACGAGACTGCCCACACAGACAGTACTGTGCCTTCTGTGGGGGGACAGCACGATATTAAGAATTGTAGAGAAGAGATGTCAACTTGCATTAACTGCAAACTTTTCAATAATGTGAATGACAGCGATTTCAATATAAATCATGCTGCATTCGCGTCGACCTGCCAGACGTACCATCGTGAAATACAAAAGATCAAGGAAAGAACAGACTACGGTACATCAAACTAAGGAAGCAAAAAGAGCGAGTTAGCAAAACAATGACTCGTCTCCCTTCTACCACGATAATAAAGCGAAACAATGCACCTAAAATCAAGATTCTCCAAATTAATTTGCAAAAAGCCCAAGCATCATCTGCAAAACTCGAACTTTTCTTGGCAGAACACCATTATGATATAGTGCTCGTTCAAGAGCCTTATTGCGTAAGAGGTAAAGTTAGTGCTATTCCGTTAAGCTGGAATTTAATCCAACACCAAGACGAAAAAGAAAATCAAGTAAGAGCAGCTATAATATGTTACAACAAGAATTGGTCCTCATCAACAATATTTACCTCTAAAGATTTAGTAACAATAGCCTTAAACACCTCAAAGGAAGAACTGCTCATCACCTCCTTCTATAATTCTCCTGCAGAGGAACTTTCTACAAACCTCAACCAACTAGGTAACATCATCAATAGATTCCCCGGTTCCCTCCACATCATTGGAGGAGATTTTAATGCCCATAACCAAATATGGGGATACTCTCGTACTGACGAAAGGGGAATAGAAGTTAAAGATTTTATTAATAGTTACAATCTAGCATTAATAAATGAAGATTCTGCCCCACCGACATTCGAAACAAGTTCTGGAAAAGGGTGGCCCGACCTAACGCTTGCAAATAATGCTCTCGCCCACCGGATCATGAACTGGACGGTCATGGAGGATGAAGTAATTTCAGACCACAAATTAATATCATATGAATTTGTCACACAGACTGTAGCAATAACAACAAAGCGCTTCAAAACCACAAATAACAGGATCAAAAGATTTGTAAATTCAATCTCCACGGAAGTTCCTTTAATAATAAATGAAATCAAAAAGTCCACTAATGAAGTTCAGTTAGATGACCTAACTACGAAACTGACCAAATCAATTCAAGTCCACTGTGAAAAATCCTTTGACATTAAAAATCCTAGCGATATCAAGAAAGTTAACTGGTGGACAACTTCACTTTGATCTGAACGCAATAAACCAGAGCTCTAAAGAGAAGAATGAAACAAGCAAAAACAGAAGCAGATAGAACAGCAGCGTACATAATTTTTGCCAAACAGAGAGCTTTCTATAAAAAAGAAATTCGATCAGCAAAAATAAACTGCTGGAAAAAATACATATCAAACAGCAAATACCCTTATGGTCCGATTTATAAAATCTGCGCAAACAAAGTTTTCAAACCTTCACAAATAATAATTCCCCATTCACTTTTTTTATACCTCAGGATCAGAGGATGCTACTACAACTGCAATAGAAAAAATTATGGATGCCGTATTCCTAAAGGATGATGTAGAAGGTGATACAACAGCGCAAAGATCGAGAAGAGAAAATACCCAACCTCCTTGCACACAAGATGACGCTCCCTTCACAGAATTCGAAATTTATAATATTATTAATCTAACTAAGAAAAAAGCTCCAGGTCCAGACGGAATTGATAAAGTAATAATAAAAATAATAAACAAACACTTCCCTTCTCTTATCCCGGTAGTAATAAACAAATGCCTACAATA